>NW_019773654.1:43993-54661 GCF_001039355.2 Lingula anatina | reverse complement strand
GCGAAGCAGCCCCCCCCCCCTTGGGGGGGGGTTCAGGCCCCCTGAAGCCCCCCCCCCCCCCAAAAAAAAAAAAAAAAAAAAAAAAAATCGATATTTTAGAGGGCGAACGGTGCCATTTGGAACGGTTAAGAACTATGATTCTGCTAGTCAAAATTCTTTTTTGATGAGGGGACCATTGATGTGATTTCTTTCAGAAATCGAAGGGGGGCGGCAGGATATAAAAACGAGTATTGATTCCTTTGCCATATTGAGTCTAACTCCATGATGCCATCCCTCTTTGGATCACTGTATTGTGGCTTTCCCTTTAAACTTTTTCCTTAACATCCCGAATTATTCTTAATGCAACTATTATACTTAAGTAATTTTAATATCTTTACATAAAATATATCTACATGCAAACAGAAAGTAAAGCCAAATTTCCGAGTTTGATCACTAATGGCAAACACTTTCAATCTTTACGATGCCTTGCGATGGCTTTTTACCCAGATGTTAACAACAGACTGATATCCCAAGTATACCTACTTGAATGTCTCTTGTTCACATTGATGTGGTTGACATGTTACTTCAGAATTTCGTCAAAATACCAGTAACTAAGTTAGGCTACTTACCTATTGTACCCGCCCTGTGCAAATGGCGACTCTCTATCATTATTGGAAATGACGAAGGGAATTCCCCTTTATATTTTGCTTTTGGCGTCATTTTCTCAACAAACACAAACATCAAGTGGAAAGACTTTTATTGTCATATGGATAATGCGACCCCGGTGTTAAAACTTGATTTGATACATGCTTTTGTTATACATCCGCCAAGAACACAGGCCTATGACAAATTGAACATATTGATAACATAATACGCATTGGCAGGTCATAGGACACAGGGCCCTCCACCCCCGGCCCCTATTTGGCTTGCGAGGTAACCCCCTCCTACCCTCTGCTAAATAATAATACACCGAGCGAAATGAGGCAAAGCCAAAAATTTCCTTACACGTACCTTTTGGCATATTTATATGTGTGTTTTTTTCCGTGTGTGTGTGTGTGTGTGTGTGTGTGTGTGTGTGTGCGTGCGTGCGTGCGTATGTGTCATACGTGTATCAGTCTACAAAATAATAAACCCCAAACTTATACATACACCGTTGTTTTTCTTTAAAAGTTTATTTCTAACATCTTTGAAATGTGAAATAGTGGCTTATATACATATCTCGACACAGTGTTACGCATTATTCCAATTATTTATTATTTGTCTTATAAACGTTGTATATGTAGACCTTACTTCAGTTTTCAACCTGAGTACATTCCCATATGAACACGTGCAAACAGAAAGTACATTAATTGTAACGTAACATACGGGGGCGGATCCAGAGATATTTTCTGACAGTCTTCCAAATTATCTTTGTTAATTCGTCCTCAATTTTTGACCGTCTTCCGACAGAAAATATTAGATACCGGTCAATGTAAACTAAAAAATCTGACCGTCTTCCGGAAGACCCAGAAGACGGCCTAAATCCACCCCTGTGACATAGGCCCCTAATAATTCCAAATCTGATGGATGATGTACATCGTACGCAGTAAAGCTTATATTGACAAACAGTTAACAACACACTGATATCCCAATTACAAATGCTAGTAGTTATATGCTTCTTGGTCTCAGCGATGTGGTTGACCTGTTTCTTCATAATTTCGTTAAAAATACCTTTTCTTCTGCTAATGGCCGGTACCGTACAATATTATCATTATTATTATTATTATTACTGTGACCGTTCCTTTAACTTCTTCCTTCTTACCCTGTTTTATTCTAAATGCTCTTAATATCTTAATTTTCATAACTGCATATTCACCTACAAACAGAAAGTAACGCCAAATTTCCCAGTTTGATCACAAAGGGCAAACACTTCCAATCTTTTTGATATCTTGCGACGGAATTTTACCTAGATGTTAACAACTCACGCATATCCCAAGTATAACTAATTGAATGTCTCTTGTTCACGTTGATGTGGTTGGCATGTTACTTCAGAATTTCGTCAAAATGCCAGAAACTAAGTTAGACTACTTACCTACTGTTACCGCCCTGTGCAAATGGGGACTTTCTATTATTAGAAATGACGAAGGGAATTCCCCTTTATTGCGACATTTTCTCGACAAACACAAACATCCAGTTAAAGGACTTTTATTGTTCAATGAATACTGCGTTCCTGGTGTTATAAACTTGAATTGATATATGGTTTTTGTTATACAATATACGCCAAGAACGCAGGTCTATGACAAATTTAACATATTAATAACATAATATGCATTGGCAGGTCATAGGACACAGTGCTCCCTACCCCCCCCCCCCCCCCCCGGGCCCCGATTTAGCTTTCGAGGAACCCTCTTCTATAAACGACTTGCATTATTCGAAAGGTGCGATGTGTCCAATTGAAGGAATTTTATTGTTCAATGGATAATGCGTCCCTGGTGTTAAAGACTTGATTTGAGGCATATTTTTGTTATACAATACACACCAAGAACGCAGGCCTATGACATACTGAACAAATTGATACCCTAATAAATGTGCATTGGCGGATCATAGGACACAGTAGTGCCCCCACCCCATTAGCTTGTGAGGTATCCCTCCTACCCCTGCTAAATAATAATACATTGGGCTAAACGAGACAAAGCCAGTAATATCATTACATGTACCTTTTGGCCTGTTTATATGTGTGTGTATTTGCGTGTCCGTGTGTGTGTGTGTGTGTGTGTGTGTGTGTGTGCGTGCGTATGTGTCATGCATGTAGGCCCCTACCAGTCTACAAAATAATAAGCCCCAAGCTTACACATACACCGTTGTCTTTTTAAGTTTATTTCTAACATCTTTGAAATGTGAAATAGGGGCCTATATACGTATCTCGAAACAGTGTTACGCATTATCCAATCATTTATGATTTGTTTTATAAACATTGTACATGTACAGGCCCGTAGCCAGGGGGGGTTCGGGGGGTTCGAAAGAACTGCCCCTTTTGCTGGAAAAAGGTCCACTCTGGGTAAAATTTGATCTAGGTACATGAAGTTTTTATGGGAAAAGGTCCACTTTTTCAGAAAAAGAACCCCCCTTTTGAAATTGCTGGCTACGGGCCTGATGTAGACTTAACATCAGTTTTCAACTTGAGTAGGTCCTTCATTCCCATATGAACACGTGCAAACAGAAAGTACATTAATTGTAACGTAACATAGGCCCCTAATAATTCCAAATTTGATGGATGATGTACGTCGTACGCAGGACGGCTTATATTGCCAAACAGTTAACAACACACTGATATCCCAATTACAAATGCTAGTAGTTATATGCTTCTTGGTCTCAGTGATGTGGTTGACCTGTTTCTTCAGAATTTCGTTAAAAAAAATTAGGCCTACCTTTCCTTCTGCCAATGGCCGGTACCGTACAATATTATTATTATTATTATTTTTATTATTATTGTTATTATTATTATTACTGTGCCCGTTCTTTTAACTTCTTCCTTCTTACCCTGTTTTATTCTAAATGCTCTTAATATCTTAATTTTCATAACGACATATTCACCTACAAACAGAAAGTAACGCCAAATTTCCCAGTTTGATCACAAAGGGCAAACACTTTCAATCTTTTTGATATCTTGCGACGGAATTTTACCCAGATGTTAACAACTCATTCATATCCCAGGTATAACCACTTGAATGTCTCTTGTTCACAGTGATGTGGTTGACATGTTACTTCAGAATTTCGTCAAAATACCAATAACTAAGTTAGGCTGCTTACCTACTCTAACCGCCCTGTGCAAATGGCGACTCTCTTTTATTATTATTATTATTATTATTATTATTATTATTAGAAATGACGAAGGGAATTCCCCTTTATTGCTATTGGCGACATTTTCTCGACAAACACAAACATCCAGTTGAAGTACTTTTATTGTTCAATGGATAATGCGTCCCTGGTGTAAAAAAATTGTTTGATACATGGTTTTAATTATACAATATACGCCATGCAAGAACGCAGGCCTATAACAAATTTAACATATTGATAGCATAATACGGATTGTCGGGTCATAGAACACAGGGCCCTCTCCCCGGGTCCCTATTCGGCTTGCGAGGTACCCCCTTCTTCCCCCTGCCAAATAATAATACACCGAGCGAAACGAGACAAAGCCAAACAATTTCCTGACATGTACCTTTTGGCCAATTTATGTGTGTTTTTTCCCGTGTGTGTGTGCGCGCGTGCGTTTATTTGTGTCATACATGAACCAGTTTACAAAATAATAAACCCCAAGCTTATACATACACCGTTGTTTTTCTTTAAAAGGTTATTTCTAACATCTTTAAAATGCGAAATGTATGCAAATCTCGACACATTGCTACGTATTATTCCAATCATTTTATTATTTGTCTTATAAACGTTGTACATGTAACTTCAGTTTTCAACCTGAGTGCATTCCCATATGAACACGTGCAAACAGAAAGTACACTGTAACGTCACATATTTATTCTGAATTTTAACGATGTCGTAGGCTACGTAGGACAGATTATTGCCCCATTGTTTACAACACATTTATATCCCAAGTATGCTACAAATGCTAGTAGTTGTATATCTCTTGGTCTTATTATTGTGAACGTCCCTTTGACTTTTTCATTCATACCTTGTTTTATTCTTAATGCTCTTAATATCTTAGTTTTCATAACAACATATTCACCTGCAAACAGAAAGTAACGCCAAATTTCCCAGTTCGATCAAAAAGGGCAAACACTTCCAATCTTTATGATGTCTTGCGACGAACTTTTACCCAGATGTTAACAACACACTGATATCCCAGTATACCACTTGAATGTCTTTTGTTCACATTTGATGTGGTTGACATATCTTACTATAGAATTTTGTAAAAATACCATTAACTTACCGATTTTAAACGCCTCGTACAAATGGCGACTCGCTATTATTAGAAATGTCGAGGGGAATTCCCCTTTGTTGCTATAACGCAAATTTAGTTCAAGGACGTTTATCGTCCAATGGATCATGCAACTATAGTGTTACTAAGCTTGATATGTTGATGTGCTATCTGTTATACATATGTTTTAACAAATATTTTCTTAAAAGATCACATGCCTATGACAAAATTAACATATTGATAACATGTGATACCATAGAAATATATTTTATATACAGTGACGTACGGTGGAACACTGTGGGGCTTAAGTGGGTCCATTCCCCCCCCCCCCACCCCCTTACAGCTTGCGATCAAAGTACCTCCTTTCAAACAAATACATTACACCGAGAGAAACGAGACAAAACCGAAAATTCTCTAGCCTTTTGGCCGCTCGCTCTCTCTCTCTCTCTCTCTCTCTCTCTGTGTTTGTGTGTGCTGAATGTAACTCTATCTCATCGATGTCATTGCAGAATGTTTCTACAGAATTTCGTTAAGTATCATCACCTTACCTGTTGCAGTTGGCCAGTACATACAAATGCGACTCTTTGTTTATAGAAATGACGAGAGGAATTTTTATGGGAATTCCCCTTTATTGCAGTTGATGTTATTATCTCAGCAAACACAATCGGCTGCTTGAACAAAGTTTATTTGCCAATGGAAGTATGAAATATATATATATCTATATCTATTATGACCATGTTGCTAATACGTTTGATTTGTTTTGTGCAATTCGCTATAGATGTACACAGGTCAATAAGATAGGCGTACAACAAACTTTTCATATTATCACAAAGAAAATCGTATGAAAAATTATTGTTGTAAGTTCACCACATGCATCGCCTCCTTCTGGCGTTTAGTAAAATACAGAAAAGTTGGTAATTATACAAAAACATTGGAAACAAGAGGAGGTGTGTTAACGTGTTACACTGATTGTAAGGATACTATCAGTCTACGTAGTTCTGTCCTACTGTCGCTGAATGCAATCAGATTCCTCACGGAGTTGGAGGGATCCACGTAGAACGATAGTTCCATAATGAATTGTCCCTAAGAATAAACCTTCCTTAATCAATTTACTGTTATCTTTACGTGTGAATTGGAAGGGGGTTAAAGAGCACAGCGCCGTAAAGGGTTAGGAAAATGTTAATAAGAAAATCAACTCCACTACAATAGAAGAATTCAACAATAAACAACAACTTTGCCTCTTCAAATGACATTCCGCGTTTCTCTTTAATGAACGGTAAAATTCAAATTAACCCGGGATTCTAAAAATTGATAAATACGCATTTTATGTTATATCAGATAAAAAGAAATGTATAACAATCCTAGACTCGTTATTCAACCATATTCGCAACGTAGATCAAACAACTTTCCTTCTCAAGATATACATCTACATGTATTTGCCTAAATAAAGAAATTACATTTTGATCGTGCTTTGCAAATTTGTCTTCCTTGCTGATGTCAAACGCCACCTGAAAGGTGAACCGAGTATCGGTAGAGAGTGAATTCGCAGTAACGCATATAAACCACTTCGACTTGTTTCTTATAAGTTATATGACTCAAATAAATTCACCATGTCAAGGGATAATAAAACTAGATAAATCACTCAATCAACCACAAAAGTACTTTAAAGTGCCCTTTTCTTTAAATTTTTAGTCAGAAATTTAACCTACTTATCTGACCTTTTTATCTGTCCCACTTACACACAGCATAGAAAGCTACATGTATCAGAAAAATGTTTAAATATCATTTTTGCTAATATTAAACGATGTCTTTTGATAACTCTCTGAGTTATTCCAGGTGAAATGACCCTAGTCAAACAACATGCTGCAGCTGGCATTTGCTCGGCTTTTATGGCAAAAATTGAGTTCATATGCATTTTAAGATGTCAGTCCATATATAATTTAACCCCTTCAATTAGATAACTTTCACTTATTTATAAGTATTAAACATCTGCCGCCGGGTTATTGTGTCTGATAGGGAAAGCATCGTTGACAGCCTTGTATGCATCCCCAGCCAGGAGTTGTTTTGCCGGTAGATGTCGCTGGTGTACTGGTAGATGAAAATCCCGATATGAAGCCGCGTAGTCCAAGGTGAAGTGAGGCTTTATAGCTTCCAGAGTGGTACCGTAAAATATACGCTCAATTCTGAAAAAGAAAAGAAATAGCGAAAGCTAATCATGGAAATAGTGAAGGCAAAATGACCATGACACTTACTAAATATGGATAACAGTGGCAATTATTTTTCAAAGACTTTGCACAATATACGATCACGTTACCCTGCACGTCCATGCGTTAGTCACAGCTAGTCTTTCCTCCTAGACCATAAGAGTGAAGAGCTTGAAATTTTTGGATTAATAGAAATATCATCAGAGATGTACATGGGTACTTGGATATTGGTGGAGAGTCTATAGCGCATTATTGACTTTGAGAGTTTCAACGAATAATAATAATAATAATAATAATAATAATAAACCAATCGAATAATTTTTATGATAACCACTGTTATTATTATCATTTTTATTATTATCATTATTATTGGAATTAATTCTTTACAAACCCTGTGATAGCAATCAAGCCAGCACACATGGCACAGGGCTCACAGCTCGTGTAGATGTCACATCCGGTCAGGTCACGTGCCTTCATATTCCGGCACGTGTTTTTGATAGCTACTACCTCACCGTGGGCGGAGGGGTCGAGATCCACTATGGCACGGTTCCAACCTTCACCTGCAAGGTAAATACTGTTTTTTATTCATTTTAAAACTTGACTGCTTATACGTTTATAAACCGCGGCCGTTGACAAAATTACCACGGATGGGGTGGCAGGAACGGAAGTCCGCTATAAAATGTAGTCACTTCCCAATTACTTTGTACAGGTACCATTCGACCCATATACTAACCCCAATTGTCCGACTAACACTAACCTGTGCTTATCATATGGGACCCCGGACTTCCATTCCTAGGAGCACCATTCCTTCTACCCTTCTCATAACGGGTTAAAGATCATGCAGGGCCCATTATTGGAACGTATAGTTTATCTATTATTGTTAGTGCTGATCATAAAAAGTTTGCATGCAAAACGAAGCCAACCAATTTGAAGTTGTTTAACCGTTAATTGGAGTAAACAATGCCTCCACGGCATTTTGCAAAAGTCTTTAACGAATACCTATCAGAGCTTTTTAAAGCATATAATACATATTTTAAGAATTATTTCGTAGGCTGACCCCCACAAACCGACAATATCTTCGTAAAGATTGGAGCAGTATTTCACATTTTTCTCTTAAAAGTCTGTTCATTGAAACATCAGTGTACCAAATATTGAGCACTCAAGCTATTCACTTTTTTATTCAAAAAGCATGTTAAGAAATACAGTATGTCCAACTTTTGGCTCTGAGGGCTCATTCCCAACGAAACTATGCTTCTCGATTGATCCAACTCGGTGGGGACTTAAGCTGAATGCAAACCAGTTTCACGGATTAACATGCCCATTTCTGTCGGAAGAATACAGAATAGAGAAAAGACTACGCCTACCAATGATCTTCCCGCCCTTTACGATCACCGCACCAAAAGGCTCCCCATCGCCCAAACTGGCCCCCCTTGCGCTCAGCTCTATCGCTCGTCGCATGAATTGTTCATCACCGCCGCCGCCCATGTCTCTCTTACACATAAAAACTGATATTCAACGCACGGGCGTTTAACTTTGGCTCCTAGCCTTAACCAAACCTATCTTTTGTTTGCAATGCTGTGGGTGTGAAATTGTGTGTTGCATTCAAAATACTTTAAGAAAACGCCGTTTTATTATTTTTTAACTTGTGAAATTGGACTGTTGATATAAGCCAACGGTTGATTTCACTGAATTTAGTTGTTGGCACTAGAGCGGTGGGGGTTTCGACAGTGATTGCCTACATACCCCTTCTCTTCCTCTAATTGCCGCGCCCCAAACGTTTAATAAGAAGCTGCTATGATTAACATCCCGGGAAACGCACTAAAACGTTTTCAGTGAAAAACAGCGTTGAATGCAGCCTAGAAGCTACACCTGTAAATTGATTGATCTGTTGCTGTGAAAGGCTACACCTGTAACTACACTTAGAATGTAGCTTAAACGCCTGGTGTAAGATGCATAATATGCAGTGGCGGATTGAGAGAGAGAGAGAGAGAGAGAGAGAGAGAGAGAGAGAGAGAGAGAGTAGTAAGAGGTGGATGAAAAAATATCAAGTTGAAACAAGCCCCATCCCGAAACGATTCTCAAACTCATTATCACATCTGGCGAAGCACAAAATAGCAAATTGGTGCAAATTCAACGAACACTGGGTTAGGAATTCAGACAAGTGCGCCAACCAGCCAGACAAACTTTAAGGTGCACAGTTGTCTTGTCGGTCATCTTTTTTTTTTTTTTTTTTTTTTTGCGTTTAGTGCAACTTCAAGAGAAAGTAGTAAGGAGGGTAAGAAATTCTCTACTGTTCAACCAGCACTGCGTTAACTACCTACACCGTATGGGCACAAGAACATTAATTGCTAATGCTACTCACTTGTATTTATTAACTGAAATAGAGTACTTATGTGTTTATTTTATATACACAATTAAGTTCATTGCAAAACATTGGTCTGTTTATCGATACTCATGATCAACTAGACATTTTGAACACACGGATAAACACAAGAACAATAGAGAAAAAGAAGAACAAAGTAATAAATTGGTGAAAATTCAACGCAACAAAACATGACAAACCCTACTTACTGCCCACAGGGTGCGCAAGTAGTCGGTTACAAAAAAGGCAGTGTGAAAAAACGGACTTGACAACCAGAAACTAGTGTCCTTTTTTCCGGAACTAACATGGCAACCAGAAAATAGTGTCGGTTTTGAAAAACGAACCTGAAAACCAGACAGTATTGTCGTTTCTCAAAAACGATTCCGAGAAATCAGAATCGTTATTGCAAAAGGAAGCGAGAGTGTATGGAGGAAGAGGTGACCGAAGATGAACGTCTACCGCAACCAAGTAACCTCTACTGTGGAAGCCGGGCATGCTGTAACGGTCTCTCCTCGCCGTGTGGAGAGGTCAAGACGACCGCCGATCGTCGTTTACGACGCACAGACCGCCGTTCGGTCTATACGGGGCACAGGAGGCTTTCACATCGGACGCCTGTCTTGCCTTGTTGTAGGGTGGACCAAGTTTAATTTAATTTAATAATAATAATAATTATTATTATTATCATTGTAAGGGATTCTGGCTACTAAAATTTCATGATATCGCTATTCGCAATACGCGATGCTTTCGAGTTACGGGGCCAGGTAACCTCCACCACGGCAGCTGTGTTGAATATTACGTAAGGTCTCTTCTCGCCGTGTCCTGAGACCGAAACGACCGCCGATCGATGTCTACGGCGCACAAGAAGCCTTCACTGTGATCGTTGTCTATGATAAAATAAAATTTTTAAGGCGATCCATTCACAAGGACCATTATATTTATCTGATCTTATCTGTTTTAACTTACCACGGCGGTCCACACGTTTTAATACTGAGAATGATTTTATTTTAGAACATTCTGTTTTAGAGAAGGGGTGCCTAAAAAGTTATGGAGATCGTGCTTTTATAATCTACGCCCCAAGAGTGTGGAATGGTCTACCAAATTTTATTAGGAAAACAGAAGACTTTGACAATTTTAAATCTCTTTTAAAGACCCACTTTTTTAATTCTGTCTATATCTCTTAGATTTTATTTTAATATATATATGTTTTTTTT
>NW_019773654.1:0-40321 GCF_001039355.2 Lingula anatina | reverse complement strand
TGCTATACCAACAGAATGCATGAAATAACCTTAAATAGATTTGGTAATATGCAGCATATATATTCATGACTTTTTACCTTTCTACGAAATAGGCCCTATTCACAAAGCTTTAATATTTTGAGAGCATGGATAAAGACATGTTGTTAGTTTGATACGTGTTTCTGTGGTAAATTAGTGTTTCCAGCTGTGTACTGAAAACATAACTTTTCTTAAGCAGTTTTTTTTTTTTTTGGACTGTTTTTTTTTTTTCGCCCGCTCGCACCGACTTTGGGGTCCCCAGAGGATGTCATCCATAAAAATAAAAAAGTGTGGCCTTAGTTCAAAATAAGGCTTTCCTTAATTAGCATACATATTATGTAAGCTCATAACAAACAAACCCGATATGTTTTCAGTCAGCAACAGGGTGATGGTTCCTTCCATGGCAGTCAACAACAAGGGGATAGAATCTACCTTGGCCAACAATACCATGGTGGTAGTCAACAACATGGTGGTAGCACCTACCTTGAAAGTCAACAACATGATGATAGCACCTACCTTGGGAGCCAACAACATGATGATAGCACCTACCTTGGGAGCCAACAACATAGTGATAGTACCTGTCTTGGAAGTAAACAGCATGGTGGCAGCACCTACCTTGGAAGACAACAGCGTGGTGGTAGCACCTACCTTGGAAGTCAACAGCATGGTGGTAGCACCTACATTGGAAGTCAACAGCATGGTGGTAGCACCTACCTTGGAAGTCAGCAGCATGGTGGTAGCACCTACATTGGAAGTCAACAGCATGGTGGTAGCACCTACCTTGGAAGTCAACAGCATGGTGGTAACAAATACCTTGGAAGTCAGCAGCATGGTGGTAGCGCCTACATTGGAAGAAGACAGCATGGTGGTAGTGCCTACCTTGGTAGTCAACAACATGGAGGCAGCACCTACCTTGGAAGTCAACAACATGGTGGTAGTGCCTACCTTGGCAGAGAGCAACATGATGGCAACACTTTCCACAGCATTCAACAATATGGGGATAAAACCATCCAGGGTAGATATGGACATGATGGTAATAACTACCATGGTTTTCACCATTGTTCTAGTACCTACCGGGACTGTCAGCAGCAAAAGCAGCACATCCATCCCTTTTTCAGTGAGGAATTCAAAAGATGTGTCTGTGGTAGTCAACAATTGTATGGAGAAAATAGGACTGTAGTTGAATCTGGCTCTGTGGGAATATTCTGTTGTCAAAATCCAAAGGATGAAAAGGAACAGAACACAAATTTTCAGAGGTCAAGCAGGATAGGGCACACTGGTCTTTCTGTCCCTGGGGGCATTTTGGTTTGCCCTTCCCCATCAGAACCAATACATCAATGTTTGATCATAAATAGAAGGACCAATGTTTCTCCATGTGTTCTTCAACCTGTCTCAAGTGGCCCCTTGAGTTCAGGTAACTTGGCAGAGGGTATTGCACGCAGAAGAAAAAGGACCCACTCAGGTATGCCACCTGACTTGATAGAGGGATGGATAGCAAGGTCTCCCTCTGTGAGCCAGTTTTTGCCAGAAGATGATGCTCCTGAAGTTGAGGGAAAGCGACCATCTTGTACATTTGTCCCAAGAACAGGGAAGACAGCCTTGGTTCCAGATTGTGAGAACAAGTTTTCTGAGGTGCAAGAGTCGGGGCTGACAAGTAATCCGTATGTGGCCAAAAACAAGACACTGTATGCCCTAAACAGCTCTTCTGAATCTATAGATAGTGTTACAGAGAGTGAGTCTAAAAGTTTGCCTGTAAAACAAATCTCCAAGTTCAGTAAAGCAAGGGAACAGAAGAGTGAAATTGTTCAAAGAAATAAGCTTCTTAAAACAAGGTCAAAGCTGGATGACAAGTTGCTATCTGTCAAAAGGAAATTTATCTCAGATAGTGCAAAGAGTGATGTTGAAGGCCAGAAGAAACTGAAAACAAATTGGAATATGAAACCTATAGATGTAGTAACAACCAGACACCCAGCCCCCTGGAAAAGACCTGACCACAAAGGGATTTTTCATAATGGACACCTGGGTGATAGAAATCAAGCAAACCTTGTGAGTGTAGCTGGAAGCAGGGAAAGTAATTGGAAGAATGAAGAAACAGGCATGTCAGACAGGAAGACAAGTCGGCATGGTACACTTGGAGGAAACAAGGGTGACTGTCAACAACTTAACTTGGACAGAGACACACAGTGTGATGTTACAGCCAGTAAAGGAGAGGGAGGTCTCAGACAAAAATTGGGTCTTACTTGGAAGGATACTGATGTGAAATCAGAGACATGCAATGGTGATAGAAGTTTGATCAAGACAGAGTCTTTAACCAGTCAGATGAGCAGTAGGAGAACACAGTCAGACCAAGGCAAGAATACATCATCTGCTTCAAAGCAATCTGTCATGGCATTCAATACAAAAAGTGATAAAATTGAAGAGCATACCACCAGTATTTCTGCTTTCACAGACAGTGATGACAGTCAGTACTACATAGCTAAGCCATCTGCTGCCACAGCTAAGGAAAGTGATGACAGTTTGGACTGTACCCCTAATCCATCTGCTATAGTGATTCACACAGATGTTGACAAACAAGAATGTATTCTCAATTCAGCTGCTGTCACACCCAAGACAGAAAGTGACAACAATCAAAACTGTGTTACCAGTTCACATGCTGTCATGGTGTCTACAGAAAAGGACGACAAGTCCGTTGATGCTGCACAAAACCCATCTGCTGTCACATTATGTAGACAAGTGGATGACTGTAGAGAGAGTGCCTCGGTTCATCGGTCTTCTTTCACTGCACATTCTGGAACTGATGACAACCCAGATACCCTGACGCTTTGCACAGAAAGTGAATTTAAGCCAACCATTACAGGATTTTCAGACAGTGACAGCAATCCGGATTGTCCCCCTAAGCCAACAGCTCTCACAGTTGGCACAGTAAGTGATGCCAGTGAGGACAGGTTGCCAAGCTGTTTCTCTGGTGAATTGGGCACAGAGGAAGAACTACTTCTCAGTCCAAATTTTCCATGTCGGGATTTTAGTGGATGGAAAAATAGATTACACAATATTGACATCACATCTGCACTACAGAACCATGAGCTTGCATCTTGTCGTAAACCAAGTAAAATGGAAGACAATGTGTCTAATGTAGCTGCAACCACTGTTCTTGAAATGAGTAACAGTGCTTTTGTGGATAATTCAGGAGCTGAGTCTGGTTTTATCAAAGATTTGAAAAGTGTGAAGAAAATGGCACTGGGCAGTATAGAAATGAAGCAATTACAAAAAGTGTCTGTGGAAAGTGTGGATTCAAGAAATTCTTGCATTGAATCTTGGACCGCTTGCAGTGATGAAGCAGATGTGGGGTTAATATCACAACAAAAATTAAGCAGCAAAGTACAGAAAGACATGAGTGGCCACCAGTCTTCTGCCAATAGTATGTTCAGTATTGCAGTGACAACTATTAGTTCAAAGTTTGAAACATGCACCAAAGCCAGTGTAGATGCATCACAATTTTCTTCAGATAAGAAAATGGTTACAGTGATTGAAAACAAAAATAACCAAGAGTCTGATTCTGTGCAGAAAGCTGAAGGAAACCACAAGAATGCAGAGTTGCAGTCTAAGAAAGTTCACAATTGTCATATTTGTGGCAAATATTTTGTTAGATCAGGATATGTGAGCGTTCATATTGCCAAGATGCACAAAGAAGATGAACAGCAAGATCACATATTACCAGACAATGGTGCTTTTCAAAATGATAATGTCAGAAATAAACCAAAAGCCGCTACAACAGTTTTGACAGGGCATTGTAAGATTCCCTTATGTTCAGATTCAAAAATTGATGTAAAAAAGACCAAATGTACCTCACGTTTGAACATAGACAAGCCACTAGAATCCCCAGCATCCAGGAAGAGAACATCTAAACGTCGTCGCACAAGGGCTCTGCTAGGCCAATCCAAATGCAAGCGCTGCATGGAGGGAAAAAAGAGAACATCTTTGTTAGCAAAGAAAAAGGATAAATCCCAAGGACAGGTTAAAAAGAGAAAGACCCATCACCAAAAAACCCTTTGTAACCCTGTCTCAATTCAGACAACCTGTGCTCAGACCATCAAGAAAAGAGGAAGGCCCAAGAAAAATAGTGCTCAAACACTTCCTGCGCCCAAACTACAGACCAATCAGGAAACAAACTTGGCAACAATTCCTTCTCAGCAAATACACCAGGCATCACTTTCCAAGCAGCAAACCCACCAATCAACAGTTTCCAAGCAGGAAACACTCAAGGCAACGGGTCCTAAGCAGCAAGCACACCGGTCAACAGTTTCCAAGCAGCAAACACAGAAGACAACAGCTCCCAGGCAGCAAACACACAAGACAACAGTATCCAAGAGGCAAAAACACACAACAACAGTTTCCAAGAGGCAAAAACACAAGATAACAGTTTCCAAGAGGCAAAAACACAAGACAACAGTTTCCAAGACCCAGAAAAATGGGTGTAAAAGTAATTGGCACAATACAAGGGATACTGCCAAAAAATCAAACAGAAGCAGATGTAGAAAGACAAAACACAAGGTTTTGGCCAGTCAGGGTATTGACAGAGAATGTGTTCAGTCCCCCAAATCAAAGAAACCTCTGCCTGGTGACAGTACAGTTAGAGTGCCTGAGAGAGTAAAGAAGGGGATAGTGGGCTCCATAAATAAAGGAGCAAGTAGCTCAGATAAAGCTGAGATTGATCTGATGCATTTGGTTGATGATGAGATCCCACACCATTCAACTCAATCAAGTAAACGAGACAAGTGTAAGAGTTCACAAGGCAGTAACAAATGCAGTGACAGATTTCAAAGGCAGAATCGTGAGAAAAGCAAGAAATATATTGGTCAAAAAAGCAAGGGAAGTTCCGGCAGTTACCTAAAAAATAAGGCATTGAAAGCCTTCTCTAAAGAGATGAAAGCTGGGACTGTGAGCAGAATCTGCACTAAAATCTTGCCCAAATCCAGACCAAATGATGTTAATAGGAAACGTGAAAAGAAGAAAATCAGTTTTCCAAGGCAGTTTTCTGCACAAGATGGCTTTGCTATTAAAAATTGTGTAGTTAAAGTGGAGAAAACTGTTCAGATATCCCAGATGTCCATGTTGAGAAACTTTCAAGATAGCAAGACGAAAAGCAGCCACACTAAACCCATGCAGATTGTAAAAGATGTAAAACCTAAAACTGGCCAGACTAAACTTGGCTCACATGTATCAAATGCCACTTCAAATGGTGATGTGGCTACAGTGGAAAAGCCTGTCCGAAAGTCAATACCACAAAAGAATGTAAAACATAGCAAGCCTAATGTTAGCCATGCTAATGCTGGCCTGATGGAGGGTGTAGTCAAGGTTACCAAGATGGACCATCTCCCTGGAAAGCCAACCATACGGGTGATTTCAGGTAAATACTACCAGATTGTGTTATCAAGTTTAGAAATGAATTAAAAGATTCTCATTATTCCAAATGAATTAGGGTGCCAGACTGAGAAACGTTTTTTGGGCAGCTGCTTTCATGAAGCAATAGAAGTTTATGCACATTTTGCATGTCCAAGATTTTGTGCTTTACTAATTTGGGATTAAAAAGCAGTAGTTATCATGTGTTCATTTAGTAAAAATATTTCATTGTCAATCATGCTTTTCATGCTGCATAATGCCATTTTCCATGTAAACAGAAACCAGGTCTGCAGCTAGTAGTAAAATGATAAACTATCCACTACGCCATCTGTAAAAAAAGCTTATTACCCCACTAGTTTCTTAGGTACTTTTTTTTTAATTTAAGAGACCATTGTTTTTCTTTTAGGTCAAAATTGGGTGCCATTGAAGCAGTATCGTTCCTGTGGCTTCTGTCGAAATTACAGCAGTGTCAGTAAAGAAGAAGTAGGGAAACACATAGAACTGCAGCACCCCTACAGATGTGTACGCTGCAACATCACATTTGCCTCCAAGGTACAGTGGGTGCAATATAGAGGGGGAATAAGAAAGCAATTATCTGAAAAAAAGAATTTGCCTTTGACATTTTTAACCAATTGCCACTTATATAACTTGATTGTGGCAACATCTTTTTGTGTCATGCTGTGTCAAATATATGCCTATCATTCAATTAATTTATAGCAATCCGTCCCTTATTAAAAATTCTTTAGAAAACATAATCAAAACTTTGTGAGCCTAGATGATATCCGGTAGTCATTATCACTTTTTCTGTGCTTTTTCTGCTTTTTTTTCTAAATTAGGAAGAACAAACCCAACACAAGATGGTCCATATCACCCAGCTTCACCACTGTATACTGTGTGAGAAACAGTTCACATCCAAAAGTGTGTTTGAGAGGCACCTGAAGAGTGGCACGCACCTCCGTCTTCTCAGAGCACAGAACATCACTATAGGAACTGTGTATGCAGCCATGGCCAACGGAAGGAATTTGGCCAACATTGGTAATAAATTGGGTTGGATTAAGTAGATTCTGGGCTACCTCAGATATAGTTTTTTGTTTTAATCTTGAGGTTTTAAATTTCTCATAGCGATATTTGTTTGAAAAGTGTTTTATAATTTTATTTTCCTTTTAGCCAAATTAATTTGACAGCAACATTTTATAATTCTTTATTTCTTACGTATACTACAGATAAAGTATAGAAAATGCAAATAGACTGCTAACACTTCCATTTCCATGGTTTTACTGAAAATAAGTATGTGCTTTATTGCTGGTGCAGTTACAAAGTTGGCAACTATGACTTTAATAAAACTATAATTAAATTTTATTAAATGTGATGATATAGTTATTTGCTGTTGGAATTTTTTACATGTACATTAAAACGACAATAACATAAACATATACTTTTGTACTTGATTTTAGGTTTGAATATAACTCCTAAAGCACCAAGCTCGGCTTCAATAAGTTCTTCAGCACCAGTTCCACTGATTTTGCCCCTGATCGGCCAGAAGGAACGGATCAAACACCACTTTCATCAGAATCCAGAGCTGGCCGATTTACTGGGAAAAATAGAAGCATTGGACACTGAGCACAAGCCCCAATTTACAGCACAGTCTGGGCAAAGTTCTAAAGATGGGGAAAATCTCCCAGTGATTCCCATCCCCACAGAGGTGGATGGCAAAGTATCAGGAACATGTAAAAATACACAGTTGGATGGAATGAACAATAAAGAGACTGCTGCCTCTCGGAGTAGTCCCAGCTATGGAAACTTTTCCTCTGAAATTGCTAGAGGGAATGAGAAGAGCATTTGCCAGGAACAAAATGGATATGACTTCTTGCAGGAACGTCAATACCTTGATCACAGCGATGGGTTGTTGTCATGGCAACAACCAGATTACTATCCAAATGTCCTCAATAACTGTCCCTTTGATGTACCTTTAAACTTCGGCTGTCCAGGTGAGGTCCAAAACGATGAGATGAGCATTCTCAGTGATGCAGAAATACAATTAAAGCAATGTAACCTTGGTCTGTCAGATAGAAACGAGCCACAGTTTGTACCTGAGGTTTCCAGCTATGAATCTGGGCAGGCTGTGAGTTATTCCACAGATTTTCTTGCATTAGGTGATAAACAGTCTAAGGCGCCCTTTTGTGGTATACAATCATCATTTATGACAGACTTTGCTGATGATGTAGGCACAACATTTGAAAGTCCCCAAGATGACAAGTACTTCACAAGCCCTTGTCTACCTCAGCAACCTTCATGTGTAGAAAATAAAGTCGGACCCACCAAGACAGCTTCAGCTCTGGATACATGTATAGCAACTGAGCAGGCAGAAGATGTCACAAGCCAACGCCCATTTCTACAACATCCTTGTGGGGGAGGAAATAGCCGAAAATTTAATTTGACATCATCTGCTGTCGCTACAGGCAAAGTATTTGTGCAGGACAAAGGGCACTCAAGAAAGAAAAATTTTACAAGTCCATGGACACATATACAGTCTTATTACGGTGTTAACCCATCCAAAATGGCAGCATCTTCTCATGATACAGGTACAGAGATTAAAGGTGAAAAGGAGTGCTCTTTGAAGAGAGAGATCACCAGCCCCTGCCCCAGTCTACAGCCATCTGTGAGAGAGGAACTGGAGGCCATCATACAAGAGATTGAACAGTGTAAAGGTGGCAGCACTGCTGCGTCTGTGCCTTATTCTCCAGATGGTATAGGTAACTTATTAGGGGATACTGATGGCCTGTAAAGATAGCCACTGTCAGGGTGCAAGTTGGCTTCACCAAGTTTTTTTCAACACAGTTTTTATTATGTTTATTTATTTTTTATTTATTTATATTTTTGATATAACTTTTTTTGCAGTGTTGTCACAAAAAAGTTTCATTTTGAGCTGAAAATTCCTAGTTTATCTTATCATATGACTATTAGCAATTGATACAGCAGTGTTAAGTTAGATATCTTCTTTAGAAATGTTTGATATTTTGAAGGCTTTTTAGAACAAATATTTGAAGAAGCAGATAGCAACTTTTATTGTTCTTGTTAAAGATTTTGTAATTTTTCACTTTTGTTGTTGAATCAAACTTCAACTTTGTCATTGCATCCCACTCTCAATGAAGTGTTAGTGCCCTGTCACTGATCAGTTTAATTGTTTTGGTATATGTTCTTAGTTTGTGTTTTGTAATCGGGTGCAGTTATGGCAAAATTAATATATTCTACCATTGACTAAGTAGAACTTTTTTGTTGCCAAGTTACTTATAGTTAAATACAGTTTATGGTTTTATAACTTCATTTTATTTCTGTCAAGTAAGTAAACTACAGTTTGAAGAAAACTGTTTATAATAAGATGGAAAGGTGCATCAATGGTGCAATTTCTTAGATATACCAGTAGAAAAGATGTTTTAAAAGGTTTTTAAATCTTAATTTTATACCTATCATATATCTCAAACTTGATAACCATGTTTTATTCAGATGTGCAAGTGGCACATTTTTACATACGGTGTATATTATATGGAAGAAGAGAGATGCTTGAATGTCATCAGGAAAGTTATATCCTCGAAGACATTTTAGATATCCATTCACCAAGGCACTTTTTGTTACTTTTAAAGGAAAAAAGTTAAAAGCGGTTTTAGTAAATGTTGTATTTTAATGTAGCAGCATCATGTAGCAGCAGCATCAGCTGTCTTAAGTATATATTTTTAAATTGCGTTTATGTGGAAGTAAATAAAAAGTTCAAGTTTTGTTTTATAAGTTTACAGTTTTCAAAAAAATATAAATTTTTCTAAAGTTTCAGTGCAAGTTTTGTGCAAGTTGCATAGTTTCATATATGATTCCCAAATATCTTTATTTTTAGATCCCTGTTTTATTTCATGTATTTTTGTAATAAATATTTGAAACATTATGTAGTGAGATTGCTGTGTAAGAAGTTGTGAGTATAATTCCTTCTTCTTGTATGAAAAGATGTGCCTATTTTTATGGTCTGTCGAAAAGTTTTTACTTCAAGTTCTCCCATCCTCTTAGTTTTCTGACAAACCAAAACACAACTGTATTAGCCAGGGATGAGACTATAGGTGGATTTCCGACTTTTGGGAGCCAAAAATATCAGTGGCCCAGGCGAACCCGTGAACCCCACGCCACATTTTCCGACTTTTTCACTAAATGTTAGTCTCATCCCACATCAGAAAATTTTCAATAATATTAAGTTATCAAATGAAGCAAATAAAGTTCATATAATAATGACAGTATCCTGCTCGAGTTAACTTGGATCAAATTTACCTACATATAATTTATATAGCAACTTATATAGTGAAGGGAACAATTAATCCACCTCAACTAAGATATAAATTGACTACTAAGAAAACTTACAATGGCTTGGTAAGAGGGAATACATCCTGCTATGTAACTCTAAACAACTTAAAACAACAACGGGTCACTTTGAGCAAGGCCTTATTTTTAACAAAATAGGGTATACATGCCACAATCATCTGCAAAAAGCCAATAAAATATAACATCACTTTTGTGAATATAAAACAATAACGCTGATTTTCTAAGGAAACTTTTTTTGACCAAACAAAGCAACACGGCAAATTTGAAGTAAAAAAAAACTCTTGAGAGCTGCTAGGGGGTGATAAAGTAACGTGAACTGATTAAACATAGTTGGAAAAACTCAGCAAGTATGATGTGTGAATCTGAATATGGTTCTACTATTGTTACTGGCAGGGCATTTCTGATTTCTAAATTCTAGTGGATTTGACCTTTGTTTCAAGGTGAAACGGGCCAAAATTATTTTAAATGGGATTTTTTTGTAAAAAAATTATTTGTGTCCGAATCCGAAACCGCTATTAAATCCCAATGCACTGCAGAAGTAGGTTTCCTCAGAGGTCGTCTGCATAGCCAAGTCGGAGATTGGTTTCATTATCTGAAGTTTTCATTTTTAAAAAAATTAGTACGGTGCATGAATGTTTTTTCTTTTTAATTCGGTTAAAATACTACCACTTGGCCGATTTTGATAGTTTATTTATTCACTTCCCATCTATTCAATTCTATTCTAATAATGCGTTTATTTATTTTATCGCTAAATTTTTACATTATGGTCGACTGGTGTAGTATTTTAGATCGTTTTACACTGGCTTTGGATCAATATAGTTAACAGATAAAAAAAAGACAGCAGAGATTATGCCCGTACAGTTTGTAGATAACATGCACTGTTGGTGTTATTCTCGTAAATGACTAACTTTATTTGCATATATGCCAGATAGAACTGCATTATTATTTCTGTGATGCTGAAGATTAAGCACGCACAAGCGTATGCACACACACATACACACACACACAAACTAAGACAATCCGCTAAGAAACAGCAGCAGAGAAGATAATTTCTGTTCCCCTCCAGATGGCGCTATAGAACGGTTTGGTTTGTCAAACCTGGCAAAAACTGTTCAGATTGCAGCATGCAGTAGACCCATATAAGGATAGCTTGTGACCTACATAATGCCATTTTACTTTGGAGTGTGTAAGGGTATGAAGCTTAATTTGATTAATTTAATGTAGTGTTTTTTTTTTAAATATCCGGGAAACAAAAGCTTTCTGTGCCTTACTATTTTAGAACATTGTTAATCAAATTTTGTCTGTCAAATTCTGGTTATTGATAAATGGAAAAGGCGGCCACCTAGCTCTTCCTACCTTCTACCCCCGTGGATCATTTGAAACCTGAACCCTTGGAAGAGATATCACTTCTTCTACCGTTCTGAGTGACCAAGGTGTGGATGCGAGGCGGTCAGGATTCTAAGTATATGGATATTTCAGTTTTAACCGATTTAACAAAAAGTTTCAAGACAAAGGTATTAGGTATTTGTCTAAAACTTATCTTTGATGCATTTTAAAAATTGTTTTGACGGCTGCATGTTGAACACTGGGTTTTGCCACTTACTAATATTTTCCCCACGTGATATTTTGTGTTTTATTTCATCACGTACCTCATGACAGTGAAAATTGCAGCTGTGCCTCGTGTTAACTACACAGAATTTTAATCTAAATCGGTAGAATTAGTAGTGGTAGTAAAGTTTTACATGCGAAATAGACAAGATGGGGAAAATTTTGTGAAATGTACCCTCTACCAGGGCCGCAGTTATTCTGTGGACGTTTATGACAGTACAGAGACCATCTATTTAACCAGAGACATCTCTAATATCTAGTGAAAAATCAATCTGTGGCCCTGGTAGAGGGTATGTGAAATGGCTCTTTACTAATTTTGGATGTTGAAATTTAGTGGTTTTGACAACGTTGTCATAATTATAGTAAAGCAAATTAGTCACAATTGAAATTATAGAACTGGATAAAGATTTAGTGATATAGTTTCTAATTTTGGCATGATTTTACAAATTGCACCACGATATGTAACATTTCGATCCATTGAAGTATGTGGCCTAGTTAATAGTTATACTGCTTTTCGCGTGACAGATAATGAAAGCAGTCATTTTGAAGGCATAGGGGGGCGAATTGCTAGCACCAATTTGCAAGTAATGTTTGAACGTAATTTTAATATTTCTCATTTATGGGTAATGTCAATATCACGTTGTCTAATCAAAACGCTCTGTCCAAAGCAATTTACCATGATTTTTACCTTTAAACTTTAAGGCATAGTAACAAAACTGGTTTTATTTCGCCAAAAAATAAAACTGCCCCTTATGCCTTTAAACATGTTTTTACTATAATTATGAGTTTGCTTCCCCGACGTTTGTAAAACTATTTGCAGTATTCTTCAGCAAGGCAGCAAGTTGTGACTTGACGTTCATTCAATGCAAATATAATGCTCAAAACTTAGGAAAACTTTTATAGTCCAGGAAAACTCGCAAATGAAGCTCAATTTGACCTTTTTTACCAAAAGACGAAAAAAGCTACCTTGAAAACTTTGTTAACGTAATTTTGTACGTTTGGTGATTTATGTTACGTCCTTTAAAATGCTTTGAAGAGAAATAAAACATACTGAAGTAGTCTTGAGTTATTGATCTTACAAATAAAACGTAACCAGTTCAGTCCATTTTTGGAATTGTTTAATGCTTAGTTGAAAGATTCTATCAAAAGACTAAAAATTTGCATACTTTCTATTTTTAAATAGTGAGCATTTCACTAGGAACTTGGCATTTACAATATTTTCACTAGCTTCGAACTCCTGGAATTAATTACTCAAAGGCATATGGTGTGGGTTAGACCTTTAATAAAGCAATAAAAAAATCTGCAATTTTCATTTTAGGTTTACTTTATCCAAAAACCGTCTCGAAAACTACAATCTAATCGTTTGGGGTTCCAAATTTCTATAATTTTATCGCCACGTGGAAAAATTCTCAAATATTTATCTCCATAGCGAGGTTGACTTAAAATCTAGTTTCTTAAAACTCGTATCTATATAATCTTTTGAAGCTTGAAAACTTGCTGTCTTGTTGAGTGAAAAGTGTCATTTTTACGGACCACAATCGATCATTTTGTTTGAGTAATGGAGTATATAAAGTTCACACATTTAACTCAATTTAAAAATTATACATAGTTTCAAACTGATTTGACTACTACAAGTCTACCTGTTAAACTGCACAAAAAGAACATGGACATATTTAACGATTTTTGTTATTTATGTAAATTTGCTTCTGTGGATTGTAATCTTAATATTATGTTTTTCTAAAGTTAAGGTGAGTAGTATGTGATATATTTTTTGTAATTATTTGTTAATTATGACTTGCATTTGTGGCATAAATTTGTTGAACAGATCTCACTTTTGTATAAAAATGAAGGGAAAAGTCATGTGATTCAAAATTTTCCATTTTCAAAACTGCTGCTTTTTAAAAATTCTATCTCAGCAACATCTTCAGTATATCGAGCAGCAGATATAGAAAAGATATTTTTGATCTCGCATGAGCACATCATTTATGTTCAGAAAGTTGCAAACCGTTTGTTACACATCTTTGGACTTTAAAATATAAATGCAAGGTGTTATAAATATTTTGTTATAAATGATTTGTCCCTCCATTTTGCCCAGGTTTGATAATTACACATGTTATAATTGCTAAAATGTTTTTGTTCAATAATCAGTGTTTCTAGGGGATTTTTTTGTCAGATTTCTCATTGTAGTGTATCTCTTGTAGTGTATTTGAACGTATCGGTTGTTGTGAAATGTTGAAATTTATTTCACAAACGGCTTGTGACAGTTTTTTGCAAAACATAGTGAACGTTTTTTCCTTCCCAGCAATAACTGTCTGGGTTTTATGTCGTATTAAATGTGGAAAAAGCCATATTCTGAAAAATTCACAGAACCTTATGCACCTAAAATTTCACAGTAGGCCTACCCCAAACAAAAACAATGGCAGATACATGGTATTTTGAAAGGATGTCAAATTTTGAAATTCTTAACAATTTGGAGTATTTTTTGCGACTCTTAAAATGATCATTTATCATATCAGAGTGAGTTTCTTTTGATTTTTTCCAGCGGTGGTGTGGGGAGAGACAGCAACTTCAGCTGCCGTTGTTTTTGTTAAAAATGTAATTGAAAAATCTGATTGTCATTTTTATCTGAGATCAAACATTAGCCAAGTAGTTCATAAGATAGTTTATTTATCAAATGTAACTTGAACGAGTCTTGCAGAAATCAATATTTTTGTTTTACATTTTTGAATATTCAAAACTTATTGTTATTAAAACATATTTTTTTAACAAGTGTATGTTTGAAATATGTAGCAATTTATTTTTCTCTGAATAAAATACTTTGCAATTATATGCAAAATGACTTATCGTTTTCAATAGCTTGGTAGAACTCTAATGGTGGGGGTTCGATTCGAGTACTTGGAACATATTAAATTCTCTTCTAGAAGGCCTTTTCAAAATTCCCTTTAGTTACTATAAAAGAAAAGTCCACCAGGGGTGGGTGGGCGGGAACACTTGGAGGAGTGGATAGCACGCGCGACTCGGACCCAGCAAGACTTGGGTTCGAAACCTGGCGCCTCTAGGTCCCAGCAAATTACCTTTTGCAAAAAAATTCCAAATGAGTAATTTAAATTGCGACAAGGGGGTCCTACGATGTAAAAGAAGTGAGTCGAGCCAGTGGCTCAGTAGGTAAGACGGCAGAATAGTACGCAAGAGATGAAGGGATCGAGGTGAGCTAGGGAAAAAGACCACTTTTTGCAAGATTTGTACATTTATTTTTGTCAAAATGAATCATTTTAAGTATCAATTTTTTTACAAACATAATGAAATAACATTTTCTGCTTATTAATATGAATTAAAACTTGACAAACAAAAAGAGATAATATATATCTGTAAATAAAACGAAGTCGAAGATTTTATGCATTTTAACATTATTACTAAAAGCCGGAATCCATTGATTTATGAAAAAAAAGTTCAAGATCATAACATTTGAGAGACTTTGGCAAAAACTGATAATAGACAAAATGTTTTTTTTAAACAAATTGGCAACTTTTTATCGACATTAGTACCTTGTTTTTATCGAATTCCATCAAATCAAATTCAAATGTTGTAACAATTTTAAAAATGCAAATAATCTTCTTTGTCATTCGTGCACTAACGCACACACGCATGTAAGCACACCTTGTCCTGTGTCGTCTTGTTGATATTTGCACACCAAATCGAAATGTAGCCAAAATTTTTTCATGTTGGTAAGATTCCCGGTTGTTTTGCCAATCGATTTTTTTAAATTCTTTACACTAAATTCGAAAATAAATATAATACATGGTGTAACTGTGGACGAAAATTAACACTTGCAAAGCATTTGAATCAAGAGCGACATAAAGACATGGGCGGTTTACAAGATTACCCAAATCTTACCCATATTCAGAATATTATACAAACAAAACTGAAAAGGTTACGCAGAAGTCAATGTACTTGTAGTGACTTTTCACATCCACTTAAAATTAACTCTGGTTCTCGGTGTTCGGTGATGACAAAATAACATAACATGAATACAGGACTGATATTTAACCAAGCCCGTCTTTCTCAATCAACCCTTACTCCCGAAAAAATTCAATTGTATAAGAATGCAGAACAACTTTACTTAGAACGCTCCTCCGCACATTTTAGGCATTTTTTTCACTTTGAAAATTCAAACCAAACGAAGTATGAAGGTTTATATACACTTTGGTAGAATATCGAAATTAGAGGAACAAAATAACATTTTTAGATGATAATTCCGTAAAATCCTTAAATAACTGAAAAAACTGTTTGAATGTACTTTAGTGTAACAGATTAAATAATAAACCCTATAATGTAATTTTTAAAAATCTACAGATTTTGCTTAAGAATCATTAATTGTTCACCATCTTTTTGAGCAAAATTGGCAAAAGTTGTCGGTCTAAAAATTCATTAAATCTTTTTATAATACCCATTACCTCCCGAAAATTGGGCTCTGCGACAGCTCAAGTGATTTTGAAAATTTGGAATGCAAAAGGCTATGATTAATATCAGAAACATTTTAATGAACAAACGAAATCTAAATGAAGTCCATTTCCCATTTTTTTCGACACTTCTGTTTTGTAGTACAAGTCTTAAACGGCATATAAATAATCACTGCAATATTTAATTAACTTTCATTATTTTTTTATTTCAGATGGCAATCTTTACCCCACCCCATGGTTTAACTTTGTTTTAGAAAACAGATATTTTATCCCCGCCCAGCACTGAAAACACCGAGAACCAGAGGAAGTTTATTCACAGACACAGTTCCACATTCATAATTGTTAAAAGATCGTTATAGTACATGTGGACAATTCTGCAGTAACGTGGGCACATTCTGCCCGTTAACATAATGTTGTGACTTTTAAGGCTTTGTCTTTTGTAGATTTACATCTCTTCCCTTTTTTCGACTGAACACACAATAAATGTTATTAAAAGTTTCCTATATGTATTTTAGCTAATGGGTTTGAAATGCCTTTCCTTCCCAGATTTCAACATCAAGTTCACATCGAGGTGTCAAGGTACAGATTTGCCCACACATATTTTCAGTGACAAATAGAAAACATTCATCTTCTTGGAAATTAACATATGATAATTTTAAAACAACCACTTTATCATTTTATACAGACATTACATCTGTTAAATGAGAACTTCAAATCTAACGTTGCAGGTTCGAAAAGGGACGGATATCAACCCCGACCCAAAAGTATACATAAATTGCCATCATAACACCATGATCAGATATCTAGCACGGTACTACGACATAGTAACATACAATTACCAAAAAAAGCAAACCAGCACCATGCAGGGCAGACACTTAGTGTGGATTTAATTTCTGTGTATACTTAAGTATGGATTATATTTCTACGAGAAGTTTCATAAATAAAACTAGACAGCAAAACTGACAAATATACAGACACAATACAGGAAACAAGGCAGCAATGCTGGCAAATGTTCAGACATTCAGACGCAGAAAAGAGTGCATCAAATAATGTTTTGGCCAATTTTGATGCACTATTATGTAATCACTCTTACCCTCTAACATTATGTACGACAGGTAACATGAATATGAAAAAAAAACTAGCAAGTAATTCAGTATATCATGGGCTATAAAACCCACTGAAAATGCTAATGTGTGAGAAAATAAAATATTCAAACAAACTAACAAATAAACAAACAAGCAAACAAACAAACAACAGAATAATTACCATAAATGTCATCCAATCATGCCGATTTTCGAAAGCAACCTGCCTGTTTACCAAACAAAGCCACTCAGTAAATTTAATGTAAAAAAAATAATAAAATAAAATACGGTTTGGCAGTTATGGGGCGAACGTCACCAAAATGTGCAAAAAACAGAATAATTGCCGTAAATGTAAACTGACCGTGCCAATTTTCGAAAGCAACCTGCTTCTTTGCCAAACAAAGCCACTCAGTGAATTTAATGTTGAACAAAAGTACGGTTTGACAGTTATGGGGCAAACGTCATGTGTCGGACAGCAACGGCGACGACACGGACAGACAGACCGATCAGACATACAGACACTTACAGTGTCTGTATATAGAAAGCTCGTTTCATTCGACTAGCACTTTCAATTGATAAACGTTTTGGAGCAGAATGTTTTAACCAAAACCAACCATTTTGGAGCAGTTTTGGAGCAGAATGTTTTAACCAAAACCAACCATAACATTCAGAATTCCGTGCTAATATAAATGTCGTCCCTGCAAATTAACGAGCAGACAAACGTCGGCATAGGAGGCAAACTTGGCATGGGTGTGGGGCTGTATGTGTCGAACACGTAACGTGTCTCTGAGTAGGACGCTTCTGGCATCTTCGTAAACGCTACTTAGAGTCACTGGAAGTAAAGGAATAAATTCACATTCATGAAACAATGTCTAAAGATCTGATAAAGCATTGTATGTTCATTACAGCAATTCGTGTCAGTATCCGTTGCGTTATGATTAACAAATCGCAATTAAACCTTAAAATTATACAAATATATATATATTCAACCTTCATGGAAAGCTAATGTTCTCAGAAACAAAAGGACGCCCAAAAGGCACTGAGGGAAAGCTAAGAGAAGTATCCTTCACGTCAGTTAGATGTCCCATTGGGCATTATGCCCAGAGTGCACCATATTTCGGGAAAATATCGTCAATGCAAAACTAAGAAACGCTACAACACATTTTCTATCATCTGTACGGAACTTACGAGATACTGCTGCCAGTTTCAGTGCCATCTTTTCGGCCTACATGTGGGAGTAGCGGTAATATGGCATGGGACATCTTTCTTCTCCATCTTCTACTGACCTTGGTCCTATCTGAGCACCTCTCACCAAAATGCTCACCTGATTTACATAATAATGAAAAGGTCACCTACTTTCCGTGCCGACGCTTCGGTTTGAATTATAGTTAACTAGTATGAAAAGGCACAATAAGCCTCCATCTCGAAAAGAGGATTACGGCAAGACGCCGTACAGAACGTACTGATGAAGTCACGGTAGACATGCGGTATCATTTGATATTTCACTCCACGCGCGATGCCCACATCTTTTGCCTCAAGTATCATTTTGGATCATATGCACAATGAGTTATTGAACAATTTTAGAAATAAACAGTCAAAATAATGAATAAATGAAACAGATTGTTATTCTAATACATTTGCAGGGGAAAATGTGGAGCAGATTCATGATGTTTAGATGTTTCTCCGTTCGTTCGAATAGCTGTAAAATTTTGATATGTAATTATAATTGATACAGCACATTGACCAGGGAGAGCGGTGCCATGTTTCCAATTCTGATTAACACTCATATTTAGTCTTACAAAATGAAAATAAATTATATTTAATATTTTTACTTTAACTGTTACTGATACATTTATTCAGTTTAAAATTTGATGTCCCTTGTCTGTATATATATTAAAATAAAAACCCCATGAAAATGAAGATTCATCATTTATATTTAATGCAAATATAAAATAGCATTACCAAAATTTTAATTTGCACGCATTATCTTCCCAGTTGCATTTCATCCATTCTTTACATCAGTAATGAACATTTTTAGTGATAAGATTGCCATTTAGTGGAAAAGTAAGAAAATATGGCTCGAGGTCTAGGGGGCTGCCTTCAACAATGAAGTTTTTGTTTCCCAAAAAGTCAGAAATCTGCCGATAGTCAGAAAAATCTCATCCCTGCATTTTACAGCAAGAAAGAGTCCTACAATATCACAACTTTGGGGCATCTACAGTACCAGTAGTGTAAAGTGCATGATGAAACACATGCCCTTGAGAATAATACTCAACTCATTATATATACATATATACATTAATCAGGTGCATATACATAATATCCAATCAGTGTGTTTGGTCTTAATGTTTTTAACTTTAAGTGTAAAGATATTCACTTCCTGCAAACAGTTGCAAGTAGCCTTGAGCTTTAAATCAAGTTCTTATTACTGCACAGAGCTTCTAAATCACTTGACTGACACCATTTCTCCTTTTTTAACCGTCAACTAGGATTCTGTATCAAACAGGACGCAGAATGGCTTTTTTTCAAGGTTCACCTCAGAATTCTAACTGCCAATTTTACACAACACGAGGAGAATTCCTGGTCATTTTGATAAAAAACTTCAGATTAAATCCTTCCATGACAATGACTTTATTGTTCCATTCCCCTCCTCCCCCATTTAAAAACATTTCATTTGGTGATGACTTTCAAGATATCTAAATCCAACCCGAGGTGCTGGCCCACCACATCAAATTCCTATCTTGGACCTTGGTCTTCTGGGGGTAAATGGAGTGCCTGGTTCTTTCCTTCCTGGGGTGACAATTTGGTTCCTAAAACATTAATTATAAACCATGTCAATGTCATGAAACCGTCATGGTCACAATATAACATTTAAGTGTCATGTAAACAAAGAATTTACATTCCATGTTAATAAGCAGTTAAAGCTGTCTAAGTCCTACGACTTTCTGGGGCTTGTTTCAGCATGGAAATTGGTGAAAATTTTAAAACCAAATTTAGGTCTACTTTTATTCAAGATAAATAAGGGGAAATAATCCAATTAAATGAAAAATTGTTCATGTTTTATCACAAGAAAGACATTGTTGCAGGCCAGATCTTAATTTTTTAAGTGCTCTTCTGTTGATACAACTTGAACTGAAGTAGACCCGATTTTTGGTCTCTAAATTAAAACCAATTTTCTAGCTCAAGCTCCTGGTTGCAACATGTAACAGGCCCCTGGTGAGAAGAGACTATTTTTGCTTTAAGTTAAACTCCTTCTCTCAGCCTCTTTATAGTGTTACATGAACAAGCCTGCTTATATGGAAATGAGAGTCGGTGAGTGTTACCTTTTGCTCGTATCAACCAAAGCCTTCTCTTGCTCCTCCTTTCTTAACTTAATCTGCTCCTCGGCTTTCTTCATCTCTTCCTCCATGGCAGTCATGTCCGCTGCTTCCTTCTGGCGGTTTTCCTGGGGGAAACAAAAAATAAAGCATCCTATGACAGGGTTTGGTGAAAAGAAGACTGAAGAATCTTGAAATAAAATGGAAGATAATCTCAGTACTTGCTGATGTCACATAAACATAGGTTTCTTCTATAAAATCAGAAGTTGTGGAAACAAAAGGTTTATATTATAAAAAGGGTAAATCTCAATAAGAATAATCAATTAAAAATTGACTATAAATAAGAGTATTTATGTACATTATAGGAAAATGTGGAGCCAACATTTTTTTCTTTTGTTTTTTTTTTTGAGGAAATGTAATAAAAAATGATATCAAAATTTATAATTATAATATCCTCATCACAAAATAAGAGAGAGAGGGATTTTTACCCGGGGCCCATCTTCCTTAGGAAAAGCAAATTTTAAACAACACAGGTGCTTTAACGGCAATAAAAAGATAGATGAGTGGTTTGGAAACCATTTGTCACACATATTTTAGAACTATTTTACTTACATTTCTTGTCTTCGATGATTCTTTGACACTATAAAACATTGGTCCCAGTTCAGCTAGCCAGTGTCCATCCACAGCAGTCACACACTGCATGTATTCCTAAAATGAGGGAATGAAGTTACATGAAGCTGTAATATTCAAGTATTTTACAGTTAAACACAGGCATAAAAATCTCAAATCCCAGTAGACATTAAGTTACCTCTGTCACTTTGTGCACTTTTGTGAACAATTAATAAATTCTAAAAGCCATTTATACCATACAAATATGATAAATGGTGACTAATAGGTCCATAGGGTACAGGTATACCCTTGTCATAATAATAAAAATAGTGTTTTATGTCCAAAGTTGTACTCAAAGCTTGCATAGTTCTTGACATTTTGCATTTCTTATAAATATATATAAACAGAAGTTAAAGGATAACTGAAAGTGCTTTTACCTAAGATGTCATGACCAGTTCATGGTGCAATAAATCCATGATCAGTTCATGGCACAAAAATATTGATCTTACCTTGGATGTCATGATCAGTTCATGGTGCAAACACATGCTCTGATCAATTCAAGGTACAAAAATGTGACCTTACTTAGACGTCATGATCAATTCATGGTATAGAAATGTGACTTGACCTTAGATGTCATGATGACTTCATGGTGCAATAAATCCATGATCAGTTCGTGGCACAATAAAGTAATCTTACCTTAGACGTCATGATCACTTCATGGTACAAAAATGTGACCTTACCTTGGATGTCATGATCAGTTCATGGTAGACTATGTAGTCTGGAGTATAACCCATGCCAAACAGTGCACTGGTGGGGTGTAGGTGACAGGGCATCCCTGTCCTCATGTTGACATATTCACCAAGACCCTACAAGTGATAATACAAAGTTTTAACACATTTCTGAACAATACAAAATAATTAACATTCTATAGTTGTGCTAATATTCATTGGTGAAAAATCAAGTAAAACGCTGAAGAATGTCAAACTAAGAAAATCACATCAAAATTCACATAAAATTACACCACTTTATTGTTTTATTTTTTATTAAAAAACTAAAAATTTGATACACAGTTTTTGGCTGTTCAACAACCACATGACAATACCAATGTTTTAACTCTGGTACTATACCTTCATCCTTGCTGCCTGGTGGAAGTAAGATGAACAGATACACTTCCTGATGATATCCCACTCATTACAATATTAATATTTTAACTCTAGTACTATACCTTCATCCTTGCTGCCTGGTGGAAGTAAGATGAACAGATACACTTCCTGATGATATCCCACTCATTACAATATTAATATTTTAACTCTGGTACTATACCTTCATCCTGGCTGCCTGGTGGAAGTAGGATGAACAGATACACTTCCTGATGATATCCCACTCCTGGCCACAGGACACGAAGTCCATCTTCTGCTGGTCCATTATCTCCTTCAGCTGTTGACGCACCTCACGGACCTAAAATAAAGCAATTAAAACATGCGTTTTCTTCTGTCAGAACTGTGCTTGTACTGGACACCAGAGGGACACAGAAAAAGAGGCAGACCTAAGACCACATGGAGAAGGACTGTCAAAGCAGAGTTAAAACAACTGGGAGAAAGCTGGGGAACCACCCAACACCTGGCTCATGACAGAGAGCAGTGGAAGATCTTTGTTGGTGCTCTAGACGGCGTAAAAGGAATTGATGATGAGAACTGTGTTAGCCCAATTTTCAGACCCGATTATTGGGGATGTCAGTAAGACTATGTCTAGTTTTATCTTAAAAGTTAATCTGGTTCTAAATGCAACCACTGAGATGATTAATAGGAACAGACCTACAAATAAATAAAATTACCACTTTTCAAATAATCACATTCCATATTTTTGATGAACCAGTAAAATAATGGTTCATATATTATTTTTACGCACAATAGTTATAGGTTTACTAGTACACATGCACATGTTAGAAGATATATTTCATTGAATGGCTAATTGTTACACCACACAAAGAAAAGACTTTCTGGTATTATCATACCTTCCTCATTGCCTTGACATGGACAAAATGTTCCTGACACCAGCTGGAGGAATAGCTGAAATATGAAACACAGGACTGAGACTTTGCCAATCGTGGAAACAATGTTAGAGTGCATACACTTGTCTAAGTATTTTATCATAAAATGTGACAAAAGCTTTTGAATGTCTCTTCTATCCATTACTACACCCTCCCCCCTGTTCTCTCTCTCTCTCTCACACACCCACGTGCGCACACACATGCATGCACGCATATGCATTTCCTTCTTCTCTCTCCCTTTCATATCTCTCTGCCTCACTTTCTATATTTCTATACTACAGAACCAAATTCATACTTATTTCTCTTCCACTGTAGATAGACATTAAGAAAGGTCAAATGGTCACTCTCTGGAACCTGAAACTTTTCTCTGGCAGAATCTGAGTCTTCTTCTCTTCCTTTTGGTCTGAAGAAAATGGCTGGGACAGATAACATGGACACTATGATCTGAAGGAAGAAAACAGTTTACCTTTTAATAGATGATTCAGAAATATATGTATATTTCTTATGTCAGAAATCAAAATTAAAAAAATATATATATATACTGTTTAAGGAAAACGATAAGTCCTATACCAGTCATACTCCTCTCTTCCAATTTTCTTATGATGCATTTTCAAGCTCTACAGCCTTCACGGTAACGTAAGTTCACATTAAACACAATTTGGCAAATTCTAAAAACAACACACCATTAAAATATTTTGATATATATATTTTTTTTTTGTTAATGATAATAGACAAATCTTACAGCTAAACAAATTCAAAACTCATGAAAAGTAAGCCGAGTTTGTTTCAAAAGTAAATTTTTGGAGCAAAGCAAAGGCCGAAAAATCTTTAAAAATGCCCAAGTGCTTGTGCACACACACTGCAATAAATGAAGTAATAGATATCTCTAAATTATTACACACGCATACACACTGAAATAAATAAATTAGTAGAAATCTGTAAATGATACCATCTCTATCTACCCACCAGTATATCTGCACTGCAGCCCATATCACAGGAGACAATCAACATCTTGGACAGCGCGGGGTCCAGAGGGAACTCCACCATTTGTCTTCCCAGGGACGTCAGGGAACCCGTGTTGTCCAGAGCTCCCAGAACCCACAGCTGGTACATGGAGTTCAGGATGTTATCCTGCAAGGAGTTTCACAAAAAAGATTAAGTCAGGTTCCTTGGCTAAGAACTTGCTGACATTTTCTTGCAGTTACTTTATATGTTGGTGTCTTAATTACCTGTGTGGTATTTAATGTGTCATGTTATATTCTGTTTAAAGTTGCTGACATTTTCTTGCAGTTACTTTATATGCTGGTGGGTGTCTTAATAATTACCTGTGGAGGTGGATCCATGAAGTGGAACTGGAGGAGATTCTGCACCCCTAGGGACTTGAGCAGGAGCACCACGTTGGCCAGGTTGGTTCTCTGGATCTCTGGCACTGTAGTCACCAGCAACTCGTCCTTGTATTGGCGCTCTGTGTACAGCCTGAAGCACTGGCTGAAAAATGTACCAAAAAAAATGTCCAACTTATACCTGGTGTGAATGTGTCTGTGTGGTTACAGTACAAGCAAGTGCTGTGTGATCAGGTAAGAACGCTACTTCATGTTGCAGCCAAAGCACATAGAATACATGTGTCAATGAGTTAATAAGAGTATTATAATCCTGTGAGAGCAACTTTGAATGATAATATGAAATTTTATCTTTTTCTGGTCTCAGTAGGCAGCACTAATGTGTGTGTGTGTGTGTGTGTGTGTGTGTGTGAGAGAGAGAGAGAGAGAGAGAGAGAAATTCTTCTCCTACCCAGGGCCTGTTCTTCCTGCTCTCCCTGACCTCTGGTTGGCATTGGCCTGAAACATCAACAGACATTGTTATCCAGTGCTCACCCTGTGCATTGCTCACTTACAGAAAGAGTTCTTAAGCTTATTCCTTTAAATTGATCATTTGGTTTTAAGATAATTAGTAACACTAAGAATGGCAAAAAAATTCATTTTCATCAAAGTTCATGTGCCACTGTTCTTTAAATAAATGATAAATCTATCCAGCAGTCCCTTAAAAATAAAAGTAACAAATAGTCTGTCCAATTGGTCACCTAACCATAAAAGCAACAGCCACCCACTCTGAGATGAGGTTAAAAAATAGCACAAATGCATCATTAAGTCTGAAGAAGTCAACAGATTTCCAGTACCCTATAAAATCTTCTCACCTGACTAATAGGGAACACAGAGAGAGCATCCATACCAATCTTAGGGTTGAACACCTTCAGCTTGCAGAAACCAGCATCTACCACAAACTGTATACCATCCACTGGAAAACATTTCAAGTCTCAGTTGAATATTTAGTTGTCGTATAAACATGTGGAGTATATTACTTGTATAGTACTGTTATTGAAATATAGTGTAATGTTTTATGTGGTACATTTGTGTATTTTTTCTTTGTATTGTCGTTATCTCTGAATACAAACAATGGAAATCAAAAAGATAAAGTATCAGGACAAACATAATATAGCAAATTCTTAAATTAATTGTCTATTAAACAACTGCCATTAACATGTTTTCCACAACTGCATTTGCAGTTGAAACACTAGTACATGCAAGTTTTGTTTAAGAATGTTTCCTTTCTCCTATTTTACATTAACATCAGAACCACTTTTTCAGCATAGAAATAGCAAGTATATCATGACAGGGATTGTAAAAAATACAAACCACCAGCGAATAATGCCAATTCTGTTCATTTTACCCCTGTAAAAGTCTACTGAGCATTTTATATGGATTTTAGACTATTATTATTATTATTATTATTTCAACAAGTCTTAGAGATCTGTGATCATTTCCACTTGGTGTCTCTTACCTGTGAGGGAGGTCTCGGCTATATTGGTGGCCACCACAGCTTTCCTGATCCCATCTGGGGCCTTCTGAAAGATCTTGGCCTGGAGATCACTGGGCAGCTGGGAGTAGATGGGCAAGATAGCCAGTGGGGGCGCCTCGTCAAGCTCATCAAGACGCTCTACAATACACATTTTATGAAGGTATTTTCACATTACATGAGGTAACTTAGTTCACATTACACTGAGGATTTTTCACGTTTCATGGAGGATGTTTGAAATATAAGATATTTTGATATTTCTTAAAAGAGTCTTGATATTTTATGAAAAATTTTCACATTTTTAAAAGGATTTTTCCAAATTAAAGGAAGGATTTTTCTACATTTCAAGATGGAATTTTCACACTCTAAGAGGATTTTAATTTAACATAAAGGGAGGGGGAATTATATGTTAAAATATTTCTCTCTCGAATCCCACAAACTGTCCCCAAATGTTCATAATGATAAAAATTCAAAAATGTCAATTTAAACACAAAATTTTAATTTAATTTAAGTTACTAATACAATTAAAATGAAGTCCCAAGTGTTGGGATGAAAGCTCTCAGGTATGCTTTCAAACTGAACAGCTGAAACATCTCATCATTATGAGTAACACTACTACACTGATCAACCTTCATCAGAATGTCCCCAAATGTCAAGGTGTAATGGGTGTCCTTACCTGCCAGCAGTTCACATGTCACCTCAATGTCCTCCTGGCCTGGCATGAAGATCAATATGTCACCTGCAGGGGACAAAACAGAAAACTTCATAACCAATACTGTAACATAGGATTATGCAGATGAAAAAAATCACATCTAAAGTTTTACATTAAGTATAATAGATTATTTAAAACTTGAAAGGGGTATTATGAGTACAGAGTGGGTTAATTTTTTCTTTATGTTTTTTTTTTCTTTTTCATTAACAGCCATATTCATATCTTTCTATGCACACTGACAAAAATTACAATAACAAATGTAAATCGAGTAACCTTAATCAGGACACAAATTTTCATAACACTCAGAACTTAATAACTTCAGCCTAAGTAACATTCTGTTTAACTATCTTTTCCCCTTTCAAAGCTTGCCCCATCTTACCTGGGTTGCCCATCAGGTGGACCTGCAAGGCCTGCTTGACTGCTGCATCCACATAGTCCTCCACCGTGTTCTTGCTAAAGAAGATGTCCACAGGGAATGTCCTGCCAGGTATTATGTACACCGGGACGTTGCCGAAGAAGGTGGAGAATTTGGTGGCATCCATGGTTGCTGAGGTGACGATTAACTTGAGATCCTGTCGCCTAGCAACAACCTGGGATATATAAACAAAAAAAAAAAAAAAAAAATACCTGAGCAAAAAAATGATTCTGATTGAAAACCATTAGTGTAACAATGAGAAAGCTTTTAAGAAAACATTTTGTTTTTATTCTCCAACAGTAAATTTATATTATAAACAAGATCCAGTATATCTCTACTGATATCATATCAAATGTTAAAATACCTTTTTTCTTACAAGATAGCATTCACAAAACGAATAGAATGTAAACATTCCACTATTTGAATCAATAGTTAAGAAAATGAATGAATTAATGTATAAAAGAATCAATAAATCAATAGTTAGTCTGCTTACCTCCCTCAGTAAACCAAACAAGACATCAGTATTTAGTGACCGTTCGTGAGCTTCATCCATGATGATTGCACTGTAGTTATCTAGGTCAGACTCACGCAGTGATTCTCTCAGCAGTATACCATCTGTCATGTACTTGATAATTGTTTTCTGTAAGCATTGTCAATAATAAGTTATCAATAAAATAAAATAAATAACATACAGTTAAACAGATGTATATTAGAATATCAGTGACCTCATCATCATAGTATAAACATTTCACTTTCTACACAGAATCTGAAAGCTTTTATATCTGAGAGAGCTTTCATCAGGGGAGGATCCAGAGATATTTTCTGACAGTATTCCAAGCTATCTTTGTTGATCCATCCTTCATTTCTGACCATCTTCTGACAGAAAAAAATCAGATGTCCATCAATGCAACCCTAAAATATTCTGACCATCTTCCAGAAGACCCAGAAGACAGCCTCTGTCTGCCCCTGCACTTTGAATAACCTAAAATTGCTCTGAATTCATGTAAATGATTTATTTGAGAAGATGACCTCCGTTTGCCCCTGTTTATCCAACACCTCAGCCACTATATATATGGGACATTTTCTGGTAAACAGTGATACTGAAAGATGGTGTTAACAAGCTCCACCATCTTCTCAATAACAGTAATAAGATCTCAAAAGGAGAGGTCATTTGTACCAAGTTGAAGAACGGCTACTTTGAGCTGAGAGGACTGAAGGAAGTAAAGACAGAAGAATCAAGATTTTGGTGTTGACACCTTTTCCATAACATTAACACAGCAGTAAGATGAATTAAAAGAGGGAAATACAGAAGGAGAGGGAGCACAGACAAATCTAATCACCCAGGTATGACACCGTCTCAGACATACTGCTGAATGCTCAACACTAAAAGGGAAGTTTGCCCCACAAATTGAAATGAGTGCACTATTTGTTTGGAAGTAAAATTATTAACTGTAGATTTTTCAGGCATAAGAATTATGTAAATATCATTACTCAACATTATTCAATGTTTATCACTAAATTACTGCATTTCTTTTATTAGAGGGACCTTCACTATATCGCAGCCGCCATCAGCCAAATTTTGAACGTCATACTGGAGTTTGTCCTATCATTTAGTTGTTATGTCATATCATTTAAGTCAGTTTAGATCAAAGAGACATAAATGTTACTTTCAAACCAACAGACTTCACAAAAAAAAAAAAAAAAACAAGTATACATAATTTCCTACTCCTTACCTCCGAGGTACAATCCTCAAATCGAATAGCATACCCCACTTCATCCCCGAGCTTACTCCCCATCTCTTCCGAGACTCGTTTGGCGACAGACATGGCCGCCACTCGACGAGGTTGTGTGCAGCCCACCATGCCAAACTTGGTGTATCCGTCTTCATGAAGATACTGTAACAAGTAGGGAATCATATATTAGTGTTTATGTCTAAAGTTACATTAAATAAACAAAATAAGCTGTGTGTGTGTGTGTGTGTGTGTGTGTGTGTGTGTGTGTGTGTGTGTGTGTGTGTGTGTGTGTGTGTGTGTGTACCAAGCAACTCATTAAATAAACAAAATAAGATGTGTGTGTGCGTGCATGTGTGTGTGTGTGTACTGGGGAACTCAAACAGGTAAATATACTTAGCAATTAAATGAAGTACCTCTCAGAAACTGATTGAAAATAGTTTAAAACTATTTATATCAATACTTTTTCAACGACTAACACATAAATCTTGAGTTGAACATCTAAGTCAGCAAAGTTGATGTTGACTGTTTGTCAAGGATACAAGAATAAATTCTAAACATAGAGGAAAACTCCTCTTTGCCAGTTCTGAACACTTCATACAAAATCTAGCACCTTTCTTTACTGCTTTTTTTTATTTCAAATTCCCATCCCTGTCCCACTCAATTCCCACCATGTCCCACTCAATAAGGTCGCGCGACAAGGTTATTTTCAGTTGCACCCTGGATTACGCACGCTTGCTCCGCAAGGTGTCGCCTGTGGTGGGGGGGCAGCACAGCCCATATGGTTACTGTGGCGAAGGTGACAGGTACTTCCAAACATTTTTTCATAACTGTCATTTTTCCTCATTCTATTCATGAATTTGATATTTACGGCAATTGAAAATGTGGCAACGGCAAAAGTGAATCTTGGTGCGTTGACAGGCCGCACAGGTGTCCCCAATTAACCGCCACCAAAGAAGAGACCCCAAGCATTAAACAACACAACCTGTAGATATTGGAAATTTGGCGAAAGTTAAGCAACTGAGGCTTTATTAGATTTGGGCAGAAATCGAGAGGAATGTCCAGTGACANTGTAAGTTTCAAGCCAAAAGGTAAAATGGTTTTCCACTTATCATGTTATCGTTGCTGCATAAATGCTGAAAAAAGTGAAAAAACAGCATAACTTCCCTAAAAATGGCCCGATCATGCTGATTTTCGAACTTGACCTGCGTATTATGAATATTCATCAGTTTCATAAGTTTCAAGCCAAAAAGTAATATGGTTTTCCATCTATCGTGTTATCGGTGCTGCATATATGCTGAAAAAAGTGAAAAAACCACATTCCCTAAAAATGGCCCGATCATGCTGATTTTCGAACTTGATCTGCGTATTATGAATATTTATCAGTTTTGTAAGTTTCAAGCCAAAAGGTAAAATGGTTTTCCACTTATCATGTTATCGGTGCTGCATATATGCTGAAAAAAGTGAAAAAACAGCATAACTTCCCTAAAAATGGCCCGATCATGCTGATTTTCGAACTTGACCTGCGTATTATGAATATTCATCAGTTCTGTAAGTTTCAAGCCGAAAGGTAAAATGGTTTTCCACTTATTGTGTTATCGGTGCTGCATATATGCTGAAAAAAGTGAAAAAACAGCATAATTACCCTAAAAATGGCCCGATCATGCTGATTTTCGAACTTGACCTGCGTATTATGAATATTCATCAATTCTGTAAGTTTCAAACCAAAAGAAAAAACGGTTTTCCACTTATCGTGTTATCGGTAAAAGTGCACGGCGACGGCGACGGCGACGACAGACGCAGGTGATGGCTATATGTACAGACACATCTGTGTATGTACATAAAAAACAAAGTGATTCTGCAAAGCTTTATCAAAACGATCAGCACTGACACGTACTGTTTTTTTTTTTTTTTTTTCTCCCAATGAAGGGTTCCAGAAGTTAATTATTTAAAAAGTGTGTCAAAAACACTCCACTCATGTGGGAACTTGAATGAAACTTTTCATGTAAAAATTGAATGGTTTGACAAAATAACTTTGAATGTAAACATTGAGATTTTTCTCTCCATTGTAGGCTCTTTTTAATAAGACGTACAGGATTAAACTGTGGATAGTGAATGCTACAAAATTTATTCCATTCATTCTTAAAAATTTCTAGCGCGAAGAGAAAGTCGAAAGATGTAAAGAATCAGAAAAGATTTGTTGATGAAGTAGTAGTACTTGGTTGCTTATTTCGTTATTTATTTTATCATTTTTCCGTCTATTCCGTTTTATATTTACGTTCCTTATTTTCAGTCTTCCCTGCTTGCTTTCCTATTCCTTGTTTTCTGTCTTTATGTTCTCGCTTTTCATTGGTTTAAAGCCTTGACCCGCTAATTTCCTTTGTCTGTTTTCATCACTTTCTTTACTTCTCGTGGGCTAGACATTGCTTTCTATTACAGGTAAATTGATCTTTTATTTAGTATTAAGTTATATTATTTTATTTAACCCTAATTATTTAGTTATTTTTATTAATTTAATGTTTAGTTTAATGTTTTATTAGTAAACTTATGAAATCTGTAATTGATGAAAAATAAAGACTTTCTGTCTTCACTTCTTGCGTGCTGGACATTGCTTTCTATTACAGAACTGTAAACAAACTGTTACATTGGTATTTTATACATACATGTATTCTAGTGAGATATGAAACCTTGTATGAACGACGGTATATACATCATAAAAATGCATTAAAACAGATCAATGCCAAACGTTCTATTTTAATATTACGCATGGTGAGGTGTAAAAAAACATTTATTATGATTGAATTTATAGATATTTAACGAAAACTTCATGGAATGATGAAAAAACATTAATTCACATATAGAGTCAGAATAACTTTTCTTAGCATCCCCATCCCCGTTGTCCGTCTTTTTCAAATTGCACGACTCCCCTAATTTTCCTCAAAATTTTTCAGCACACCCCTCCCCGATTTTCTCCTCCACTCCCCCTCCAACTTAAACAATTTTGATGCAATAAATCATTAAGCGAAAAAGCAAAACCATCACCAAATTCAATTACATGTAGGAACAACAGGTAATGCGGATATGAGCAATATATATATATATATAACTAGCATAAGGTTTTAGGTCCATGAGAGTTTACATTCACACATTGAAAATGCCACACAAAAAAAGAAAGAAAAGAAAAAAATCCATACAGTCAAAACAAAAATACCCCAATCAAGCCCGTTTTCCAATTTGAGCTGTATGTAAGATTACGAAATTATAAATAGCACAGTCTTCCTTCATGGCGTTTGTAACGCAGTGAACAAAATGGGCTTTTTTGTTAATTATGATGTAATATTATAATTATTACATGATGTTTTTCAGCATTATCCCCACCAACTTTTAATTATCTATTATAGATAACGTGGACATTCAGATAATGTAACTACTATGTGGCTCCATGCCCATGCCACTTCCAAGTCACACATTGCAAAATGCCAATATGTGAAAAATGAAAAATCAGGACAATCAAGTCACATTTTTCAAATTTTCTCCTGCTCATAAACCTTTTTGCTTGAGAGTTCCATAATCATAATTTGCTCGAAATTAATGTTATAGTTGAAAGTCTGATATTTTTTATCTGCTTTCTTTGGAGACAAGGTGTCATTTCCGTTGTCCTCGTTTGTATCTGAACCACTGAGACTTGAAGTCGCAAATCGTGGCAAGCTTTTCTCCGGTCCTTCGTCGGATTTGATCATTTCAGCTTTAATAGAAACATGAATAATAAACAAAGCAGGGGGCAATGCCTCGAGTCCCATTAGTAAGTCTAGTAGCTGACGGGGTGTATCGTTTGAAGAGTCCTCCCACTCTAGAGAACTCAAACTATCTGACTGAGATAGGCTTGTAGACGAGTCTGAGGAAGAAGTCACTGGTGACGCCTCTTCCTCCGAAGTTGTTGACATCAGTGGCCTACGCACGTCTTCCACAATCTTATCGAATAGATATACTTGCACTGTAAGGAGTTCCTCCTTGCGTTTCGACGATGTTGATGTCAAACCTTGTTTGTCTTCCGTTTCACTGGGGTCGTCTGTTTTCAGTTGTTGTGTGTCATTTGAAAATTTCTGGATGTTTATGGTAAAACCATTCACCGCAGGAGGGTCTTGAAGCTCGTTGTTGGAAACGATGTTATCTGATAATACTGCGGCGTAAATTTTGAGCACAAATTCAATAGGATGTGAGAGAGAAAAAAGAAGATATCGAAATACATCTGTCGTATGTTCATCGTCCCTTTGCTGAACTACTTCGTCGCACCGTGCAATAGCTGAGGGTACTTGTTGTTCATTTATAAGGTTCATTAAAGCGTCAAACAGCCCCGAGGATATCACGCGTTTCCTTTTCAGTAATTGTAGTACTTCCGTCTTGGAATCACCGAGTTTACCGTCCAACAGGAGAAGAATGATAAACTCTGGTGTATACTCTCTTCTCATTTTAGGCAACGGTGCAGTCTGAAATGATAAGTTAACATTTGGCGTCATTCTCTCCTTAGAGAGGTATTGAACAGAAAATTGATATCCAATTCTACAACAACAACAATGAAAAAGACATATAACTCAAAGACATTTTGCAAAATAACAGCAAACTACTACAAATTCAGAAACAAATAGACATATGTCAACTGTAATGCATATTAACTGTCAATTTACAATTTACGTATAACCAAACAGGCATGCAATGCACACAAAGCATAAGTATCAATCACCGCAAACGGTACACTAACAGAATTATTATTTAACATGAAAATTTTTCCTTTAATTAACCTTACAAAAAACTACTGAAAGGTATTTCCTTACTCTCTTTTGAGCAAAACGGCCAGCTTCCGCGAATGGTTTTGCTGCTCTTCCTTCGTTGCTGAATATCATGTTGGCCTTTATACAGCTTTCATTTATGTTTAGATCACATTCGTCTTTATATAGCATTATAAAGTTGAACACAGTCAGAGGATCTCCGAATTCGTGCCCTTTTCTGTCCAGTATATGGACGTCTTTTGGTTGTGCTTCAAATGTATTAATAGCGTTCACATAATTGATGGTCGTATTTTTTGTTAATTGACTTGAATACTGATACCAATGTTCGATAATGCTTCGCTCTGCGGTTTCAGGGTGGAAACCCAGATTGGAACCATTTGCGAATTCTGGATCTGTGACCGGCAGATGTGCAACTTCTTCATGGTATCTGGCAGTATGTTTCAGCATTTTGTCATCTTGAATGATATTGCAATTTTTCGCGTATGCCAGCAAACGTTCTTCATACAACTGCAGTAGGTCTCTGATGTTCCAGTTTCCCGGACAATCATTAATTTTGTGCACCATATTGGAAGTCAGACGTGTACTCAACAATAATTCTTACATCCAACAGTACGCCATAATCAACTGAGTTCTATGACATACGTCTGTTACGGTGAGGCGCGGCTGAGTGTGTATCCACGACCTGTTGACAGCAGCTGAAAAAAGATTTATAATAATAATAATAATAATAATAATAATAATAATGCAAGTGTCATTGTTACACATTTCAGTACACTTAACAGGTAAAAAATTATTAAACGTTACAATATCAGAATGATACAAATTTTGTGTAGAAGTGTCAAGATTTAAATCAAAATGTATTTAAAAGATGTGTTTCTGGCGAGCCTTTACAGTCATATGGCAACTGGCTGCGCGTAGGTAAATATTCAGAACGGAGCGCGTGCGCTGAGATGACGTCGCGGTCGGAAATTTGTAAATTTCGCAGCCATCGCGGGAATTCATAAATTGTGATCAATTGCCCTCATACGTGCTTGTGAAAAATTAAGACGTGATAGCAGAGTTCACTACGCGTCTCGAAGTGTGTGATTTACTTGCTAGGAAGCAGAAATGAATGAGTTAGAACTCGAAGAAGTCGGCCAACAGGTCAATTTTGCGCCGTAGCAACACTGTAACAATTTGAGATATCTCCTTTATTAGAAATAACGCATCTTAGTAAAGTCCNGTCGGTGGAGTCATAACTTCTATCAATGTGGCCAAGAAGTACTCCCGTTCCAGCTGTGACTTCAACAAAAGCTTCGGTTTCCTTGGCAACAAAATCTGGGTAGACGATGGGTGCAGGGCCTCTTTCACTGTCCAGTATTGCGCTGACCGGAAGTGTTCTTGTTAAACCACGCTGTCTTCAGTGCTCCAGTATATCGATATAAAATGTTTTATGAACTTATTGCGGATATAACTCATTTTGATAAAGATATTTGTGCATTATTAGTACTTAAAAGTTATATTTCTATTTTGAAATATCCCTTTTCAGTTCTGTTGAAATTAAATATGTCATAAAAGATATACATGTATCAAATAAGTATAACAGTAGTCTATTTTGAAATATCCTATAAATTCTTTAGAAATTAAAGATGTGTGGAGTAACTGATATTTGCCTCATGATTTAAATAAAGATAGCTCAAACAGTCCAAATTTCATATCTCTACGTTGATTTGAAAAAATATTGCAGAAAGTGTTTTTCGTCGTTTTTCGTCTTTCAAAGAATTCTAGTCGCTTCGACTAAAAAACTGCGCTTATGACATCATGTTGTAACGTGCATCGTTAACAAACTCGTAACACCATGACTTGCGAAACATCACAACATGATGATCTAACTATGTGAGAAAAACCGGTTACTTTTCAACGTTAACAGGTGGCCTTCTTATTCAGCCCTGAAAGCTTAGGCAAGTTCTCACTCTGTACACGATCAAGTTTAATAAGATCGCAAACACCTGAAAATGGTAAATAAATAAGAATTCAAGGCAGTCAGGCAGAGACACAGAGAGAAAAAACAACAGTCGTGCTTTTTAAGTGTGTAGTTCTGGAAAAATGTATTAGTTGGACGCCATCTTTCAATGCACATAATGAATGAATTGTCACTTCAGTTCTTTTTAAGATTGTATGTTAACAAGATATATGTATTCTATTCAGTTTGTTGATAGATAATAGCGATTTTAAAATGCACGAAAAGTTAAATGAAGAATTGCATGTGGTCATATGTTTCTGCAGAAAAAGCTACCAATTACAGTGACGGATTTAGAGAGGGGATCAGGGGGGTCCTGACCCCCCCCCCCCCCTTCGATTTCTGGTACCCTCTTGAAATTAGAATTTTGACTAGCTGAAACATAGTTCTAAACCGTACCAAATGGCACTGTTCGCCCTCTAAAATACCAATTTTTTTTGCGGCCCGCTGAAGGCCCCCAAACTCCACACCAAGGGGGGGGGGGGGATTTGCATCCTTGGTTAAATGTACTCTTCCATGATATTTCATATGTGTTTAATGTTACATTTTCCAAACTTGATGAATATGAAGCAAAAGAAGATGTCTATATTATTAACGGAGAGCGTGAACACAAGAGACGATTTCACGTTGTCGCTGTTTAGCCGCCGATTCAGGATCGCAGCGTGCTTTCCCAACTCTGTGAAGTTAAGTGTACTCTTTCCTAATACTTTTTTATGTGTTTAATGTTAGATTTTCTAAACTTTATGAATATAAAGCAAAATACGATGCATATTCTAAGCGGAAAGCGTGCTAACAAGATCGGCACCATGTTGCCAATGTCCCATTGTTGTTACCCAGTATCGTGGACGTGCATATATTTAAATAATAGCAAAAAAAAAAAATAATAATAAATAAATAAATAAATAAATAAAAAAAATCAAGTGAAACTTCAACCAAATACTTCTTCTCTTGGTATTTCTTAAAAAATATTTCTACTGTAAACATATAAAATTTTAAGATTTATTTCATATGTGTTCCTTACTTCCAGCTCCCAGACTGAAGTGGCTGGAAAAAGTGACGTGAGTAAGCCCCCCCCCCTCCCTATATCCAAACCACTCTGCCCCTTACTCCTTCAACACTATCGTGTGCTGAATCATATTCCGCGTATCTCGACAGCTAAATAGTTTACGCGGTCTGTAACATTTTAGGGAGAAACAGATGGAATATAGCTTCTCTTGTCATTTCTGTCAAGTTGTATGTCCCATAACTAAAGAAGTTAATTGGTTTTTATCTCTTTAGAAAGTTTTTACTATACTCTGCTCTTAAGTGGTTCCAAGAGTCCCAAATATTTTGCTGACATCTTGATAATTTTCTCTTGCGTGCTTCCCCAAAAACCGTCCTTACCCAAAAAATCGATAATCGTATGGGATTTTTATACAGGCAATTGACCTACTTTGGGCAAGTGCAGTTATCGGCGCTATTTAACAATTTTATGACTTGGGCGTGAAAACGTGATTCACGTCTGTGATATGAAAGTTATTTATATTGATTTGATTAATAAACAGCGCGTGTCGATCGTGTCTTTCGAGGATTTTTTAGCGGAAGGGAAATTGCTTTTAATGGATAATGGAAAATGTGCACACAAATGGATTTTTCTCTTATATGCAAATTAGATTGCCTTGAGTTATAAACTGGCCGGAAGTGATGTTCATCTCTGTAACGAGGCCGGTGCAACACAATCTAAATGACGCTGCAAACAAAGTTGGGAGGATTATCAGACATTAGTATTACGAAATATGTTTCCAAAATCAATGGAAATATGAAAAAAGTTACCATAAAACCATAAAAGTTACCATAGTGGTTTATATGTTAAAAATTTTTTTTCTCATTTAAATTTGAGAGCACAAAACTAAAGATGATTTGAATTAGTGCTATTAAAATCAATTAAATAAAATGCTAAGTGAATCAAAGAATATGTCATTTAAGTTATTTTCCTTTAATTATTTGTACATTCACAAATGTACACACACTGGACAAAAGAAGTGTCACCCCCTAACTCAGAGTAATAAAAGTAGTCAGATCTTGGGTAGTTATAATGCCTGGTCTACTTATAATGTGACTAATGAGTATAAAACCGCTATACCATGTAATTGTATTGTTGGTCTTGTACATGTACAGCAAATGTTATTCCTGTCTTCCTCCAATATGGCAAGATACAGGCAATTATCTAACGGTTATAGGTGCAAGTTATTAACCTGAAGAGGCGGAATATAAGCAATGTCAGAATATCGATACAATTGAATTGTTCAGTCAGAACCGTGCAGAGGGTCTGGTCTCGGCATAGAAACACTGGATCAAGAGACAAATTGCCTCTGATGTGTAGTCCAAGACAGACTACTGGCCGTGAAGACCGACGACTGATTTTGATGTTCAGGTTGTCAAAGTTCGACACTGCTTGTCAGTTGACAACACAGTGGAACAAATTCACACATAAGAATCTGCTTCTGCTTCTGGATAATTACTTAGGGTTTTTCACAGAAATACATCTACCTCTCCCCCTAACACCATCACCTTTGCCCTAATGGACCATTCCCATAGATATTTGGATCGATCTATCTTCCTGGGGAGTCTCACTAAATTGCATATTTTCTTTAGAAATTACATGAATATGCCTGTTAATGAATGCCCTAGGCTACCATTCATATCCACTGTCAGGGCAGTTAATCTGGATAAAAACAATTTAACTGCCTAACAATACAGTTAATCTGGATTACAGTACAGTAAATCTTCATAACAATACAATTTATCTGTGCTTGAATCTGGATTACCTTGGTACAATACACTTAATCTGCATAACAAAATATCTGATGAATAAAAAACAGAGATAAAACAAATTAAATATTATAAATTAAATAACACATTATGTAATTTAACCACTCCTTCATGAAGGCATTTCATCATTACATAGATGGCATTACTTTTGCTACAGTATATATTACAAAAGTAATTACGGCAAGTTTCCTCAAGAAAATTTTTGAGTATCAACATCTGTGTAAGGCAATGCTTGTAATCTACCAAAGTGTACAAAATGTTTATATCTCTTTTAAGGCTTGATTTTCTTTTTGACCTATCTAGAAGTAATTCAAGCATCAATTCTAATGGACAGAAAAAAACAAACAAAAAAAATGACTGAGAGACGCAACACATACTTTCATACATTTGTTTGATAGAACCATTTCAATTTGCCATACAATTAATATAAACTAGGTAAATTATACGCACATCTATTTTCTTCACAAATTTAAACTCTGCATCTGACTTTTTTGGCAATATTATGTTGCAGCTTTGTTGAGGGTCCTGTTGGCTGACCCTCAACATCTTGATGCCACTCTGAAGGCACCATCTTCCAAGTGGTGGACAACTGCCCACCACCATGTGTTTTCCATAAGAATTATTCTGACCTTTAACCTGCTGGTTAAGTGCCTTTATTCTATTGAATGTCCTTTTATATATAACCAAGTAAAAGCCAGAAATAAGCTGAATCTTATTTGCATTTATGTGATTTATAAATAGTAAACTGTGCATCTGATAAAGAAATTTGGGTGAGATTTGATGATTTTATTGCCATTGAACGTTTATTGCCATCATCAGAATATGGCACTATACTTATCCTCACCATATAATCTGAAAGAAAAGTTAAATATGAATGTTGATTTAATGTGACAGTTGGTGTTTTTCCTCTGAATATCACAGCTGATTTTTGAAAACCTTCGAAAATTTGGAACTTCTTACAATCGCCTCATGTGTTATGTTTCAGATTGCACCAAATGTGGAACTTACAGAAGAGGAAATTCATTACGATATGAAGCAGCAATAACATTTTTAGAGGAAGAGTCAGCTTTTCTCAGGGAGTTAAGACTAAAAGAAGATGTTGATATACCTCTTCCCGAGGAGGGGGGGGAGGAGGTTGCTTAGCATCCACGGCCCCCTCTTCAAATAATCCTGGATCCGCCCCTGAGCTATCCATAGTTTTTTATACGTTCACGGTTCAGTTAGCCTAAACGATGCATCGTGAGGCCGTCCGCTAACCATTCACTGTGAACGCCTCACTACATGTACTGTATTTGAATATCACTTCATTGTATGCTTACTTATTTCATTCTTCATTATGGCGTTCTAGTAACATGATAAATTTCTCTAAATGTTGCAGCAATTCTGGCATCGAGAACAGCGTTATTCGAAGACAACTGACAGAGGAAAAAAATTCGCCTACATCGTTTGAAGAAGTTGTGATTGATGATGATTATGATTTTATATATATATCTTTTTATAAATATAGGTGGACGTTATTAAGATTTATAATAATTGGAATCAATAATTATTTATCAGTACCTAAGTTTTTTAAACGAAAATCTTTCCGCTGAAACAAACCTTTTGCCGATTCATAATTCAACGCACGGTATGAAATAGAAATGTAGCAATCACCGATTTGAACAAGTTTTTTCCCTCTTTTTGAAATATCTGTAGTAAATCCAGACTATTCTGAGGCCAGTAAAATGAACAAACTTGGATGAAGCTTATCCGGTGATTATAGCAACATCACCACGTAAAAACCGCATTTATGATGTAGATTAATTGTTACGTTGCTGACGTTGCGCTATGCAAGACGGCCCAACAGAAACTAAGGTTTTTGCTGATTTTGCATAAATTTGCTAAAAAAAAAAAAAAAAAAAAAAAAGAGAGAGAGAGAGAGAGAGAGAGAGAGAGAGAGAGAGAGAAAATCTTATGCACAATTAAAATTTATGGATGACAATATTTCTCTGTTGAATTTCTTTATGTACACCGAAGGAAAACACGAGCATGCCTTATTTAGAGCTCACATAAATAACTAAGGTTCAGTGTAAAAAGAAAATATATCAAATGTTGAAAGTCATCGACTCTAA
>NW_019773653.1:47302-57849 GCF_001039355.2 Lingula anatina | reverse complement strand
CCACCACCAATACGCCCCCTTTCTATTGATACTATACAAACTCAGCGTGTGTAGGAGTGTGAAAACTATGTGAAAGTAGGTCAAAAGTTAACGGATAGGATATGCCATGTAAAAGGTTCTTAGGGGAGTTCGGTCATCTCCTTTTGCTTTTCTTTTTTTTTCTGCCAATTTTGGGAAGAAATGTCAGTGTCTTTCATTCCACTTAGTAAATATAAATGCAGATAAGCCAATTTTCTTTCCTTTATTATTCGTCAGATGTAATAAAATACAACATTTCCTTAAAAACCTTTACCCCCTTTTGTGAATGCAATGCGTCGTCTGCAGAGCTCAGCGTCTGCCACCACGCTGGATGATTCTCGCTTCCCGGGAGCTGAACAGTTAATGCCGTCTGAAAATTTTTAGGGAGGGTCAGATGAAATAGATAGGGACCGTGGCATTTACAAAGTTTTACATGGTGAAGCTGGAGTTTTGGGCTAGTTTTACTCGTTTATTTAAAAATTCGCAATTTACTCTATCTTTCAGTAACTATATGATACCAAAATATTTTTCTGGCATCTTGATACATTTTCCCCTTCTGCCTCCCCCTAAAATGGTCCACACTAAAAAATCAATAATCGGCAATTGACCTACTTTTATACCCATGCAGCTATTGTCGAGTTTTGAAAACGTGATACATGTCTGTGATATAGAAGTTATTTCTAATTACATTATTTACAAACTGTGCGTGTGAATCAAAAACGTTCCGATTTTTGAGCAAAAGGGTAAAATTACATTTTGAAAACAATGAAAAAATTGGAGATAGGTCAAAATCAGAAAAAAAATGCATTTTTTCTCTTATATGCAAATTAGGTCCCCTGAAGTAATATATGACTGGCCGGAAGTGATGTTCATATCAGAGATTTGTAATGGTGATGATCTTGATGGCCTTGATGATCTTAATGGTAATTTTAAAAAACCTTACCAAAGTTTGCAGTTGTCGTCTGGCGAGAAAGAAATTTTCTGCAATAACACAATCATTCCACGAGAGAAGAACATAGGCCTATATTGCACCTGCCTCAGAGATGCGCTGCAGATGTCACGGCTTTTAGGTGAAAATCGCACGCGATAATATTAGGTTATTATTACGATATATAGTCTAGGTTTAAAAAAAAACTGCGTATCTAATGTTTCCAAGTGAGTGAAAATGGATATCGGCAAACCAGTACATTTTGAATGCATTTCTATTTATTTTCTATTTATTTGTGTTCGACAAGGGTGAATTTAATTAGTTTTTTTCTCTCTCTCTCGCTTGCTCTTGCTCTCAGGAATATTTCAAGACAACTTGCAATTGTATAAATTGATAAGCATCAAATAACGTGCTTCTAATTATGTTCTTGATGCACAAATAAATTACGCTCAAACTGAATACCGCCTTGACTTGTGTCAGAATTACCTTTTTCATAACACAATAAATTCTTCTCTTACTCTTTAGATGCGGAAAATAGACCTGTATTTAGGTTGTGAATAAACACAACTTTGTTTGGCAACATATGTTCAGTTGGAAGAACTTGTTTATTCTGCTTTTTTTTTTTTTTTTTTTTTTTTTTTTTTTTTTTTTTTTTTTGAGAAGGGGATAACATTTTTTACATCGCATTTAGTGAAAATAAAACTCAAAGATCTCCATTTCCTTCCCTGCACCACATATTTTTTTTAATTTAAAATAAAACAAGAAAAGTTGAAAAATGGAGTAAACTTTGAGTTTTTTCTATAAACATCTCAAAAGGTACCTATATGTAATACCCGTGAAAAGTCAGAATTGTATGAGGCTTTCACTTTTAAGATTAAGATTTTTCTGTTAATGTCAGAATGCGAATAAGCTTTTATTATTTTCCTGTAAAGTTCTCTTTTGGAAGAACGGAGGGAAAGGTCTTCACACTGTCTTATTTGATGTAAAACTTTTCATATCGATAGCCGAATGTAAATAAACATTACGTTACTTCTAAGTCACCGCTGTAATCATATCTACTGTAAAAATACCCTTCTCATGTGGAAAGATGTGTGATGCTTATTTCCCAAAAATCGAATTCTCTAAGTCATGGACAAAATTACGATTGTGACTGACGTTTATTTATCTGCAAATCAAGCCGGTGTGACAGGAATGGTAGTCGTAGGAATGTTAGTCCGGGATCCCATATGATAAGTACAGATTAGGGTTAGTCGGAGTTAGTTGGGGTTAGTACATGGAACGCAGGGGCAGATCCAGGATTATTTGAAGATGGGAAGCCGACCCTCCCCACCCCACCCCCTTTGGCGTGGGTTCAGGGGCATGCTGAAGGGCCCTGAAAAAATTGGTATTTTAGAGGGCGAACAGTGCCATTTTGTAGGGTTTAGAACTATGATTCAGCTAATCAAAATTCTAATTTCAGGACCCCCCCGCTAAATCTGCCACTGCACAGGATAGCTAGAGGATATCTATGATTTGTTTTTTTGTTTTTTTTTTGTTTTTTTTTTTGTTTTTTTTTTTTTTTGTATTTGTTTCATTTAAATTATCCATTCATTAGAGTATCGTGTTTCTTTCTTTTTTTTTTTTTTTTTGATAATAGCTAGTGGCATGAAAAGTAAAAAAAAGGTATCCAGTACGGCTAGTTGAAGGAGCTTCAGGTCAGATCTTTTATATATTCTTTACCAGTACTTACTCTATAGAAAATGAATTTGTAAATTATACATGCCATTTCAAAAAAATGTATATATGAGTCACCATTGAGAAAGGAAAATGCCGTAGATAATTGTTACATAAGTCAGATGAAGATATGACTTTTGATTTCCAGTTAATGTGAACAGTGATCTTGGTCACTGATCTAAACATGTTTATGACATAATTTTTTCTAATTGAAATGCAATAAAGTACTGTAAAAGACTAGAAATTGTATTGTTGTAATAAAAAAATGCAGATACCTTACAGAGGGCAACAGATGGGAATAGATTTTGATTATACTGTATGATATAAAAAGTCTGATGAAGAGGTGTTAGGATAGGACTTTTTTTTTTTTTTTTTTTTTTTGAATGAATGAATGTTTAAGTTGAAGGTTGATATAACATAATCAGGTATAAAGTATAGAATATATTTCAGTCTGTTTATTAAATTGTTTAACCAACTGGGTTTTTCTAGGATTTCAACAGCTTGACTACTTTTTTAAAATGAAAGATTGGTTTTATTCAAATTCGAAATATCTCAAACTTAAAGAAGCATTATTTGCCATGATTATCCATGAAACTTTGTCTTCTTTTACAAACTTGTATTCTACTATTTAAAACTTGAGCACGAGGGTCAGTAAAAGAAAGAAAATTCAGAAAATACTCAAGGCATATTTTATTATCACAGATCATTGAAGTTATTTTTAAAAAATGTCTATTTAAAAGTGAATGAGATCATTAATGGCAGTATTTATTAATAAAGAAAGGAGATTCTGGTCACGTTTTTTGCACTGTTGCAATGTATTAAATAGTAAGGCAGTAAGTATGTTCGTCTATATAAAAACACTTCTGATCCATAAGAAATTTCAATACAAAATATTTTTATGATTTTAAATCTTTTTTTTTAATCATAAACATGGCAAAGTTCTGCAATGGGGGTATGAGGCTTCCATGAGTCTCTGTTTGATAAAAGTTCTTGCACTATTTCTGGAATTATATCACTTAGTAAAAGGTTCCACTGGCAACAGAGCACTGAGTTTTTTTAAAACTTAACAAGCTGTTTCTTCTCCTGCCTGTGAGCATCCTCTCCAGCCTTATTTGCTGAGAAAAGTAGGCAGTAACCATACACACAAACTGCCTTCAGTGTCTGGAACACAAACAAGTCCTCCACCAGTGCCACTCCTACCAGAGCAGCCCAGTTGTACACAGTGCTGTCACTCAGCTCTCCGCCATACACAATGGTGAGATATACTGCCACAGCCATGGAGACGACCAGCAAAATGAATGCTGGATAGATCAAAAAGTGGGGCAACTTTCCGTCCTGCTTTCTGTTGACCATCATCTCCAGTGACTTCAGCTCAGTGTATGGCACCTCATCTGATGGTTCTGGAACAGATTGTGTGGAAATGAATTATTGCCAAAAGTATGTGGAAGTTTAACTAAAAAATGATGCCGGCTAATATTACCCCTGTTTAACATCACAATCACTGTTTTAATTATAATAAGGGCAAGGAAGCTTATGTTGAAATCAATGCTCTAAATATCTTCAAAATGTAAGCTGAAGCTGGATAACATGAAAATGCATTATTCTTTTTTTTATATATTCATTCCTTTTTAAAATAATTTACTGAAATGGCAGACACTGATGATACCAAAATGGACAATTACCTTCCCAAATATTAACTGCTACATCATGTGCATTGTCTTTCCTCTTGCTGTTGTCTAAAATTGCATTAAACAAGGGATATGTAAAGGGAAATATAAAAAGTTATTTGTTTGAGCCATATATTGCTACTGTTGAACATTAATTAGGAAACAGTAAATCAAAATTTTAGGATGTTACATCTGTTCTACGCTATCAAAAAGGATTAAAAAACATCATCATATAGACATGTCTACAGCATAATATAATGGCATACTTATATATATATATATATATATATATATATATATATATATGATTACCTAGGATGAGAAAACTTGGGTTGAAGTGAGCAATGAGACTGTAAAAAGATGAAACATCTGCATTTCTGTAGCTGGAAATCTTCCCAGCATGGGATTTTGGGATTTCTGCCTGCATCTCCTTTTGCATATTAGAGTTTAGCCTAGGGTTGTTAGGAGGAGGAGCATATGTGTAGCTGGGTGTTTTCTGAAATATTGAAAATCATCCAATAATTGATTCTGCTGACTGGTTAATATAGCCAAAATATTCCACAGATGGGGACATTTATTCTTCTGGGGGTTTGATGTTGCACTATAATACCTCAATATGAGTATAATGTCTTTTTATGTTCTTGTATATACATATGTGCTTGTAAGTCAAGCCAAATATATTGTCAAACATAACAGAAATGATACAAGTGTCTGTTTTTAATTACAAGAAGGCAATACATGTATGTCTCAAAGGCAATCCATGATATCTGTACAGGCACATACATGCATGCACAAACTAAAAATAGAAAAAAGTAATAAATACCCCTTTCTTGTTGTCCACATCTCCCATGGCAACCATATCTTCCTTGACAACCAAATTTTCCTTGGCAACCATTTCTTCAATCTGTGCCATAGCCTGGTGTTCAACAGTTGCATGTGCCAAATCATAGTCCTTCTCAAAGTCATAAGCCACCTGTTTCATCATGGTCTCCACACTTCCATGCACAACTTGTTGGAACCCATCACTGATTGTGCAACTGAAAAAAAAATATCAATCTTTCTTCAATCATGAAATATTGTAAAAACAATTAGTATTATTGGTAGAATAACACTTTGACTATAATTACTAACTCCATTTACACACTCTAAACATGTGTCACATTAGCAAGAAAATGTGAAATCATTTCCATACTATTAATAGTCTACAAAATGGCTATGAGCAAGACCCGAGGTCAACTTCCAAAGCTAAAGACAAATTTAACTTTATTCCAACATAACTGTGAAATGAGGAGTCTTAAAATGAACACAAAATAAACTGTCTCCTTACATGTCATCATACTGAGGCTCATCTTCCAGGTTCTGCAGCATGGTGTCACCAGTGTCTTCTCTGTCATAGCACCTGATATTGTACATTGCTACATCATATATGCCATTCACAAGGAATGTTCCTATATTGACAAAGAGGCTGGAGAGGAAGATACCTCTATCAAGCTGAATGACACCAACAGCACTGAGAAGGGTACTGGTAAGCAGCATGTTTGCAAACATGTAGTTCAAGGTGCTGTTAAACCACAGAAGGACAGGGGCCAGCTTCAAGCTGGAACAGCGTGTCCATCCATGACAGGACCACAAATACAGAAGGCAAGTTTGCAGTCCAAACCTGAAAAAAATTAAATTTATACAAAATATCTAAGTACGGACATTCTACATGAAAATTACTACGAGTACATTCCATGTTGAAGAAAAACTGAATACTACATTAAAAAATCAGAATATGTATCATTATTATTATAATTATTATTATTATTATCTTTCATATTTTATTTGTTGATAACTTGTAAAAGCAGACATTTCAAAGTACATCATATGCTTATTTATCAATTGTGAGAAAGTCTCCAACTTACCTGTAGTTCTTACAAGACTCCAAAGTGGTGTATCCCACTGTGAGGCATCCATTGCTGCTGAAGTGGGATTCACAGCCAGATACTGTATCATATACTGTTATATCCAGCACATTCCTTCAATGAAAGAAAAATAATAATAAGAATTCACTCAAATTTCTTTATACAAAATANTAAATTATAAATCTTTCTTCAATCAAGAAATATAGTAAAAAATTAGTATTATTGGTAGAATAACACTCTGACTATAATTACTAACTCCACTTACACACTCAGAACATGTGTCACATAAGCAAGAAAATGTGAAATCATTATAATACTATTAACAATCTATGAGAAACAGCTATGAGCAAGACCTGTGGTCAACTCCCAAAGCTAAAGACAAAATTAACTTTATTCCAAAATAACTGTGAAATGAGGAGTCTTAAAATGAGCACAAAATAAACTGTCTCCTTACATGTCATCATACTGGGGCTCATCTTCCAGGTTCTGCAGCACAGTGTCACCAGTGTCCTCTCTGTCATAGCACCTGATATTGTACATTGCTACATCATATATGCTATTCACAAGGAATGTTCCTATATTGACAAGGAGGCTGGAGAGGAAGATACCTCTATCAAGCTGAATGACACCAACAGCACTGAGAAGGGTACTGGTAAGCAGCATGTTTGCAAACATGTAGTTCAAGGTGCTGTTAAACCACAGAAGGACAGGGGCCAGCTTCAAGCTGGAACAGCGTGTCCATCCATGACAGGACCACAAATACAGAAGGCAGGTTTGCAGTCCAAACCTGAAAAATATTTTAATAAATTAAAAAATTTATATCAAATATCAAAGTACGGACATTTTACATGAAAATTACTACGAGTACATTCCATGTTGAAGAAAAACTGAATACTGCATTAAGAAATCAGAATATGTATTATTATTATTATTATTATTATTATTATTATTATCTTTCATATTTCATTTGTTGATAACTTGTAAAAGCAGACATTTCAAAGTACATCATATGCTTATTTATCAATTGTGAGAAAGTCTCCAACTTACCTGTAGTTCTTACAAGACTCCAAAGTGGTGTATCCCACTGTGAGGCATCCATTGCTGCTGAAGTGGGATTCACAGCCAGATACTGTATCATATACTGTTATANAAAAACAGTCATTTCAAAGTACATTATATGCATGTTTATTAATTGTGAGAAAGTCTCCAACTTTACCTGGAGTTCTTACAGGACTCCACAGTGGTGTATCCCACTGTGAGGCATCCATTGCTGCTGAAGTGAGATTCACAGCCAGATACTGTATCATATACTGTTATGTCCAGCATATTCCTTCAATGAAAGAAAATTGCTGCTTTTAAATATCTGTACTGAGATGCTAGCTTACAATTTTTTCCATTCTGTCAGTGTACATATTAATATATCTAGATAACTCCATGAATATAGCTTTAACTAGGCACCCAAGGCATTCATAACACAAATCATATTTCAGAACATTGACAGAAATAATCTTCATAATTTGCTTAACTTTTTTTTATAAATGTAGTACTATGATGTAGTGATGTTTGTGATGTTGCAGTTTGTTCTTTAAATTACCATTGAGCTCCTGGTCTTCCACTGATGTTCACCACAACATTCTTCAGTTTTCCCAGAGACTCTAAGTTTAAAATAATAACAAAAAAACATTAAGTATAATGTAAGCATGTTGTTTAGGAATAAAACAGGCATCAAATATGATAAAGTTGTAGTTTAATTGTAAAAGTAAATTTAGTTTAACAAAACAAGACCAACAGCGCCTTGTTTTACAAACCTAAAAGGATTCTTGCACCAACACTCTCAAAATATGCTTTACTTTATAATAAATAAGCAACATGCATGGAGCTCTGTAAACATAATACTATATGTAATAATAATGTTAGATATATGTAATAAAGCTTCTAATAGAGATAAACAGTAAACTGTGACCTGATGTTCTAGTAAAGACTGTACATGCTGAATTGATTGCAGTAAGTAAATGGTAATTAATTGCTAATAATATTGTTGAATCAATATTTGCAGGCAATGAAATCTATATGTGCTCCAAAAGTATTCAAGATGTTTACCTTTGGTATACAAAAGGAACCAGTTCTTCTGTCCTACCCCAAGGAAATTGTGCTTTTTCCCATGTTCATTCAGATTGTATTCAGGAGATACCCCCTGGTCTCCTTTCAACTGCAATCTGACTTTGGGCGTCTTTCCTGCTATTTAAAACAACATACGCATTTCTATAGTTAGGAATAAATACAGTTAAGCAACGACTTCAATAATAATATACAAAGGCAAGACTTGTCATTGGCCTTTATCTCTTTTTCTATTTTTGTCATTTTTTATTATTGTTATCATCATTATCATTATCATTATTATCTTTATTATTATTATTATTATTATTATTATTACTATTATTATTATCTGAAGACACTTAAACATTTTTATTTCACAAAATAATAACTAGTTTAAGCTTTTCAACAAGAATCAGAATCAATAACCTAGAAGATCTAAAATAGCATCACTCTTACCTCTTTTCAGCCCATTTTGAACTGCTACCATGTATCTATAGTGATGTTCACCAGAATATTTGGGAACAACAATGATACCACTCTGCTTTCTCTGAAATGATAATGACCATTAAAATTATAAGGCAAAAGAAAAGAAAATAAATTATGACGTTGATTACAGTTGAAACAAAATGATTTTCAGTTCTTTGCCACAGTTGCTTATTTTATATTTTAAAAAAGTTAGTCTATTACAGAAATTCCTGAGAGAAAGCTATACTTTCATATGCATGCAGGCCAAACATAAAGTTTTGTTTTAGTACCTTCTTCCACTTCAGCCATATAATAAAGCTCATGGTGACAAACATGAGTCCAGCAAAAGCATATATAAAGGCGTAAGTAAGTCTGTTGTTTTTCACAAACTTAGGAGGCATTTTCAAGGTATTAGCTAGCAAAGAAACGAAAGGATAGAGCTTAGAAAATGGAAAACAAGGAAGCAAATCAAGGGCAAGGAGAATTAATAAAAAGCGTGGTTATTTTAAATAAATAGACTATTAAAAATAGTGAAAGTAGGGTCTAATAAAAATGAGGCTCAAACTAAACAAAACACAAAAAGTGGGTTTTTGACTATCAAAATACATGAAATAGTGACAAACCAAATAAAAAAATCAAAATTTTTGCTAAAATGAATGGTAAAAAAAAATAAAAGATGCCAAAGAGTTAAATATAATTTGATGATATTCTTACCTCCATGGAGAGGTTGCATGAGTAGCAACATCAACAGAACTTTGACCTTCAAGTTCTTCATAACGGCAAAATTCTTTTTATATGATCTCCCTGTATCAAATAATACGAAGCCGTGTATGACAAACACGTAAATTAAAACAGAAGTCGCGATTCAGCGAATACACGAGAAATTATCGATATCTCAAAAACTTTGGACGGAGTTGACTTTAACTTCCGCCCAAATCTCACAAATGTCTGTTGCTAATATTGACGTCACAGACACAATCAGCTCACGTGACCATTGTGCTGGGATGTGCGGTTGTGACATTTATACAGCCAACAAATCGAAAAAAAGGTTCACTAGCCAAATATTGAGGCTTTAAAGAGGATATCTGTGGTCTATGTTATCTTTCGCATTTTGAATTTTATGCATGTACTGGTAGAGCTACTAAAAGAAAAAACACAGCAAGGCTGGCTACACTAAAGCAGCTAGTAGTAGCATACGGGGCATTCAACAGCTCCGCACTTGGGTCATATATTATGGGTAGGCTAAGCCAACTCAGATTCCTTTGTCTGAAATATAAAGCCGTTTATATTTCAGACAATAAACTTTATAAATCTAAATTGTTGAAAAATAAATATGAGTAAGTGAAATAGAAAATAGAAAGTTTTGAACCGTTTATTCACAGAGCATTTTTTTTTTTTTTTTTTGGTAACTCACGGTATGACTTAAGGCTTTTATATTGCAGTGAGGGGAGGTGAATACTGCTGCCCATATTTAACGTCATCTGGGAACTACACCAGAACGTTCTACTGTTCAGATTACTGCTGCGGTACATCTACCGATAGATATTGCTGCAATTCAATTAGCATGAGACACTACTAGAGTTACTCTGACAGTTCGCTGTGTCCTTCCCCGACCCGGCAAGGTATTTGCATTTGTCTCTGAATTTCCAAAGTTCAAGTGGTTACATTACATGCACATCTATAGGCTGATACTACAGGTATTAATAAAATTTTAATAAGTGGTATGGTTCCCGTATGCAATGCATGGGACTGGGT
>NW_019773653.1:24264-44555 GCF_001039355.2 Lingula anatina | reverse complement strand
TATCTGTACAGGCACATAAATGCATGCACAAACTAAAAATAGAAAAAAAGTAATAAATACCCCTTTCTTGCTGTCCACATCTCCCATGGCAACCATATCTTCCTTGACAACCAAATTTTCCTTGGCAACCATTTCTTCAATCTGTGCCATAGCCTGGTGTTCAACAGTTGCACGTGCCAAATCATAGCCCTTCTCAAAGTCATAAGCCACCTGTTTCATCATAGTCTCCACACTTCCATGCACAACTTGTTGGAACCCATCACTGATTGTGCAACTGAAAAAAATAAAGAAAGTGATTGGTCTTTCTTCATTTTAACCAAGAAATATTGTAAAGAATAAGTATTATTGGTTGAATAACACTCTGGCTACAATGAATAACTCCATTAATTAACACACTCAAAGCATGTATGTGTCACTTTATAAAAGCAAAATAATATGAAAGCATTTCAACAGTAAAACACAAAATAAGACAGATTTATGATGAAAACAGGTTTTAAGTAGTCTTTAATCGAGTGCAGTCTAATACAAGTTGTCAGAATCAGACATCACTATGAGCAAGACATGTGATCAACTCCCAAAGCTGAACACAAATTTAACTTTATTCCAACATATTTATGAAATCAGGAGTCTTTAAAAATAAACTGTCTCCTTACATGTCATCATACTGGGGCTCATCTTCCAGGCTCTGCAGCACAGTGTCACCAGTGTCCTCTCTGTCATAGCACCTGATATTGTACATTGCTACATCATATATGCCATTCACAAGGAATGTTCCTATATTGACAAGGAGGCTGGAGAGGAAGATGCCTCTATCAAGCTGAATGACACCAACAGCACTGAGAAGGGTACTGGTAAGCAGCATGTTTGCAAACATGTAGTTCAAGTTACTGTTAAACCACAGAAGGACAGGGACCAGCTTCAAGCTGGAACAGCGTGTCCATCCATGACAGGACCACATATACAGAAGGCAAGTTTGCAGTCCAAACCTGAAAAATATTAAATTTATATAAAATATCGAAGTACAGAAGTACATACATGAAAATTAAATACTACATGTACATTCCATGTTTAAGGAAAACTGTATACTGCATTAAGAAATCAGAATACATGTCATTATTATTATTATTATCTTTTATATTCTATGTGTTGATAACTTGCAATAACAGTCATTTCAAAGTACATTACGTATATGCTTATTTATTAATTGTGAGAAAGTCTCCAACTTTACCTGGAGTTCTTACAAGACTCCAAAGTGGTGTATCCCACTGTGAGGCATCCATTGCTGCTGAAGTGAGATTCACAGCCAGATACTGTATCATATACTGTTATGTCCAGCATATTCCTTCAATGAAAGAAAGATATATATTATATTTTTTTTTTTGCTCAAGTTTCTTTATTAACCGCAAATATTTAACAATTGGTATTTGGAATAAATTGCTGCTTCTAAATATCTGTACTGAGATGCTAGCTTACACTTTTTTCCATTCTGTATATATTAATATATCTAGATAACTCCATGAATAAAGCTTTAACTACAGAGGCACCCAAGGCATTCATAACACAAATCATATTTCAGAACATTGACAAAAATAATCTTCATGATTTGCATAACTTTTTTTATAAAGTATTTTTATAGTAGTACTATGATGTAGTGATGTTTGTGATGTTGCAGTTTGTTCTTTAAATTACCACTGAGCTCCTGGTCTTCCACTGATGTTCACCACAACATTCTTTAGTTTTCCCAGGGACTCTGAGTTAAAAATAATAATAACAAAAAACATTTAGTATAATGTTAGCATGTTGTTTGAGAATAAAACAGGCATCAAATATGATAAAGATGTAGTTTTATTGTAAAAGTAAATTTAGTTTAACAAAACAAGGCCAACAGCACCTTGTTTTACAAACCTAAAAGGATTCTTGCACTAACGCTCTCAAAATATACTTTACTTTATAATAAATAAGCAACATGCATGGAGTTCTGTAAACATAATACTAACGGTAATAATAACTATAATATATGTAATAATAATAATGTTAGATCTATGTAATAAAGCTTCTAATAGAGATAAACAGTAAACTGTGACATGATGTTCTAGTAAAGACTGTACATGCTGAATTGATTGCAATAAGTAAATGGTAATTAACTGCTAATAATATTATTGAATCAATATTTGCAGGCAATGAAATTTATATATGTTCCAAAAATATTCAAGATGTTTACCTTTGGTATACAAAAGGAACCAGTTCTTCTGTCCTACCCCAAGGAAATTATGGTTTTTCCCATGTTCATTCAGATTGTATTCAGGAGATACCCCCTGGTCTCCTTTCAACTGCAATCTGACTTTGGGCATCTTTACTGCTATTTAAAACAACATACGCATTTCTATAGTTAGGAATAAATACAGTTAAGCAACAACTTCAATAATAATATACAAAGGCAAGACTCGTCATTGGCCTATATCTCTCTTTCTATTTCTGCCATTTTTTTATATTATTGTTATCATCATTATCATTATCATTATTATTATCATTATTATCTGAAGACACTTAAACATTTTTATTTCACAAAATAATAACTAGTTTAAGCTTTTCAACAAGAATCAGAATCAATAACCTAGAAGATCTAAAATAGCATCACTCTTACCTCTTTTCAGCCCATTTTGAACTGCTACCATATATCTATAGTGATGTTCACCAGAATATTTGGGAACAACAATGATACCACTCTGCTTTCTCTGAAATGATAATGACCATTATAATTATAAGGCAAAAGGAAAGAAAATAAAGGAAATGAAAAGTATGTCAAAATAAAACAATGATGTTATGAAATTGATTACAGTGGAAACAAAATAATTTTCAGTTCTTTGCCACAGTTGCTTATTTTATATTTTAACAGAAATTCCTAAGAGAAAGTTTTACTTTCATATGCATGCAGGCCAAACTTAAAGTTTTGTTTTAGTACCTTCTTCCACTTCAGCCATATAATAAAGCTCATGGTGACAAACATGAGTCCAGCAAAAGCATATATAAAGGCGTAAGTAAGTCTGTTGTTTTTCACAAACTTAGGAGGCATTTTCAAGGTATTAGCTAGCAAAGAAACGAAAGGATGGAGCTTAGAAAATGAACAACAAGGAAGCAAATCAAGGGCAAGGAGAATTAATAAAAAGCGTGGTTATTTTAAATATATAGACTATTAAAAATAGTGAAAGTAGGGTCTAATAAAAATGAGGCTCAAACTAAACAAAACACAAAGAGTGGGTTGTTGATTATCAAAATACATGAAATAGTGACAAACCAAATAAAAAAATTACAATTTTGCTAAAATGAATGGTGAAAAAACATAAAAGATGCAAAAGAGTTCAATATAATTTGATGATATTCTTACCTCCATGGAGAGGTTGCAGGAGTAGCAACATCAACAGAACTTTGATCTTCAAGTTCTTCATAACGGCAAAATTCTTTTTATAAGATCTCCCTGTATCAAATAATATGAAGCCGTGTATGACAAACACGTAAATTAAAACAGAAGTCGCGATTCAGCGAATAAACGAGAAACTATCGATATCTCAAAAACTTTGGACGGAGTTGACTTTAACTTCCGCCCAAATCTCACAAATGTCTGTTGCTAATATTGACGTCACAGACACAATCAACTCACGTGACCATTGTGCTGGGATGTGCGGTTGTGACATTTATACAGCCAACAAATCGAAAAAAAAGGTTCACTAGCCAAATATTGGGGCTTTAAAGAGGGTATCTGTGGTCTATGTTATCTTTCGCATTTTGAATTTTATGCATGTACTGGTAGAGCTACTAAAAGAAAAAACACAGCAAGGCTGGCTGCACTAAAGCAGCTAGTAATAGCATACGGGGCATTCAACAGCTCCGCATTTGGGTCATATATTATGGGTAGGCTAAGCCTACTTAGATTCCTTTGTCTGAAATATAAAGCTGTTTATATTTCAGACAAAGAAATCTAAGGCTGTATTCCCAGAGCTTTTAGATCGATCTATCCCCGCGGGGAGTCTCACTAGATTACTGTCAGATAATCCGGCTTAAATGTCCGTCCCGCCTACTACAAGCTGTAAGGGGGTAATTAACTTTCGTGTCCGCCCGGCTGACAGCTATTTAGCGTGAACCCCCAGGGAGTTAGGTCGATCTAAAGTAGATCGATCTAATCTCTNCCCCCCCCCCCCCCCCCCCCCCCCCCACCTCCACAACATGAACATACTGCTTTGAGTGAACTGCTCATCTTTGCACGAAAAGAGACAAAAAATGACAAGACTCGTCGCCTAGCTCCTTCTGTAGTAGAGCTATCTTCCTCGGCCTAGGGCTACTTGAATTCGCTTTGGGAGCTCCCCCCTTCATTATTAAAGCTGGTTTCAATCATTTTTTTTATTTTATAAGTGAGGGAAAATATCTGAGAAATTTCACCGAATATAGCCATTATATTAAAAACACTTTTAGGTCAGTAAATGGCCTAATAGAATGCAGGTAGTAACGTTATTTCTGTAACGTATGACCTCATATGAAAATGTATATACAAATTATCCAATGGGGAGATAAAAAAACAGGATGTATTTAATACCGGAGTGCATAACAGACCTTGGGTTTTTGAAGGTCCTTTCTAAACCCCGATCTGTACACAGTCAACAGGCGGGGACTACGTACGTGCGCCAGCCCATCACTGGAAAGCATCAAAAGCAAAACACTGAACTCTACTAGAAGACGCCTCTGGATTATTGCCTGATCTCGATATCGACAACATGACTGTCCAAAGAAGTGTCAAATTGATACTTGTGATTACACTGGTTGGAATTATTCAAATAGGTTGGTAATATTGGTTTATAACAGGTGGATGGAACATGTATCAAGTATTCTTTTTTAAATAATTCTTCCGATCATCCACTATGATTTAACAAAATTACACAAGCCTTTAAACTACTATCTATAATTAGCATTGCATGGAGATATTTACTCAACAGCGCCTGCAACATCAATGAGGCGACAATAATTATAGCAAAAATCATGAAAATTTACTGCCGGTGTACCATGAAAATCTGACTCGCCTAAATGTGAATCCCCAGTCAGATTTTTATTAAAAAAGTCAAACTTTCATGATGAAAATGTGACTCCCCCCGTAAAATTTTGACTCCCCCCCCCCTCCCATAAACTTTATAAATCTTATTTTATTTGAGCGTATGGCTTTTATCTTGTAGTATGCATAATGGAGGATACATTGACACTTTTTGTTAGTCTGCCGGTGAAAATTTTCATGAGAAAATAAGAAAATTAAAAATGTGTATTTTACCACCCAATGACTCCCCGATGAAAAAGCTATTTATTTGATATTTGTTTATCATTTCAACATCTTTCCTTTTAGTATACTTTATGAAGAATATATTGGAAATTTTTGAAAGTGTGATGGCAAAATACTGCTCTTGGTCTTTTTCCTTTATAACACACGTTGTTTTCTCCATCTGATATTATTCTTCCTACATTCCTGTCCTTTTATTCATATTAACATATTGGTGCATACTAACCGCAAATAATTTTGAAAATTTTAAGAAACTTTTATTAACTTTTATAAACGTCTTAATAATACCCTAGCTGCTCCAGAAGACGTGTCAGACATGTACGTTTAAGCTCATTCGAAACTGCACTTTGGGAGAATTCCCTGCAAGGTTGGACCGATCCACTTAGCACGATGGGTCCACCTGAATGCGGTCTTGTGTATTTTGGCGTCGTCAGTGCCAAACTGTTTTTTTTTTTTTTTTTTTTTTTTCAAATATGCCGAACGGTTTGGTATGTTAATTAAGCAGGTTCCTTTCGAAAATCAGCATGATCTAATTAGATTTATTTATCTTTTTATTCATCTATTTATTTATTTATATTTGAAAATGTTGTTGCAATATTTTTGCTGTTTAATGTCTGTATATTTTCAGTTTTTGCTGTGTAGTTAATTCCCGCACAAAAATGCAGTAGTATCGAAGTAGCAAAGAAGCATTAACGCAGTAGTGGTGTGGAGCATATTTGCAGTAGAAATGCAGTATACCCTACTGCATTTCTACTTCAAAAATTACATAGGGATGTACAGAGGAGGAGCATTAATGCAGTAGATTAGCAGCATGATAGAAGCATGTTTCAAATATGCTAATTAGCTCCCAATGCGAAGCAGATTTGAGGCATATTTGCAGTATGATTGCAGTAGTCTACTGCGCTGGAGCATCTACTGCGTTTTCGTGCGGGTTTTCTTTGCTATTGTGTGTGGATTCTTCAAACATTAATGTTTTGCTTTTACCAAATCAGTGCTTTGCTTGACTGTCCCTTTTTTAGAGAGATTCATACTTCCTCTATTCTTGGAAAGGCAGAATAGAATGCATCATAATGACCAATTATCAAGTCACAGAGTAGGCCTATTTGTCTGATGTGACTGGTCGAGGACCATCCAGCCCTGTTAAAATTACTTGCAATTTAATATGACACGACATCCTTTATTATTATCACGGTCAGTCATCAGTATGTAAATATATTTTGGGTGTTTCATTGCCAATCCATTCTTACTGCTACAGTCTTATTCACTTCACGGTACTACATTGTGCAATCTTTCCATACAAATTAATAAGGTCACATGTGTATGAAACATCTTTTAACGCCAGCATAACGGGAGAATAAATTAGATTGTAATATGAATTGCTAAATTGTTGAAAAATAAATATGAGTAAGTGAAATAGAAAATAGAAAGTTTTGAACCGTTTATTCACAGAGCATTTTTTTTTTCTTTTTTGGGTAACTCACGGTATGACTTAAGGCTTTTATATTGCAGTGAGGGGAGGTGAATACTGCTGCCCATATTTAACGTCATCTGGGAACAACACCAGAAAGTTCTACTGTTCAGATTACTGCTGCGGTACATCTACTGATAGATATTGCTGCAATTCAATTAGCATGAGATACTCCTGGAATTACTCTGACAGTACGCTGTGTCCTTCCCCGACAGAAGGTATTTGCATTTGTCTCTGAATTTCCAAAGTTCAAGTGGTTACATTACATGCACATCTATAGGCTGATACTACAGGTATTAATAAAAATTGAATAAGTGATATGGTTCCCGTATGCAATGCATGGGACTGGGTCAAACTGTTTAAAATATTTAAAATATAGAGGACATAGCAGACATTATAATAACGAAATGGGTGTGCACACTGACAGTTTGCCTTATCATATGCATGCTAGACACTGCAAAGTACAAAAGGATCGTGATTTGAATTTGTTTAACAGTGGCCATCTTAAATGTGTAAATGTTTTAACATATAACATTAAAATTAATATAGTCACTGAACACTGAAGATTTATTTATTACCCCAAAGAATGTATGTAAGGCAGTAAATAGGAAGTTTTGGGCGAAGGGTGACAAAATCTTTAAGTGAAAAATTCAGCAAGATGGCAAAGTATCAATCCGTCCTACGCCTATAAATAACCGTACTTAAATAGTTTTCCAAGAAGAAGGCTGATTATTTATGGTGTTACACCCATTTCGTTTTTCTAATGTCTGCTATCTCCAAGGGCGACGCATTTCGACTTCATCAGCATTTCCAAATGGCATTTTTCATCAAGTATTACATGAAAACAACAATTTTTTACAAAAGGAACGAATTCGGTAATACTTATTATCTACACAGCGAATATTATTATCTTCTTTCTTTCTTTCTTTCTTTCTTTATTTATTTTGGCACGTTGGTAATTCTGTTTTTACTCTGGAACCATATAATATACCTGGGTACTAGGAAGGTTGTCATTTCACACATTGGTTTATTGTTGACTTATCATTTTAAATTTTCTTCTGTGTTCAGCAACGGACTAATGTTTCCATCAGAATTATCTTTATAAACCACACAAAACTATTGCCCAATTCGAAATATTAATAATGTTTCTTCACTGTAGAGATGATTACTGACAAGGCCTGGTTCATTAAAGGTCGAAAGAGGTCGATATTCTTTTCAATCAAAAGTACAAAATATTTTGCAGAGAGATGCTTGCGTAAGAAAAATCTTTCAGCTCGTACAAATAATTTTTAGATATCTTTTCCTTTGCTCCGTTTAACCCGAGCCTCCACACCCACCTTCGATACCCCTATGCTGCTATTTCTCCCTAAAAAAACTGAACCTGTTCAACGGCAATTTGAAAGTTTTGTTATCTCTGAATTAACGGAATGCCAGCAAAAAGCAATACTATATGTGTCCACCAATCTGCGCAAGCCGCCAAACTTTTGGTTTGTTTTGGGCTATGTCTTACTTAACAACAGCTAGAAAGACGGACAAGCTGTTAGAGAAAATGCAATGAAAAACTGAAATATTCACTGAGGCTAAAGAAGAGGAAGATATAAATTACCCTGGAACGTGTACACCACTTTTTCAGAGTGAATTTTGCCGCGTGGTAAATTAGAAGCACACGTTCCCCTACCTGAATTAAAAAGTTCTACACCATAGGCTGTTTGAAGCGACTCTTCATACTTTTCCTTACTTATATTGGGTCGTATTCTCGACAGGTTTTAACTTACGTTTTTTCGCAGCTTTTTTCAAATATAATGCCAGATGGCTCACAATTTTACAAAAAAAATTGACGTCAGGGGAGGAAACTTGCCCCGCCACGGGCACAAAGGTTGAAATATACATAATATATATAATAAAATATTAAATGTACCAAGTTCCTTTCAAAAATGGAGTTAGAAACACTAGGTACATGTATCTGGAACTCATTTGAAAGTCCTAAATCACTTCTGAATTCCAGGAGAATATTGCTGCGCATATTACACGTCATTTGGCACTTACGAACCATCGTTCTACTGTTCCAAGTACTGCTGCGGGACGTCTACCTTTAAATACTGCTGTTCCTTTTCTATTCTTCGACATTTTCCGAGTTTTTCTTCCAACTCGTCATGCCCCGTCGCCGCCACCACAGGTTTGTAGGTATATATGTAACAAATGTAAATGTGAGCGATTTAATATTTCTATAGAAGTTACCATGGAGGTGTATACCTCGTTGAATGTGACTCTTTGACATCTTAGCTTGACCTTTACCATGACCTTTGATCTTTGCGTTTACAGTAGTTACCGTCGAATATATGAATGACTTCCCAAAAACAGTTCTCGAACTGTTACATTCATTACAGAACAAGAATAGAATTGTAAAAAAAATACACAAAATGTTCTAGAATAGATTGAGAACCGTAAGTGAACGTTAAATGGGACAAATTTTCGCAAGGGGCGAAATATTTAATAATAAAATATTAAATATACCAAGTGGCATTTGAAAAATGGAGTAAGAAACACTAGATACAACTGTACATGTATCACGAACTTCATTTGAAAGTCCTGAATCACTTCTGAATTCCAGGAGAATATTGCTGCGCATATTACACGTCATATGGCATTTACGAACCATCGTTCTACTGTTCCAAGTACTGCTGCGGGACGTCTACCAGGAAATACTGCTGTACCTGGTCCTATAACAGATACTACCCGAGTTATTCCTATAGCTGGTTATGCCCGCTCGCCACTCCACCCACCACCACAACAGGTTCGTTTGTAATAATAATCGATACATATTTTCATTTGGTCAGTGTATAGACTGGTACATGTTGGCTACAATCGACGTTAATAAAGGGTACCGGAGGAGAGGAGAGATACTAGTAGTTGAAATTGTGCCGGAAGTGTGATGTCATGTGACGTAAAGTGGTGTAAGACGCGAAGCTGAGTGGTCATTTTTAAGCTTTGGTCTTTGTCTTTACAGTCCGTCCAGTAGATTCAGGAGAATATTGCTGCCCATATTACACGTCATCTGACACTTACATAAGCTCTTTCCACTGTTCCCAGTACTGCTGCGGGACATCTACCATTAAATACTGCTGTGATTCGTACTTAAACAGATACTACCCGAGTTATTCCTATAGCTGGTTATGCCCGTCCGCCACTCCACCCACCACAACAACAGGTTCGTTTGTAATAATAATCGACGTATATTTTCATTTGGTCAGTGTATATACTGGTACATGTTGGCTACAATCGACGTTGATTGAAACTGTGCGATTTGACCATTTAAGTTCTGACCTTGGCCTTTTTCATGAGCTCTTCATGACCTTTGTTTTTACAGTACGTACAGCAGATTCGGGAGAATATTGCTGCGCATATTACACGTCATCTGGCAGTTACAGAGATTCGTTCTACTGTTCCCAGTACTGCTGCGGGACATCTACCAGTAAATACTGCTGTACCTCGTACTCAAGCAGATATTACAAGAGTTATTTCTATCTTTCTTCGTGCCCCAACCCCTCAAACAACTGGAGCAGCTGGACTTCGAGAACTTCTTCAGGCACCATAAAAGTGTACGTACGTTTTTTCTGTCAAAAAGTCTAAAGCTGATCTCTCTGAGTGTGAATCATAGCCCATTCGTTAACATGTGTGTCTTTTTTACTCGATATAGTTTTAACGTGCTTTAGTACTTGTGTTCGTGATTTCTAAATCAGCTACCATTTCATATTAATTATCATCGCAGTGGCGTATTTAGGAGGGGTGTCGGGGGGTCCTGTGCTACTTCGGTTTCTTGGAAAAAATCACACCAATATTCCCCTCTTGCTATTAGAATATTTAGGAGCTGAATGTTATTTCTAAACTCCACCAAATGTCACTGTTTGCCTTTCAAATAACCGAACCCCTCACCAAAGGGGCAAAGGCCGGCTTCGCATCCGAGGCTTGTCATTCTTTAAAAACTGCCTCCCCCCCCTTCAAATAACCCTAGATCCGCCCCTGTATCGTATTTTTTTTCTTTCAGAGTCGGTGCTACAGTTAGCTCTGTATTCGGTTTCATTGTCCTGTGCGTCATCATAGGAGTCGTCATCTGCTGCGCAACAGGACGCTGTAGACAAAGAAGAGGGACAGGTGAGTTGTACGAACGCATTTGTTCTATTAGCAAGACAAAGGGCTGATACTGGTAGATTACTGGAACTCTGGGAGGCTGCCTGGCAAGCATAATATACAGGGTTCGATATTGTTGAAGACGCTGTTAGCATGTGCCCGTAGCCAAACAGGGCGAGTCCTAAAGCAGCGTTCAATTTACTATTAGTGTGTTAGTTGTGACATACAAGCATTCATTTTTGAGATAAGATATGCATAAATTAAGTATTATAAAACAAAAAACAAAAAAGAGCAAATAAAATGTTCAATATCTTGGTAGTTGGATCATAAATGAAAATTATCAAACACAAGCCGAAATATTTTCATACCGTTAGCGCTTGTGTTTGATAATTTTCATATACAGACTTGACATTTAATATGGAATATTTCAGTTTTAAAGGTATGCCTAGGTAAAAGTGCGTTCTTTTTTCATAAAACTCAGTTCTCATAAAGGATATCTGACTGAAGAAGTGTGAAGTAAGGTGTGTCGCTACCAATTAACTGACTACCAAGTCTGTTGCACTGCTGCATAGTGTAATATGCGGTGATTTAATTGGGTAGTGCTCCTTTGGGCTGGTCAAAGCTTGGCTTTGGCGAAGCATGGTTCTGTCAAAAAAGTATCCATATGTCGGCAACTACTGCATAGAAGAATTTGAAATTTTGCATGCAAGCGGTCGGTTTTGCAGTGCGTAAAATGAGTAAACAATGTTTTATAAAAATGTTAATCTGTCCCAGACTGTCGAGAAAAAGACAGGCATTGCCAGACAGATTATTGTGTCAAACAGAATAGTATGCACAGTTCTATGGAGTTATGCCCAGACTGATGTACCTACACAGAGAGCACGCCCAATGTATCGACATCTTACCACCAGGGCACAGGACTCACTGTCCTTCCGGATATGCTGCTGCAACTAAACAAAACCCACCCAGTCCGTTCAGAATGAGGGGCAAATTGTGACCAAAACGCGTTTTTCAAGACTCTTAGCGAATATCAAACTGGTTTTAGCAGGTTAGGATACCAAACGACCTCTGAGGAAGCCACTGTAAACAGCAAAACAGCGTCGTCTGTTTCTCTAATGAATTGTGGACCATGACCGTTTCTGGGTAGAACACTGAAACCGCGAAGCTTTCTTTATTGAGGTCAGATTTCACCTGTATCGCTTAACTGGTCAAAACAGAGTTTACAGACATCCTGCAGAGGCCAACGACAAAGCGTGTGCCGCTTCTGAAGTGACTAGGGTCATTGACAGCGTCAGTATTTGGAGTGGATACCATATTGGTGCCAAAACACCAATGGTAGTCATTGATGAAAACCTAAACCAGATGAAATAAAGGAATAATCTGGGAACCATTTGACTATCTTTTGATAGGGGGCACCTTAGGAACAATTTTAGGTTGCACAATGAGATTGCCCGTTCACACAGAGCACTTTTAATAGCAGATAACTTACAGAGCCAAGGGCTTGAGCAGATACATTGGTCATCAAAATCGCCATATTTGAACCACATAGACAACGCATGGCTAGGTTATTTCTCTCCGAATCAACGGCCTACATGTCTTACAACAAAACTGAACCAAATTGGACAAGTTTTGACCGTTGCCTGGAATTTTTTTTCCAGATTAAACTCTAAAAACATATCCTAAGGAACGCCTTCCCGCACGAAAATGCAGTAGTATCGAAGTAGCAAAAAAGCATTAACGCAGTAGAGGTTTGGAGCATATTTGCAGTAGAAATGCAGCATAGCCTACTGCAATTCTACTCCAAAAAGTACATAGGTTTGTACAGAGAGGAGCATTAATGCAGTAGATTAGCAGCATGATAGAAGCATGTTTCAAATATGCTAATTAGCTCCCCAATCGAAGCAGATTTGAAGCATGTTTGCAGTATGATTGCAGTAGTGTAGAACAGTTTCATTAGCTATGTTATTGTAATAGACTTGTGAAGATTCTTTTGTCTATAGCTATTTATATTAGTTTGATCTTACCATCCAATATTTCATCTGCTTGCAGTCAGATTTCATCAGGGAATGAGGTTGTGACAGGTATGACAACCTGTCACCCCCTCTGGAATGGCAATGGGCTCTCCACTCTCTCCTGTCCTGGCCAACCTATTCATGGAAGAGTTTGAAGAGCAGGCAATAAGAAGAGCCACCCACCCACCAAAATTTTGGGCCAGATACGTCGATGATACAGGGGTTATAATACAGAAACAACACGAGGAGGAGCTTTTCCGACATATCAATGCACAACATGACAGCATTAAGTTTACAATAGAAAGGGAAGATGACAACCAGACATTACCCATGCTGGACTTACAACTTACTAGGAAGAATGGTAACGTCACAACAGACATTTACAGAAAACCTACGCATACAGACCACTACCTTCAGTGGACATCCCACCACCCTGTCCAACAGAAGATAGGAATCATTAAGACGCTGATGCATAGGGCAGACACACTGATAAAAGAGAAACCCAAGGTAGAGATAGAGAAGGATAAAATCAGAGTGGCTTTTAGAAACTGTGGTTACCCGGAATGGGCTATAAAAGAAGGGGAAAAGAAAGGAAGAGAAAAACAACAAAGGCTAGTGAACAGGACCGAAAAAGAAAAACCCAAAGGATATGCGGTACTACCTTACATGAAAGGGGTTAGTGAAAAACTAAAAAGAGCATTCAGAAAAAGGAATGTAGTATTACACCATAAGGCAGGACAGACATTAAGAGGCATCCTAGTATCCCCAAAGGACAAATTAGACCCAGGAGAACAGTGTGGAGTTGTATACCAGTGTGAGTGTCAGGTGTGTGGAGAGATTTACATCGGAGAGACAGGACGTTCCTTAACAGAAAGAATCGCTGAACATCAAAAATCGATCAAAAAACATGATAAAAAATCTGCCCTCAGCCAACACCAGGAACAGACAGGGCATTGTATAACATCAACAACCATAGAAGACATAAAAATCTTGGAAAGAGAGCCACGAGATCTACACCGGAAAGTTCTTNAGAGGACTTTGGGGACTTACTAAAGCTAACAATTGAGACAACCTACTTCCGGTACCAAGGGCGTATTTACGAACAGGTATATGGAATGGCAATGGGCTCTCCACTCTCTCCTGTCCTGGCCAACCTATTCATGGAAGAGTTTGAAGAGCAGGCACTAAGAACAGCCACCCACCCACCAAAATTTTGGGCCAGATACGTCGATGATACAGGGGTTATAATACAGAAACAACACGAGGAGGAGCTTTTCCGACATATCAATGCACAACATGACAGCATTAAGTTCACAATAGAAAGGGAAGATGACAACCAGACATTACCCATGCTGGACTTACAGCTTATTAGGAAGAATGATAACATCACAACAGACATTTATAGAAAACCTACGCATACAGACCACTACCTTCAGTGGACATCCCACCACCCTGTCCAACAGAAGATAGGAATCATCAAGACGCTGATGCATAGGGCAGACACACTGATAAAAGAGAAACCCAAGGTAGAGATAGAGAAGGAAAAAATCAGAGTGGCTTTTAGAAATTGTGGTTACCCAGAATGGGCTATAAAAGAAGGGGAAAAGAAAGGAAGAGAAAAACAACAAAGGCCCGAGAACATGACTGAAAAAGAAAAACCCAAAGGATATGCAGTACTACCTTACATGAAAGGGGTTAGTGAAAAGCTAAAAAGAGCATTCAGAAAAAGGAATGTAGTATTACACCATAAGGCAGGACAGACACTAAGAGGCATCCTAGTATCCCCAAAGGACAAATTAGACCCAGGAGAACAGTGTGGAGTTGTATACCAGTGTGAGTGTCAGGTGTGTGGAGAGAAATACATCGGAGAGACAGGACGTTCCTTAACAGAAAGAATCGCTGAACATCAAAAATCGATCAAAAAACATGATAAAAAATCTGCCCTCAGCCAACACCAGGAACAGACAGGGCATTGTATAACATCAACAACCATAGAAGACATAAAAATCTTGGAAAGAGAGCCACGAGATCCACACCGGAAAGTTCTTGAAGCGATTAACATCCGCTTACATGGGGCCAAGTTGAATCGGAATGATGGGACTGAGCTACCCAACCTCTACCTACCACTCCTAAGGGAGGGGCAGGAAAGGGGGGGGGGATCTGACCAAATAGCACACCAGAGGGGGTGACAGGTTGTCATACCTGTCACAACCTCATTCCCTGATGAAATCTGACTGCAAGCAGATGAAATATTGGATGGTAAGATCAAACTAATATAAATAGCTATAGACAAAAGAATCTTCACAAGTCTATGATTGCAGTAGTCTACTGCGCTGGAGTATCTACTGCGTTTTCTTGCGGGTTGCCACTTGAAAGCTCTGGTAGCAGCCAAATGAGGTCAGGTGTAACAGCAACCGTTGCTGTGACAAGACACTGACATGAGGGCCCTTTGTGGGGCGTAGAACTCTTTTAAAGACGATAATTTCGAAAATATGGAGATCCAAAATATCGCTTTCAATGGTTGTCGTGCGACTTGAAATGGGCAATGCATTTTTGTTTGCCCCCACTGGCGAATTCAATTAATGAACTGATGTCACAATGACATCAAAGAGATAAATAAAAGTTATTAAAACACGATTTTAATCCTTATTTTCATTTATCAGTCAGCAAAATAGGAAAAAACTGATGAAAAATAATTTGAAAATAAATATTCCATATTAAATGTCAAGTCTGTATGAAGGACGAAAAATTATGCAATATTTTACAAAGACAAGGTAGCCCCAAATCAACTGAATTGCGAACTGTAAGATCGCTCATATGCCTTGTCCATATTTGGCAGAACATTGGCGTATGTACCTTCGTGATTTCTGCAGTGCCATCAAATCACATATATCTGTTGTATGCAAAGATACAGATATGATGAAAGATACGAAACACTATTAACGTCAATAAAAATGTAAATTTATTTACAGTTAATAACCCCCCTGGCAGTGCTGCAGTCGTGTATACCACATCAGCCGCAGCGCAAGGTGCCCCAGTCGTGGTCACACGACCGCCGCCACAAATTCCTGGGTATGGATACCTCAAGAGATACCGCAAGTGAACAGCGCTGCAGTTCATGGCTTTCGAACACCAAATGTAGGGTTGAAAACTGGACTGAGCGTTCTGAAAGCAGGGTTAGGATTATTTTCCGATTCAGGATTGGAGATACCCTCATCGGAAGAAACTTTTTAATGGCTTGCACGCGCATGCCATGGTTTCCCCTGCATTATTACAATCAAGAGAGTATGTGATTCTTCGGATAGAAATTAATGGGATAATTCTTATATTAGTTGGATATAATAATAATCGGATACACTCTAAAGTTATCCAAGGAAGTACCTCCAGTTTGTATACACTAAATATATTCCTTTAAAGACTTTAAATTGTAAAGACATCATTGCTTAGTAGGCCTACTATACAAAATTAAATAGAAGGAAAATGTATTTAGTGAAAGTTAAGTGTGTCAAGACAATTGTGTCTGTTTCTTTAGACATAAGATTGTAGGTAGGCCTACATGTAGGGCAGAAAAGCCCTTTTTTATCGTTATATTTTCAGTAATGTGCGTATATAAAGCAAGAAAATACTGTATACGGGCCTACCTCGTACATCAAATTAATCATGAAATGATTATACAATAAAGCAAACTAGACTTAAATGTGAAAAAGAGATGTTCAATATCCACAGGTCAATGTTATGCACATTGCAAAGCGTCCTCTTTCTGATCGCGACCTAAATAAAAACTGCATACCTACTTACCGGGCGAACCTGTTTTTATAAATTCGTGTATAATACTGCATGACCAATTTGCTGAGCGTGAGACCAAGCTTACAGGGGCTACATCAGTAGACTGACTCCGCATTTTCAACGGCTCATAAGGGTAGTGCTGTGTATCGAATTAGGTTTTGAGGGTCTAACAATCATACCAAAAAAGGTCGCAACACTACGACACCTTTGGATAAAAAAAAAAAAAGAACTGCAGCTTTCGCTATCAACAACATGGCTGGCCAATTTAAGGCCATTTTGACTTGTTTGTTTACGTTGCTGGCAATCGTACACACAGGTACGTAAAATGGGTTCTATATACAGTATAGGCCTACAATGTAGGTCCATCGATAATTGTGGAGTGCCCAATTTTACACTTGTAGGCCTATATATACGGAGAACACAAACATTTTAATATTTAAAAAGGTCAAATCTCTATAAATGTGTGTTGATAATACGGATGGTGCAAAACCGACAGATCTACATATCGATCCCATGGTTAAGTGTATAATAGCCGGTGTGACGGGAATGGTAGTTCGTTCCCCATTTCAATGTACAGGTGACATTCGGCCCATATAGGCCGACTTATGTACATGTGCCCTGATACTCCGATTAACCCTGGACTTCCATTTCTAGGACGACCATACCTGTCGCACCTGTCAAAAACGCACCTCGCCACCCCAAACTTTAACTGTTTTCAAGCCGTGTTATCAATTGTGTATTCACTGTTATGCTAATGTATACATCTACTTTCCCGGCCCATACTGAAAGTTGGAAACTGATCAGGCAAGCAACCCCCGAGTTGTGTGTAGTGGGGTACGCTTATAAAACATTCCCCTGGGGTTAGGAGGAAAGGACACAGTTGGGAGGGGAAGGGTTTTCTTCTGTATGTATGTTAAATTCCAGATCTCCAGTATTAAATTACATATTGCTACTACAACTACCTCAATTGAATAATGACCTTGCTTGCATTTAGAAAATAGTAAGGGCATCCTGGATTGTGCAAGCACAATATGTTGAAGGTGACTCATATTTCATCAATTGAGTAATGGAGTCTGTCACGTCTGCGCTCACCTGTAGTCTTTTTGTAAAATGAATAGGTTAAGGCAACAACAAATATAATCTACAGTGGGTCTGTAATTACAGATGTAAATCCTCCCTTAGCGTCTTAGATACAGATCCAAACGGTTAAAGAAGTCTATACGGACCAGGAAGTGACGGTTTAGAAGGGGAAATTATCTCACTACAGGCGTACCTATTCAGGCCATCAGATGTCCAGTTAGGCTAGCGAGTTGAATGTGAATTTGAAAAACGAACTCCCTGGGTCTACACTATCTTCTTGTAATTAATTTCAAGTAAAATATATTAAGCCCTCCATACACAGCAGCTTGTTGCTTACGATTTTTTTTCTTTTTTGTGGCTCTTCAGAGCAATTTTCGATTTCGAGGCCTACTAATACATGTACATCTGTCGTGTTTAATAAATTCGTCACGTGCAAAGAAAAGTTTCGTGCTACAGGCTTGTTTGGGCTAGTTTGGGCTTGTTAAAATTCGAGTAGGTTCATTGTAGGTCTCAGCTTACACTGATTTTAAAAGATTCGTGCCACAAGATTTGAGCTATAAGATGAGGAGTTATGCGAACATGTGCACATGTACTGGGGGTATACACCACAATAGATGAACATTTTCTGTGATCTAAGGGTTTAATCTCGTAACAGCGGTAGCTTCAATCGGGCACAAAGATGGATTGTAAAGATGTGAGCGTTAAAACATTATCTTGCACATGTATTATAAAGAGTACATAAAATAATGATTTAATGTATATGATCTATGTGATGATGTTTACTTGATTAAATATAAAAGGTGGTACTGGTACATGTACACGTAGAAGTTATAAAACAGTATAACTTTGGGAGTAATAATTTGATCAGGTTATTTTTTTAGCTTATTGCTTATTTAGCCCATCTTAAATTTTCTAGTGAGCGGGGGCGAATATTGCTGCCCATATTTCACGTCATCTGGCAGTCACAGACGTTCGTTCTACTGTTCCGAGTACTGCTGCGGGACGTCTACCGGTAAATTCTGTTGTGACTCGTTCTTTATCAGATACTCCTCGAGTTATCCCGATAGCTTGTTCTGCCCCTTCGCCACCAGGCCACCCACAACAACAGGTTCGTATGTAGAGTGGAATACATTTTCACTTTGTCAGTATACAATTTATGTACTGGTACATGTCAGCTACCTTCAACGTTAATTGAAAACGGTGTATTGTGACCATTTGAGTTCTGACCTTGACTTTTCCATGAGCTTTCACCTTTGTATTTACAGTCCCTACGGTAGGTTCAGGAGAATATTGCTGCGCATATTACACGTCATCTGGCAGTTACAGAAGCTCGTTCTACTGTTCCCCGTACTGCTGCGGGACATCTACCAGTAAATACTGCTGTGACAGGTATTATAACAGATACTACCCGAGTTATTCCTATAGTTCGTTCTGCCCCGAAGCCCCCAGGCCACCCACAACAACAGGTGCGTATGTTAGAGTCGATTAAAATTTTCATTTTGTCACTGTACAATGTACGTGCATATATACTGGTACATGTTAGCTACCGTCGACATAAGTGAAAACGGTATTGTGTGACCATTTGAGTTCTGACCTTGACTTTTCCATGAGCTTTGACCTTTGTATTTATAGTACGTACAGTAGGTTCAGGAGAATATTGCTGTGCATATTACACGTCATCTGGCAGTTACAGAAGTTCGTTCTACTGTTCCAAGTACTGCTGCGGAACATCTACCAGTAAATACTGCTGTTCCTCGTACTCAAGCAGATATCATAGGAGTTATTCCAGTAGCTGGTTATGCTCGCTCGACCCTCCACCAACCAGCGTAACAGGTTCGTTTGTAATAATAATCGATTTACATGTTACCTATAATAGACGTTAATGGGACACGGTGTGGATCGAACCATTATAATTTTGACCTCGACCTTTCCATGACCTTTGTATTTACAGTTAATTCAGGAGAATATTGCTGCGCATATTTCACGACATCTGGCAGTTACAGAGATTCCTTCTACTGTTCCAAGTACTGTTGCGGGACATCTACCAGTAAATACTGCTGTACCTCGTCCTATAGCAGATATTATGGGAGTTATTCCTCTATTTTATCGTGCCCCACCCCCTCAAGCAGCAGTACTACATCAGGCATCATAAATGTGTACGTACACATTTTTTCTTCCAAATAGTCTAGAGATTCTCTCTCTTCTCTGTGCGTGTGTGTGTGTCTTTGTGCACGTAATTGACCCTAGAATGTTATTGCATTTTGTTCGTTTTACATAATGTTGAAACCGTGCATCTTATTATATAACTGGCTGATTCAGGCTGATAAAATGTCTTTATAGTACCGGTGCCATAGTAGGCTCTGTAGTCGGTTTCATTGCCCTGTGTGTCATCATAGGAGTCGTCATCTGCTGCGCAACCGGATGCTGTAGACAAAGGAGAGGAACAGGTAAGAGAGAATGAAACACGTTCACGTTTTTTTTTTTTTGGGGGGGGGGGGGG
>NW_019773653.1:0-19419 GCF_001039355.2 Lingula anatina | reverse complement strand
TTCGTCTATTTGCGGTAGTGGATACACATCCTTAACGGTCACTTTATTTAAAGCACGAAAATCTATGCAATATCTCAAAGTGCCGTCCTTCTTTCTCACTAAAACAGGAGGGGATGCCCACTCGGAACAAGAGGGTTGCACAATGTCAGCGGCTAACAATTTATCTAATGTTGCCTTTTCCTCTTGCTCGAAACCCAGAGGTGTGCGTCTCAGTCTTTGTTTAATAGGCTTTGCTTCGTTGGTATCGATTCTATGTTTAATCTTTGTAAAATGACCGATATCAAATTCAGATTTGGAAAAAACATCGGCATATTTTGTCAAAAGATTGCCTAATTTGAAAGACTGCTCATCAGACAAATCCTCACTAGATCGTTTCCACAAATCACGCACGTGTTCAGGAATATTATTCTCCACATCGTTAGAGTTCACATCAACTTTCAACACCGAGAAAGACTGGTGCACATTCGAACTGTCAAAACTCTCAGGATATCCCAGTACACGCTCAATCTCTTCCAAATCACCCATCACATGACCTGCTTTTAAGGTAATTGACTTATCAGTCTCATTCCTTAGAGCGAGTGAACAACTGAGGCAATCATCCGTATAATCGGTGCTTATCAACCCATATGGCACCGAAAGACCCTTCTGATCATATTTAGGGGCGTTGAGTAAAAAGGTTTTGTTCCTTTCCGCCACAAAGGGAACTTGAACAAACTTCTCAGAATGCGGTGGAACAGCAACTTTCTTTGATAAAATAACACGATTCGCCACTAAATAATTGTCAGTACCTTTTCTTATAGAGGCATGAACTTTATTGCGTCTTCTATCTGAAGGATCTGGTCTGGTCAACGATATGAAATTGTTTTCCAGACAGATGTGACACTCAAACATTTTCAAGAAATCTAAACCCAATAAAACATTGTCTGGGATAGGAGCTGCAAGTGCTGCATGTCCATTCATACACTTCTGAACCAATTGCTAATTTTAGGCCTTTTTATTTCTCTTGCTCGTAAGCTAATCTGCGGTATACCTTTTATGTCATGGTACCCGCCGTAAGTAATTTCTCCAGTAATTTGTGATAACAGCTTGTTACTAACTATGGTCACTTGCGCTGCCGTGTCGATAACAGCGTTAGTTTTGATTCCATTGACATGTATAGGGACCACCAAACTTTCGCCTTTGGCTATGCCATTACAATTAACAGTGTGTGGGATCAGATTTGGTCCTACTGCAGCTGAGGTCGATTGTTGGACCGCACAGGCGACCTGTTGCGGTTTAACGAATCACTGTTTTTCTGGGGACAATTGGTGCTTATGTGACCCATTTCATGGCAATTATAGCACCTTGTGATGCCCCTGGGGGTGTACCAAACTGAGTGTTATTGCCCTTTTGTGTTTGGTTCACGGACTGACGGAATAACTGAATCAATTCTAACAACGAGGATTCAATGTTTTGCAACCTCTGCTCTGCATCATCTGACTGAAATGATTTTCTCCGATTGGGACTTGAGCTACGAGGTGAAAACTGAACGCTATTCACATTAGGTGAATTTTGACGCTCAATATAATCTGAACATGGAGACTGGGGTTCCTTAACCCTCAAGTGACCGAGTGGGGTCATTAACGACCCCAGCCGTATGTTTTAATGTGCCATCTCTTTATTTTTTATTCGAATTTTTTTCCTTGCATGAGTTTGTCACTCTACTAATCCTACACACTTTCACAGTTTTTTGTAGGGATCAACTAATTAGTGTGGCGTATAAATCACAAAATCTTGTGGGGTCATTTATGACCCCAAGGAGAAGCATTGGTTTTTAAATATTAATTTTTTAAAATTTTATTCAAATGTTCTGCCCACGCAACACTGACAGGAAAATGTCACATGCATGTGCTTCATGCAAACAGCCAGTGTGCCCAAAACATAGGCACAAATAAGTGGTTTGTGAAGATTGTGCTTGAAGTGTTGCTAATAATGCATCGCTCAATCTAATTTCAGTAACTTTGTTGGAACTTGATCTCATAACTGGGTCTCTCATTTTGACGGTTATATTTTCGGGTACTTCAGGAATCTAAAGAATTCTGTCGATATCTTATTACACATATATTAACAAATTGTTTGTGTGGATTTTGTTTTATACACAGATGTGGTAGTAAGATACATGTAGGTTGTTTGAATGTGTTCTGTGTAGTATGACTTCCTAACCAGCATTAGGGTATTCCCTACTCAGCAAGTCAGCTAATTATTCTTATTGAAGTTAGCAGGATGCTATCTCAATATAGGTCAAAATATTTTTACTCAAACTAATTTGTAATGTACATGTACTTTCTTCATTTACTGTGGCAAATAAAAAGAGAAATATTTCTGCAAGTGGAAACTGACAAGGACTGTCTAAATACCGTATAATGTTTTTCTTAAAATGTGTGCTTGGTTATTTAAAGCAATATAAGTATTATTACCAAAAACTTTTTACATTAGATCATTATAAAATACTTGTCTTAAATCCTGGGAGTAGTATAGGTGCGATAAAGCCTCAACAGCCTTTTATAATAAGGATCCCTGTACAGAGCACAATGGGGTCATAGATGACCCCACTTGGTCATTTCAGTCAGTAAAATAGCTTGGTCTCTTGAGGGTTAAAAGTAACTTTGCGCAGTTGTTTACTACAATTTTCATTGCGTAACCCCAGAATTTGCATATTTGCACCACACGTACGGGCATTTTCGACCGCCTCTTCTAATGTTCTAGGTCTCATGGACATCACTTTTTCCACTAAATCTTTGTCTGAACACCCACGTAAAAACGATTCAGTGGCCATTTGATTAAATAGGCCAGTACCACGGTAGGCAGACAACGCTAAAATTCTCACACGTGAGCCAAATTCTTCATAGCTTTCGTTTTCTTTTTGTTTTATAGCGGCCAGTTCTGTTCGGGCCAAGGATGAATTTTCGGTTTTTCCGAAACATTTCATAAGGGTATCTACAACACTGTGTAGGTGCATTATTTCGTTAGGAGGTAGTTTTACAAACTCATCGAGGGATTTACCTTCTAGTGAGGTGATCATGATTTCGTAGATTTCTTTGACTCCCCATCCCTTGCTCTCAGCAACGCAACACAATTTTACGTAATATGAATAGAAGTTAGTACTTCCATCATATGATTGAAAACGGGTGGGCGGCTGGGGGCAGGTTATGTGTGACTCATTTTATATGGGAAATGACCTACCTGTTGGAGGTGGTTGTCGGTTTTCGTCAGTATACAGGGGAGTGTCCACTGGCCGCGATCTTTGCATGGGAGTGAATATGGGTACATCCTCACGGTATTGTCNCTTGTTATAAGAAGATATTGCATGTCATTGGACTCTCTCTCTCTCTCTCTCTCTCTCTCTCTCTTGATTTATTAAAGGTACAGCATGGGTCTTATTCCTAACTACCATCACAAAGCCTTCTTCCCTTCTCTGTCAACATATATATTTAAATTAACGACAATTTTTATAAAATATTCATAAAATCTATTTAGATATATCAAGTGCCAAGAGTAGTATCTTTTTGTAATCTTTTCTATGTATTTTATTATTAAAATTATTATTATTATTATTATTATTATTTTTTTTTTGAGATTAAAAAAGGACAAAACTAATTAGACTTAAAGCTGACAAGTAGCTTACATCTACATGAATTACATTTCCTGACTGATATCACATGTCCCCTGTTAGTACAGCCTTGACTTTGGTCCTGGGCTCCGTATCTCGAAAGGTTCGCTATGTTGCGCACGTGCGCAAGTGTCTCGATTCCATAACCGATTCTATTTCGAGATACGGAGCCATGGAATCAAAACACTTGGGCACGTGCGCAAGCGTCTCGATTCCATGGCGAACCTTTCGAGATACGGAGCCCTGGTTATTGACAACATCACCTGATTTTGCTGCGTGACAATGGATAACTTATCAAACTATATGTCACTGTGTACAACTGCACTGATAGCAGAAGTAGAGTGTGGCAGTCAGTGAGGGTGGGAGGGGGGCGTTTTACCCACTTAGCTGTTAAAATCAGCCAGGTACCGTCGTACATGTATATGGGATTTTAACCAAACCAAAAACAAATGACAAAAATGTTCTGATAGCAGCATTTTAGCTACAGCTGCCATATTTCTCCCACTTTCTTCCTCTTTGAATATAGACATTTAAGCCTACACAATGAACCATACAGCCTGTGGTCCAACACCGTATCTGTAATTATCTGTAAATAATTACGCAAAAAAAAAACACGTTTGTTAAATTGTTAGATTACCACAGTGTACCATGCACAAGGCGAAGGCCTTCATCAGACTGATGTGAGTAGATGTTGACACACACTGACCGCTACTTAGTATAGCGGCCAGGACCCTCTTATACCCTGTAAATGCCAGATAGAACGATCCCCCGTCCCTATTCATGAGTGGCAGGTGATGGCTGATGTTGATAGCCTCTCGTATCTTACGCAGGATGTCAGATGACCCGGATTCAAGGATATTGGTTTAATTCCAATCAATGCTATGGCCTGTGTCTATATCATGTTCAGAATAGCAGAGCTGGTGTTGCCTGCAGTCACTGTCACTGATATATGACATTTACGAGAGGGTCCTGGCCGCTATACCACCTAGCGGTCAGACATCTAAGCCGCTTAAGATTTTTTTTCTAAATGACTTACCAAATTTCTGAAACGTATACAATATACCGTATCGGTAATAATTATGTGTACATGTATACCATATACCAGTTGAATATTACACGCTAAATTTAGTGTTAAATTACAATAGACAAGTGTGACAATTACAGGGTAGGTAAACGCATATAGTATTTATAGAAAATAAATAAGAAAGAGAAAGAGGTAGGTAAACGATTGCCAGCGGAATATGTTGACTGGCTTAACCCCCCAGTCGACTAGGTTGGCACTCCTCTTTGTAAACGACCTGTCTCTTGTGGCGAACGGTCTTTTTGATGACTAGATTTTAGTTTCATGAGCTAGCTGCACGTTGAACCAGTGTCGGTTCTTATTTAATTTAATTTGCTGTGTCGCGTGGTCAACAATTGAACGAAACATTATAGCTAGTCAACACATCACTTTTCCTCTTTTTTATGTCAAAGAGAACTTTTGTAAATGTTACGCATTTAGTATTTATAGAAAATAAATAAGAAAGAGGAAGGAAATTTGGCAGAAAAATCCAACAACTTACAAGGTAAAGTAAAACTTCAGAAAGTAAAAGTAACAACAGAAGCATATATATATATGACCCTAGGCTTATCAGAGAGTTACTTGGTCTAAAGAATCATGTGCTTGGGTATATTTTAAATCTTAAAAGCTAATCTAATGTTGAGCCAGCGACAATGAACTTGTAAAGGGATAACAAACAGAATCCTCCCCTCAATAAGGGGTACCGGAGGAGATCGACATTGGTCAGAACTCTGCCGGAAGGCTGACGCCAAATGGTGTAAGACGCGAAGCTGAGTGGTCAGCTAAAAATTACAAGTACGCCTCTGGCATTTAATAGCATCTTACAAGATCTTCCCAAAAAGATAAGAGAATTCAGGTGAGCCGATCACAAAGTTACTAATAATTGACATTATCATGCAATACTCAGTTGGAAAAGCGATTCCGACAGGTAGATAAGATATAACATGACCAGTTTCTCAAGGCTATTGACTTCCAGCCTGAGGAAAGTGATTGCCAGTCTCTTTTTGCTAGTGATTTTTAGCTCAGATAAGAGGCTGTCAGAATGGCACCTTTGTCTTTCCACTCGTCACTGATTAGTGGCTACCCCGGTGTAAAAGGTGTACTAATAGAGTGTTTTCCACGGTCACGTGTCTTCCGCTAAATTCTCCGTGAGTACACGATATTTTGCGGGATTTGAAGTTTCAAGGGGCAAGTGCGGAGTGTACACGACGGACGCCATATCGACGAGTGCTCGTTTTGATCTGAATTTTCAAGGATTTGTAACATGATAACACCTGAATTTTTTCGAAAACACATTCATGCGAGTACTTGGAATAGAAATTTAACGGACGTACCTGATGACTTTTCCAAGAAAGAACTGAAAACGTATCTCATAGACAGCAATGATAGGACATACGATAGGAAATTTGTGCGGGCATTTAAAAGTCTGAAAGCTTATCGGTATTTCAAGATGGATATGTGCAGAAAATCTACACAACAGCTTTAGTGGACGACCACTCTGTGTCACCAGAAAACTGTCATGTTTAAAGCTAGACGAAAACAATAGGCCATATTTGAAACAGAAACATAGCTACCTCACTCAAGTTCAGGGTCAAATGGCAGTGTACAACATTCATGAGTATGATTTTGTTTTTTGCACAGAGAAGGATCTCTTCATTGAATCTGTTCTGTTTATAATAATAATATAATAATATTTATTGGAATATTACAACCCGAAGGTTGAAGTTTTACATAAATATACTTTATTTATTTATTTATTTAGTTAAATGAAATGTATGTATGTGAGAGAAGCCTGGTCTTTTTTTTTCTGCCCTGCGGCACTATAGACGTTCTCACCTCCCTGGGGAGGATTTTTTGATGCTGTTCGTTGGGCATCTGTGGTTCCTAAACTGATCAGTTTTTACAAGACATTCATTTTGACAGAGTTGGTGTACGCGACTAATATTAAAGATTTTTCTTTTTCATTTTTTTTTTTTTCATTCAAAAATTCAAGCTTTATTCTATACATGCATTTAATACCAAACTGAGAATATGTGCAATATTATTCTGCATTGTGTTCTTGGGTTGTGAAAATCTTCTCAGGGGTGAACTTTCATCTTTTTAGACTAGATTTTTATTTTATTGATCAGTCGATGCAGGATTCAAGTGCAATTTGTATATATTTTATGTATTTAGCGGTGCAATGGGTATTTAATAACATTGTGATATAGTAATGTTTTTAATTATAACTTATGATGGTGCTTTAAATTAACATTTCCCATGTAGGTTGGTTTTATTTTACTCAGGTGTTAATGTGCAGCTTTTTTAGATTAATTTTAATTGGAAGATGGCACGATGCTAGTGCATTTACAAGTACTAGTACACTTATTTTTTTGCAAACTTGGACATGCAACAGCTCAGCAGTGAACAAATCAAATATGTCTTTGTGATTATATTTTTGATCACAGTTTTACTTTTCTAAATAAAACGACGAAAGAAAGTAAATTTGCTGTGATAAGCTCTCTCAATATAATTTTTCTAGACCTTCTCTCTGTCGCTTCGACCCTTGTCGCACTTAAAATACTGTTTAGCCGTTTTGCGTGACTTTGGTAAATCAGCTGATGGTACTGCATCAATAGTCATACTATCTTTCCTGTTTGGCTTCCCGGATTGGAAGTGACAGCCACAGACTTTGAAGTGGTCAGTTATATCTTTCAATGAAATGTTCGCACGTCCAGCGGCACTAATCCGTAGCAATTTATAACGTCTGTCCTTTGGAAATACATAAAAAATACTACAAGCATTGTCTTTTCCACCTCTCCGGTGACTGCAGTTATACACACAGCAGTTGTCATGGCCACCCATTACCGATAAATTCAAAGAGCGGTAGATCTACTTTACATCGAGAAAGCCGTCCATGAAGGCCCCTTCTACTCTTCTACTCTTGCCCCCTGAGAAACAGTCCCGCACAAAACAGTCCCTTTGCTAATTCATATAGTGATTTTTTATAAAGCCGGGTTGAATGAAAAATAATGAAACTGTTCTTAATATCAGTATATAATGTATTTTTTACTTTTTGTGTGATCGTATTCACTTACTTCATATTTCTTCTATTATATTGAAAGTTAACCTTATCTAATCAGATTTTGCTTGACCTTGGCTGTTTTAAAATGTGAAAGTGCAATCCTGCCTAATATATAAAATACCGGTATAATGTAAAAGTATAAGTGAACATTATGGGTATAGTACTGTCCCTCATAAAGGATGGGAAACGAGGACAAATTAATGTTTATAAAGAAACATTTTATTATAAACCATGCTCAATCACTTGTAAGGTTTAACAGTCAACTGATGTTAGCTAGAGAATGCCCTACTCCACCAGTCATAACCACAGATTCAACAACTGTGAATTTCTTTCTTAGCCTGGCACCAATTATTAGGTCACTACTCCTGTAGCTATTGTTACACTAGTTATTAGGTGTTATCAGATGTGTGGTATCCTGTCTAAGTATTTGTTTATATGAGACAAGCAGCAAATGAATATACAGCTATCAAGACAGTTTAAATTCAGGAGCATAGTGGAAGGGTACAGAGTGTAGAAAAATCGGATTGAGGAAGGTATGTATATACAGTAATGCATTGAATCATTTGGGCATCTAATCAAATTGAAAATGAGATAAGTAATTGATCTAATTTGTAGTGTACCTTGTAAACATCATATCTATATTACATTAAACAAGTTATAATTTATAATGAAGAAACAAGGACACATAATGCAATCATTGTTTAGTCTCTTTATTTCTTATAAAACTGTGATCAATTGCTCATATTTCTTTAAATGCAGTTGAATATAAAAAAAAAACTTCACATTTCATTTAACTTTTGGTTTGTGAATTATTAAAAATTATCTATTTAATGTTATCCACAACTGATATATAACTGAGAAAGACCCATGCTAATAAATAACATACAATTAACATGTTAGAGAGGCTGTCAGGGCAAATTTCATTACCTCACATGTTCTTCAGGATCATTTATTTGCCAAGTTTTCTTTCCCTTTAATTTCTTTTCAACCCTTAATGTGAGGTAAACACCATAGTTTCTTTAAAAATATTTTTTGCTAACCTATACATAATGGAAATGAAATGTGCATTGTGAAAATCTGACCATTTTGATTACACAAAAGCTATAAATTTTAACTTGGGGGTTGCTTTTTTGTGGTTTTGACTGATGATTTAGGTCAAGCTAAGACTGGTGAGAATAGGGAATTACTGTTTACCCTCGGAAATGAGTTTTTGGGACTTTTTTGGCTCTGGGAGCTCTGTAATGGCCCAATTGCATATTTAACCAGAGTAGAATTTTCTCCACTGCGTATTTCTGCATTTAAAATTCGTTTCTGATTGTTCCTGTGGGCTTGTTCCTATGAAATATGTTCATGTTCTTTATATATATATATATATATATTTTTTTTTTTTTTTTTTTTTTTTTTTTTACAAATTATCCAGCTTTAAATACCTTGTCTTTGAAAAAAATTCAGTTAACTAATAAAGGCTATGAATTGCTCAAAATAGAATTGGTGCAATGATTATTATTGATCTCATTAGAAAATTTTCCCTTCATCATTTTGCATTTTTGTAGACATGTGCAATTAATTAAAATTCACAATGTCTTTCTTTCAGAATATGTCAGCAAATGGTTCAACACAACTCAGACGGAGGTTAAGAAGGCTATCACAGTAAAGTTGAACAATGTGCAAAAGACTTATCACAGAAAAGTTGAACAATGTGCAAAAGACTTTTGTCTGAAATTCTTCAATTATTAAGTGACTAAAGCAGTATGCTGACAATGGACACGGTCTGGCCAAGGGAGGTTTTAGCCACTCATTCTGGCAGGAGTTCGAACTCACACAAGACATATTGGATACTTGTGATAACTTATAGAACTTATAATTAAAAAGCAGTAGCAACACCATTAAATTTGCAAAAATCTATGAAACAATTCTCTGGTAAGCTGGTTGCATACCATACTGTGGAATATGTACATACATTTATACATATTGAATAAAGAATGTAAACATGATATTCTCTTTTGTTTTGAGGGACCAGTGCCTATTACTAATTTTGCCAAAGATCCAACAATATATAAAAAGCTGTAAAAATATTCAAAGCAGTTAATATGAATTTCTATAAGATGCTATAAGATTTCCTATAGGATCCTATAAGATTTCCTATAGGATCCTATAAGATTTCCTATAGGATTTCCTGTAGGATCCTATAAGATTTCCTGTAGGATCCTATAGGATTTCCTATAGGATCCTATAGGAAAATGGGACAATTTCCTATAGGATCCTATAGGAAATCTTATAGGAAATCCTATAGGAAATTTTCGTAAGGGCATGCTCACGATTTCGTGGAAAACACTTTATTAATGTGATCATATGTGTGGAATTTCATGTCAGATGGACATAAAAAGATCTAAAAATCCGTCAATATATTTAACAATAGATGTATCTTTGCACAGTACTGTAGTTGTGGATCGGCACGACTCGGTTTTCACAAGGTCCTTCAAAGACCCTAAAACAGCGTTATAATTGCAGCACATACCATAAAACACCCAAAACTACTTAGCTATGGACATATCAGATTATGTAACTGCCAAAATTCCACATGACAACGATTTATAACCTTCCGGGAATTATTTTCCCTTTACGCTTTGTTCCGTTGGCGGTCGATGCAGAATGTATTTCAAAGCAAACTGACTGAAAATTTAGCACGTTTCCCCTACGGAAATTTCCTCTAGGATCCTATATGGCTTCTTTCATGTTTTTTTTTTTAATTAAGTCTACATAATTCCAATCGCCTAACAGACTGTTGTTGAATTTCCACGCCCCCCTTCCTCTCTCAATTTGAATAAAATTAATATCCATGTTTACTGGAGAGTGGTCTGATTTATAAGCAAAATCCATGCCAGCTGCAACAGCTATGTCTTGTAAATCAGAAGAAATTAAAAAAATAGTCAAGTCTGCTTTTTTTTTTTTCTTATTTGGTCCAAACCACGTAAATTTTCTACATTCTGCATTCATTTCTCGCCAGGTATCAATTAAATCCAAACTGTCCATTATGCGGACAATTTCTCGATTTGCCTTCGTGTTGTTGTTGTGTAGGTAATTACCGGTGTCAGTTATGTAATCAAGTGGGACGTTCCAGTCACCCCCAAGTGCTATCGAGGTATTTCCAATTACTTCTATTTTATTTTGGATCTCCTTAAAGAAAGACGGATCGTCATTGTTTGGTCCATAAATAGCGCCTAGCGTGAGTCTCGTACCCTGAATTTCAATGTCTAGTAATAGGTAACTACCTCTAGGATCTTTAATCTCTTTGTGGATTTTAAAGTCAAAGGAAGATTTGAATAAGATGCCAACACCTCTTTTGGAACTAATTAGTGAGTATCAATCAATATAGCGATGTCATATTTGGACCTGCATTTATGAAAAAATATCTCTCCTTTTCACCATATTGCTACTGAGTCCTCGACAATTCAGACTTACTATTTTAACCATTACTTAGAATATAATAAAAAGCATTTAACCAATAAAAAAGGACGATACTTCCGTAAGTAGTCTAGGCATTATCAACATATTCTATACAAATATGCTATATACCTTAAAGAGGAGATTGATTCTCACCAGTTATTGCTTGACCTAAATCATCAGTCCAAACCACAAAAAAACAACTTCCAAGTTAAAATTTATAGCTTTTGTGTAATCAAAATGGTCAGATTTTCACAAATGCACATTTCATTTCCATTATGTACAGATTAGCAAAAAAATATTTTTAAACAAACTATGGTGTTTATGTCACATTAAGGGTTGAAAAGAAATTAAAGGGAAAGAAAACTTGGCAAATAAACGATCCTGAAGAACATGTGAGGTAACGAAATTAGCCCTGACAGTCCCTCTAACATTTAATTGTATGTTATTTATTAGCATGGGTCTTGTTCATTTATATATCATGATGGTCCCTTGGAGGCAGTTATGGATAACATTAAATATATAATTTTTAATAAATCACAAACCAAAAGTTAAATGAAATGTAAATTGTATTTTTTTTTAGATTCAACTGCATTTAAGGAAATATTTTGATGAGCAATTGATCACAGTTTTATAATAAATAAAGAGACTAAACAGTGATTGCATTCTGTATCCTTGTTTCTTTGTTGGCTAAAAGGGAAGTATACATTATAAATTATAACTTGTTTAATGTAATATACATATAATGTTTACAAGGTACACTACAAATTAGATCAATTATCTCATTTTCAATTTGAATAGATGCCCAAATGATCCAATGCATAACTGCAATACATACCTTCCTCAATCCAATTTTTCTACACTCTGTACCTTTCCACTATGCTCCTGAATTTAAATTGTCTTAATAGCTGTATACTCATTTGCTTCTTGTCTCATATAAACAAATACTTAGACAGGATATCACACATCTGATAACACCTATTAGGCGGTTACTGTTACTAGTGTAACAATAGCTACAGGAGTAGTGACCTAATAATAGGTGCCAGGCTAACAAAAGAAATTCACAGTTGTTGAATCTGTGGTTATGACTGGTGGAGTAGGGCATTCTCTAGCTAACATCAGTTGACTGTTAAACCTTACAAGTAGGCTTAAAGTGTGATTGAGCATCATCATCATCAATGCTCTTCGTCCCGTGTGGGACATAAGGCCACAGTCACTTCTTTCCATTTGGCCCTATCTCTGGCTATGTGCTGGGCCTGTCCCTATGTAAGGCCCCCCTCCCTCAGCTCCGCCATCACTGTTCGGCGCCAGGTGGTCTTGGGCCTTCCTCTCTTTCTTTTTTCAGGTGGTGTCCATCTCAAAGCTACCTTTGGTACTCGGTTCTCGTCCATCCTGAGTACATGACCGAGCCATTTAAGTCGCCGACGCTTGATCTGCCCTACAATACTCTGGCTCCCTGTCAGTATGTACAGGTCATGGTTGGAGATCTTATTTGGCCAGAATATGCGGCAGATCCTGCGGAGACACCTGTTATGGAAGGACTCCACTCTGCTCATGTCAGACTTTGTAACTCTCCAGCATTCAGACCCGTAGAGCAGAACAGACTTCACACTGCTGTTGTAAAGATGGACTTTGGTGTATAAGCTGTACTGCTCTGACTTCCAGATTGTGCGGAGTCTAGCGAATGAACTCTGGGCCTTGCCAAGTCTTTTAGCCCTGATGTCCTTCTGAGCCCTGTTGTCTTTGCTGATTAGACTGCCCAGATATGTGAAGTCGTTGACAGACTCAAGTGGTTTCCCACTGACGTTGATAGGTGCTGTCGTACTGTTGTAAATGCACATGACATGAGTTTTGGTGGTGCTGATGGCAAGTCCCGCTTGTGCAGCAAAGCTACTCAGATGGTCAGTCTTCTCCTGGAGATGGCTGTGTTTGGAGGACAGGAGGGCAAGGTCATCGGCAAAGTCAAGGTCTTCTAGCTGGGATAGGAGAGTCCACTGGATGCCTCTGGGTTTGTTGGATGTTGCCTTCCTCATGACCCAGTCGATGGTTACAAGGAAGAGGATTGGGGACAAGATACAGCCTTGACGTACACCTGAATCCACTGGGAACCACTCCATCAGGGTATTGTCCAAGATAACACTACATTGAAAGTGGTTGTAGAACATGCTGATTAGAGTGATGATCTTAGGTGGTACACCATATGACAGCAATATTTTCCACAATGTCTCCCGGTGCACACTGTCAAAGGCTTTCGTGAAGTCGACAAAGTTGATGTATAGAGGCGTGTTCCACTCCAGGCACTGCTCAATGATGTTGCGCAGGGAGAAGATCTGGTCAATGCATCCCCTGCCCTTCCAGAATCCTGCTTGCTCCTGTCTAAGTCTGTCTAAGATCTTGCTGGGGATGGATAGGAGAGTGATCCCACGCCAGTTGTCACATTCATGGAGGTTGCCTTTCTAGGGGAGCTTTACAATGATACCCTTTGTCCAGTCGTCTGGTATCGTGTCCTTCTCCTAGATGGTACTGAAGAGGTCAGTCAGCAAGTTTGTGGTCATGCCAACATCAGCTTTCAGCATTTCTGCATGGATGTTGTCAATGCCAGAAGCTTTGCCATTCTTCATAGCAATGATAGCACTCCTGACTTCCTCTCTGGTGGGCGGATCTGTGTTGATGTCCAGGATACCATCTGTGGGTGTGAGATTAGCTGGTTTACTGGGGTCAGGGTGGTTAAGGACCTCCTTGACGTGCTGAACCCACCGTGCTGCTTGCTCACACTCTGTGGACAGGGTGTTGCCGTTCTTGTCTTTCACCGGAGCAGAATGGTTGTTGTTGTGGCTTCCGCTAAGCTGTTTGGTGATCTTGTAGACAGTACCCATGTCACCTTGTGCTGCAGCCTGTTCAGCCTCACTAGCTAGCTTTTCCACAAAGGCTCTTTTGTCACTCCTAGCACTTTCCTTCGCCTCATTATCCTTGCTTTTGTAGGCTGCTCTGTCTTGTTCTACGAGCCTAGTTGATTTGGTGTTCAACAGCTTCTCTTTCAGGATTCTCCCTTCATCAATAAGCTTCCGTGTTTCTGGTGTTAGCCATTCCTTGTTCTTCTTTTTCTTGAAGCCAAGGGCTGCTTCTGCTGTGGTGCAGTAAGTACTCTTGATGGTATCCCATTTCTGGCTGACATTGTCTGCTTCAATCCTATCTTCTCCTGCTAGAGCGTTGAAACGGTTCTTCAACTCGAAAACAAATGTAGCATGGTTTATGATAAAATGTGTCTTTATAAACATATTAATCTGTCATTGTTTCCCATCCTTTATGAGGGACAGCACTATATCCTTAATGTTCATTTTTACATTCCATTATATATATGAGGCAGGATTGTATGAACGTTCACTTTTTAAAACAGCCAAGGTCAAGTAAATATAATAGAAGAAATATAAATTAACTGAATATGATCACACAAAAAGTAAAAATACATTATATACTGATATTTAGACCAGTTTCATGATTTTTCATTCAAACCGGCTTTATAAAAATTCCCCATATGAATAACCATAGGATTTCCTATAGGTTCCTATAGAAATTCCTATAAGATTTCCAATAGGATCCTATTGGAAATTTTGTAATGGTCAGAACATAAATTCAAAATTTAAATTATATACTGATATTTAGACCAGATTCATTATTTTCCATTCCATCCGGTGTAACAGTAATCCATGTCCCACAGGTTCCTGGTAATGGTTGTCTTAAATATCAGCCCATACATTCCAGGAGCAAATTTCCATCAAGTTTGAGATTATTTTTCAATTTCAGCGAGTGTAAACCGACAAATAAATCAAAGAGCGGAGATCCCGCGTTTTGTGTAAAGTGATTTTTCTCTTAGGAATAAGATTTTGAAAAAGAGAGAGAGGAAAAGAAAATTATAATTTCGACGCAAAACACAAAAGGTACACCCCAGTAAAAAAGGACATGAAATAATATACTCTGTACATATACCTCAAAGGATGAAAATAAGGGATGCCTTAAGGGGTACCTTATTTTGTTTAAAAAATAACGGGCAAACCATGCTCATACATAATGTGCACTGATTGAGGAGTACTCCAAAAATATAGGTTAACACGCCAAAATTTGCGTTTACTATATGAAAAATACACATAAAATAAATATATTGTTTTTGTTTCTTCATTAATATGCATATAAACTGCCTATAGGAAAACATTATAAATTATAAAGATAAAATGTCATATAAATAGAATAAAGCACACATTTATTATATCTTTAAAACTAGTATGTCTCTATATCTATTTATTCATGTCATTTCTTTGTTTAAACTATATAGGACATGCGTTACTAAAATGTCAGGAATGCACGTCCCATTAGGACGTGCATTACTACACGTAGGACTTACATTACTTGGGAGCCTTTGTCCTACGGACATTAAATCCTAGTAATGTATGTTCTAGGACTTCCATTTCTAGCAATGCATGCCCTAGGACTTGCATTCCCAGTGTCCGGGGGAACTTGCGTTACTAGGACGTGCACTCCTGCCACACCGGCCTTATAAAAATCCCAATATGAATTAGCATAGGATTTCCTATAGGTTCCTATAGAAATTGCTATAAGATTTTCTATAGGATCCTATAGGAATTTTTGTAATGGTCTGAACATAAATTTAAAAAAAATCAGCGTCAATGATCTGGTACAAAAACATTCCTAATGATAAAATATTTCTCCATAAAATATTGCTTTACAAATGATCAAGATTTCTTTAAAATAGAAATTAAAGAATTTCTATAGAAGCCTATAGAAGACTTTAAGATTGTGCATTATAAACAATAAAAAGCATTTGTGCTTTAATAGTGATATATAATTTACAATTCAACTGATAGAATTGACCTATATCAAATATCTATTGTTTAGAATGATATTTGTTTATAAGATATGCCTTTTTCTCCAGTTTTTAACTTACAACAATTTCTTTTTAGGATCTTAGAGGAAGTCCTATAGGAAAGGTGCCCTATTAGCCTTTTTCATCTTTTCCGGAAATTGAAATTGCATTGTGGGTAGGGGAGCCCTGCTACGTTGAAACACTTACAGCGGTGCTAAAAACCATGGCTGGGTTTACGTGCTTTTTGTCCCGCTACTACAATAACAGTACTAGTAAGCGAGATCGACACATGAGGTTTAATAAGTTCCCAACAAACCTGTTAGAATAAAAAATATGGTAGAAAGAAAGGAAAATATAGCAGGTTTGGATCAAAAGCAGGGCACCGCGTTTGCGCTGAACATTTTGAAGGCGGGAAGAAAAACTATAATCTTAGGAGATCAACGGTGCTTTAATAAAAAGCAGAAATGCTTAGTTAAACAACGGATATAACGAACTATCGGCAAATAGAACTCGGGGGTAAAAAATGCGAGAAAAAAAAACATTATAAAGATTTGAAGAAAAAATTAAAGAATAGGCCGGGGCCTAAAAATTAAGAAAAGACTTCAAGCATGAGATTATGTAAAAAGAAAGTAAAAGCTGTGAAGTTTTACACGGGGATTCTACTAACAAAAAATTCAAGAATTTTCACGACTTTTTTGTAACAACAAAGAGAAGGTTTGAAAAGTTTTGTATGTAATATCCTTTTTGTGTGTGTTTTATTGATACGTGATCATTTTAAATGTTGTAGGCCCATCATAGGTTTAAGTCTCTAATAACCCTTAGCAGGGTGGGTTCTATGAGACGTTAATAAAATTTTTATTATTATGTATTCAGTCCCGTATACGTATTACTGATTTGTACAAACGGGGCTCATATTATCAATATCAACAGAGACATACAAAGAAGAAAGTACATCGGCTCTTGTTGAACGCGTTATCGGCGAATTAAAAAGTTTTTTATTTCTGAACTCAATGACAAGAGAATTGGAAAATACAAAAAAATGCAGAAAAGCCTTTCTTTAAGCTACACGTACATAATACATGTATGGTAGAGACAAAATGGATAATAAACATAATCCAACAACGTATTTGTAAAGTAATACAAATATGCTTAGTATTAAAGTAGGTCTACGTATATTTAACTGTCTTAGATAGTTGAAAAGTATGAAATGTGTGGGAAACACTTTATTTGAATGATTTTATTGTCTGTGATTGAAAACGATGAAAATACGCATGAAAACATTTGAAAATAAAATAATTTGGCCTCTTGCTATAATATTGTTTTTGTTTCAGTTTGACAAAATTTTAATACTTGTCAGACCGAAAGGCTGACATTTTTTACCTGTCGTAAATTTTGTACATATACTAGAGTAAGACACGGTAAACTTTAATTATCGTCTGGGAAAGAGTCGAGAATTCCTGTGTCACCTATTTAACACTTAAAAGGTTTTAATTACAGAGGAAAGGTCGTAGTTGTGGTCGCCCGCCTTACCGAACAATTGAACAAGTAACACCTGATGCCTTATTAGGGTGAACGGAATGCAGGTCCGCCCGGAACCGAGGTCCTACGGACCTCGGTTCCTAGGAACGGTGGTCCTACGGACCACCGTTCCTGAGGAATAGTGGTCCTAATGGGACCTGCATTCCTGATATAATAAAGGGTAGGACTTCTATTCCTGGCGGACCTGCATTACGTTTACATTACGTGCATTACGTCCGCCCTATAACTATGTCCGGTCATTTAAAATAGCAACTAGTGGATAATGATTATTAGCAGTGATATTATGCTTTACTGAGCACATATAAGTACTCCGTAAAATGTTCGATTTGCCAGTTCGTCTCCCTGGTGTAGTGGTAAGGCTGTGCAGTATAATGGATGCTATACAGAGTAATTGTGTAAGTGGATGGAGGTTCGAATTTCGTTTACAGAAATAAAATTATGTTTACTTTTCGTGTGAATTTTTTCTTTTGTTTTATCCTGGTCGTCATTTTTGCCACGTAGCAAATTTTTCATTGGTTACAGACATAACAAGATGTCACACGCTAACTTGTTCTACTATAAATACCGCTCACATATGAATACCACACCCTCACTAGACGTTTGATATGGAAGGGACAAGCAGCACCCGGACCAGGCCCCAAGTTGAAGTTATTTTCTAATATCTTCAGGAGGGCACGTATCCTATCGAGACAACACCAACACAGAAAAGAGATATTCGGAGAACAAGCAAGTCTAATTATAAAGTAAACTTTCAATTTAATGATGTTAAATATGCAATATTATTAGAGGTAACACTACGTTATACGCAGATATACAATTCCAGGGATGTGTGTGTACAATGGACCTATGTACCTTAAATAAATGTCCTGCAGGGGATTACTATTTAATGGGTATTTATGCCCGGGGGACTACCATTTCTGGGATTTTAGGTCAGGAGGACTACCATTACTGGGATTTTAGGTCCGGGGGACTACCATTTCTAGGATTTTAGGTCCGGGGTCTACCATTTCTAGGATTTTAGGTCCAAGGGACTACCATATCTGGGATTTTAGGTCCAGGGGACTACCATTTCTGGGATTTTAGGTCCAGGGGACTACCATTTCTGGGATTTTACGTCCAGGGGACTACCATTTCTGGGATTTTAGGTCCAGGGGACTACCATTTCTGGGATTTTAGGTCCAGGGGACTACCATTTCTGGGATTTTAGGTCCGGGGACAGCTGCTTACTATTCCTTTTCTCAGTTTTAAACTCGAACAGAATAACAGTAGTATAGGTCAATAATTCCTTTAACATCATGAGTACACATATATGCATATTGTAATGCTTATTTCAGATTGAACATGACAAGCTCTATTACAGAGTATGTAAGAGGAAAGTGAGAGACGTAGCAGATGAAGGGCAGAATGATAATGATGATAATGATGTTGGTGGAGTATGGCGAAAAGTTGTAAGAAACAGGGAAGAAGTGAAAAAAATTTTGGATACACTGCATACATCACCGCTTGGAAAGTATGTATTAAAAAATTCCATATTCACAACACCGCGTATAGGTTGTTTTATTTAATTGTGTGACGTAATTCCAGACATTGAAAAAGTAAAGTGTCTATAAAATGCGATGTAATAATTTACTTGTTTTTAAATTTAAGGTGGTCACCTAGGACGTGATAAGACACTAGCCAAGGTTGAACAGAGATATTATTGGCCAAACATGGTAGACGACATCAGAAAATTCATTCTAAAATGTGACAAATGTCAGCGTGTCAACAAAAAATACAACAACGGT
>NW_019773652.1:38631-55851 GCF_001039355.2 Lingula anatina | reverse complement strand
CTTTGTAAGGAGGAACCTCCATCTTGTATCAGTAGAAAGGAATGGGTATATGTTGTATTCTAGATCTCAATTTTGGACAATTTGCCACCTTTACACAAGCAAACAAATTATCATGTTTGATGTTTCATAAGAGACTGAATGATATCCCAGCAGGCAAAGGACATTGATTCTAAGTTGATTCAACGTTGATCCACCAAAATTAATGTTGATTCAACGGTGAATCAATGTCGTTTGTCTGCTGGGATATTGCATTATTAAAATATTTGTTTTCAATAATTCTCACCCTTCTCATACAAGTTGCCAATAAGCTACACTTCTGTTACACACAGTCAACTGATAAGCTTATCACAGATATCTGCAGTTGTTAAGTTTCATTTTTTCAAAATTTAAAAGAAATTGAATAGAATTGACAAAATTATTAGTCATAATAACTCTTCGTTTTGGCCAAAATTTGGATTTTCCTGGAGTAAAGGGCAATTTTCCCATACTTATCAATGGTAAACAACCCCATTCCTGCATTCAAAGTTAGTCCAGGGTTTTTTTCCTAAAAGTTTGGATTTTTTGTTAAAATGTCTTAAGAGATTTTAACAAAAAACCAAACTTCGAAGACGGAGCCTTCTCTGACATTGCATAGTCGTGGGATATCGAGCAAGATTTTCTGGTGACCTACTTAAAACCGCAGGAAAAGCAGACAGCAACAACACTATATAACAATAATATAAGATTCATAAGATATATTCGTCTTATTGCTCAAAATGCATTTATATCTACAATGTGTGCAGTTCTGGACTTTTCCTTATTCAAAGCACTGTACAAAAACTCGCAACTTATGTATGAGGATTGCATCATGCATCTGCTTTCTTATGCATCCATTTGTTGTTCTGGTCTTGAATGAACGTGAGAAATCATGTGACACCCTAACGTCATTGGCAATGGATGCCTTGACAACCGGGAAGAAAGGCGTCGCAAGCCCAATTGACAAGCACAGATTTCAGTTTTACTACAATAACAGCCATTTTAGTGGTAAAGTGCAATATATTTTCATGCGTTGTTTACAATTTGTTTTTTGCGGAATTTTGAATCTCAAAGGAAGAGTTATTATTGCTTTAATGTTTAACTATATTTGTGATGGTAATTTGTTACATTTTAAGTCTTATTATACCTCTAGCACAGTGCTGCCGGTACCTATGGTTTTAGTCCCGACTGGTATTGTCCGGTGGCTCCACTAGCACCGTTGGTTCCGTCAGCTCTGCTGCCACGTCACCTTTACTGCTTGTCCTCTTAAACTACAAGAGCCCCTGTATCTAACTTTTGTATTAATATTATGGGCAGGTATTACCCTTAGGGTCATCTTTCATCTTTATGAGTTTGAGGTCAATTGGTGCATCTGGAGAAGCGTCCATTAGATTTCTAAACTGAAAACTCTAATCCTGGAACCATAAATGCTAGAAACCTCTTGTTTAGTGCATTTTATAGAGCATGTCAAGCACAAGACTAGGGATGGTGTCTGTTTTTTTTTTTTTTAGCCATGAATCGCACTTTCCAAATTTTCAAGCTCTGATATATATATATATACAATTGAACTTGGATAGGAAGTTCTATATTCTCATCCCTACTGCAACCTTGGATTTGAATTTTTACTTCTCCCCACAATTTTGTTATAAATTGAAATATTCTTTAAAAAATTGAGAACTCTTGTTTAATGCATTAAGTTTGTCAAGCAAAACACTGGAGGTGGACTCTCTTTTTTGTTTCTATAAGAATTCGCTTTCTCCAGCTGGTGGCATAATACCCGGAGGCGGTATCAACTCTCTGATCCTGTAGTTTTTACCTTTTTTAAATGAACTGTGAAAGAAAAAACACCTCAGTATTTTTTTTTTTTTTTTTTTTTTTTTTTTTTTTTTTTTTTTAAGCATAAGTGGTATACATTTCACAAACTTTGGACTAGATTTGTCAAAATCATTAACTTTAAACTATTTTTATCCATGGAATTTTCCAGTTTTTTTTTCAAAGTAATTATCAGTTTTTTTCAAATATGTTGTCCTAAAAATTACTTTCATAACATACAGTTAACTGATCAGCTTATCTTAGATTATTTCAGTTGCTAAGCTACAGTTGTACAAGTTTCACAAACATGAGAGTACATCTCACAGGGTTAATAACATTTAACTATTTTAATCTGGGGAATATAGCAGTTTTTTAAATGCAGTTTGCACTCTTCTGAAATATATATTGTTAAAAAATACACAGTCAATTACACATTCATCAGTTAATTACACAGTGAACTGATGAGCTTATCACATTTTTATTATTGTTAAGCAGCGTTTGTACAAGTATCAAAAATATGGGACTAGATTTGTCAAAATTATTAACGTTTAACGTTTTTAAGCCATGGAATTTGCCAGTTTTTTTTATGTAATTTTCAGTTTTCTGCAATATATTGTCCAAAAAAAATTTTTTCATCATAGACAATCAACTGATAAGCTTGTCTCAGATTTATACAGTTGTTAAGCTTCAGTTGTACAAATGTCACAAACATTGGACTTGATATGTCATTATTATTAATGTTTAACTGTTTTTATCCATGGATTTTGCCAGTCTTTTAAGTCTAGTTTTCACTTCTCAAAAATTCACTTCAATTACACACAGTCAACAGATAAGCTTACCTCAGTCATTATTAATGTGCTCTTTCTCTTAGACTGAAACACAGATGTAGGTTTAACGTTTAAATTTTCCCCACTTTCACTATTCACAGTTTGGCATATTTTAATTGTGACTTAATAAGTATTTACATGGGCCTGTGTTTACTACATTATTTTAATATCTACAACACATGTATTTCTTTATTGAAAACAGGTTATCATGTTGCTGTGAAGCATTGGGTAACAAAACATAAACATTATACGGTATCAAACATTTTGTGCACTTCCATTTTAAATGGCTTCCTTAATTTACCCCCAGTACAGCGACAGTAGACTGTTTTCATGTCAGTGTTTCTACCATGTGTTATATATCTGTATGTTCACATGACAGCTTTTCTGCCTCATCACTGGTGTATAGTGTGTTTATCGTCCTCCTTAAGAAGTCCAAATAAACCGGCGTGACGGGAAAAGTACGTTACATACACCTGTGCATATACTGTAGATTCATGTGTGGACATACAAAGACGTAGATGTCATATTCAGCTACATGTAGTATGTTGATATCATAATGTGACAGGTACTGATTGCAACAGAGACGATCATATTTTCCTCCAGGTGGCGTTATAGTACTGCCCAGATTGTCAAACATGGCGAAAACTGTTCAGATAAAAGCAGTGGACCATTTTAGAATCGCCATTGACCTACATAATATTATTTCATTTTGGGTGTTTTCTTCTGGTTTCTTTTTGAAATATATTTAACACAAATGCGCTATATATATGCATTTTGATTTTAGTAAATTGTTAATCAAGTTTTGCTTGTCAGATAAGAGTGAGGGTTGGACAGAAAAGCTTTAGCCCCTCCCCCATAAAGCAAATTGAACCTACTCTCTGGGAAGAGATGTTACACCTTACGTGATCAGGGAGTGGATGCGAGGCGGTCTGGAAACTAAGTATACGAATATTTACGTTTCAGCCTATTCAGTATAACGTTTTAATGTATAAATGTTAGGGATTTAATGTTCACTTATTTGTAATTCATTTTATAAAATGTACTGTGACGCGTGCATGTATAAAAATGGTTTGGCTATTCCCCAGTGTTTCCTCCACAACATTTTGCTTCCTCCATAACTTCACCTTATCACGTCCTATGGAAATGAAAACTATTTAGGACTTCGTTAGTAGAAAAAGTATCGTTAGTTGAAGACGTACCAGGAGTATATTTACTAGAAGCAGACAAAAAAGGGGAAATGCTGTGGAATCTCCCATTTAAATTCCTATTTACTGACATGTAAATATTTGTAGTAAGCGGTTGGAGGTCGAAATAAAAAGAGCATAACAGACAGTAGGTATGCTGTATAAGTATTACACTTCCATTTCTAATTTCGGCACGATTTCACTAGTCCAGTTGTACTATTTCAGTCCGTTGAATATATAAGTTGAATTATAGCTACACTGTACAGATTTTTGTGTGACGGGAGCTTTAAATATTGTGGCTTCACTGGCCAACAATGTAAACCCTACAAGGCATAGGGGGCGAACTGATAGCGCAAAATACTGTTTCAAACAAATGTTAATCGTTCTGTTGATATNATGAGCTTATCACATTTTTATTATTGTTAAGCAGCGTTTGTACAAGTATCAAAAATATGGGACTAGATTTGTCAAAATTATTAACGTTTAACGTTTTTAAGCCATGGAATTTGCCAGTTTTTTTTTTATGTAATTTTCAGTTTTCTGCAATATATTGTCCAAAAAAAATTTTTTCATCATAGACAATCAACTGATAAGCTTGTCTCAGATTTATACAGTTGTTAAGCTTCAGTTGTACAAATGTCACAAACATTGGACTTGATATGTCATTATTATTAATGTTTAACTGTTTTTATCCATGGATTTTGCCAGTCTTTTAAGTCTAGTTTTCACTTCTCAAAAATTCACTTCAATTACACACAGTCAACAGATAAGCTTACCTCAGTCATTATTAATGTGCTCTTTCTCTTAGACTGAAACACAGATGTAGGTTTAACGTTTAAATTTTCCCCACTTTCACTATTCACAGTTTGGCATATTTTAATTGTGATTTAATAAGTATTTACATGGGCCTGTGTTTACTACATTATTTTAATATCTACAACACATGTATTTCTTTATTGAAAACAGGTTATCATGTTGCTGTGAAGCATTGGGTAACAAAACATAAACATTATACGGTATCAAACATTTTGTGCACTTCCATTTTAAATGGCTTCCTTAATTTACCCCCAGTACAGCGACAGTAGACTGTTTTCATGTCAGTGTTTCTACCATGTGTTATATATCTGTATGTTCACATGACAGCTTTTCTGCCTCATCAATGGTGTATAGTGTGTTTATCGTCCTCCTTAAGAAGTCCAAATAAACCGGCGTGACGGGAAAAGCACGTTATATACACCTGAGCATACACTGTAGATTCATGTGTGGACATACAAAGACGTAGATGTCATATTCAGCTACATGTAGTATGTTGATATCATAATGTGACAGGTACTGATTGCAACAGAGACGATCATATTTTCCTCCAGGTGGCGTTATAGTACTGCCCAGATTGTCAAACATGGCGAAAACTGTTCAGATAAAAGCAGTGGACCATTTTAGAATCGCCATTGACCTACATAATATTATTTCATTTTGGGTGTTTTCTTCTGGTTTCTTTTTGAAATATATTTAACACAAATGCGCTATATATATGCATTTTGATTTTAGTAAATTGTTAATCAAGTTTTGCTTGTCAGATAAGAGTGAGGGTTGGACAGAAAAGCTTTAGCCCCTCCCCCATAAAGCAAATTGAACCTACTCTCTGGGAAGAGATGTTACACCTTACGTGATCAGGGAGTGGATGCGAGGCGGTCTGGAAACTAAGTATACGAATATTTACGTTTCAGCCTATTCAGTATAACGTTTTAATGTATAAATGTTAGGGATTTAATGTTCACTTATTTGTAATTCATTTTATAAAATGTACTGTGACGCGTGCATGTATAAAAATGGTTTGGCTATTCCCCAGTGTTTCCTCCACAACATTTTGCTTCCTCCATAACTTCACCTTATCACGTCCTATGGAAATGAAAACTATTTCGGACTTCGTTAGTAGAAAAAATATCGTCAGTTGAAGACGTACCAGGAGTATATTTACTAGAAGCAGACAAAAAAGGGGAAATGCTGTGGAATCTCTCATTTAAATTCCTATTTACTGACATGTAAATATTTGTAGTAAGCGGTTGGAGGTCGAAATAAAAAGAGCATAACAGACAGTAGGTATGCTGTATAAGTATTACACTTCCATTTCTAATTTCGGCACGATTTCACTAGTCCAGTTGTACTATTTCAGTCCGTTGAATATATAAGTTGAATTATAGCTACACTGTACAGATTTTTGTGTGACGGGAGCTTTAAATATTGTGGCTTCACTGGCCAACAATGTAAACCCTACAAGGCATAGGGGGCGAACTGATAGCGCAAAATACTGTTTCAAACAAATGTTAATCGTTCTGTTGATATCTTTAAAATAAAACAACTAGAAACATGACATGTTTAAGACTGCGTGGTCGTCAGATACAGGTTTGGTTTATTTCAGTAAAGATATCTGTCCCTTATGCCTTTCAACGTGCTCTATTCTCGTAAGACTTTCAAGTTTGCCGTCGTGGCCTTTGTTAAATGGTACTACAATAATGATTACCCTCTCCCAGGGCCACAGATTGATTTTTCACTAGATACACGTTTTCAAAGATATGTTTCTAGTTAAATGATGGGAATTTTCTGCCCTGCATGCGTCAGAAAAAAGTGCACATGAATTCAGCGGCCCTGGGAGATTGTTGGTTATGATACACGCCACCAAGAAAGTTCGGAAACGTGAAATTGATTTTCAATAATAAAAAAAAAATGTAATTTGTTGGGAAAATCTGTGGAAATAAAGATAAACAAATGGTGGGTTCATTATCCAACAATATTTCGTTAAAATATTTACCGTAAAAATATTTACCGTTAAAATATTTGCCTAAAAACTAATAAGGGTTATTTTGTAACTATTCAAAATAACAATGTTTCCGAACTTTTTAGGGCGAAAGTACCAGCAAGGTAACGAGTGGTGACTTGGCGTTACGTTGTCGTGCGAATAAAGTATGCACAAATATGGAAACTTTTGATCGTCGAGATCGTCATTTTTTTCATAAGACAAAAGTGAGTGTTTTGAAAGATCATTTGGAAGTTACAACAATTTGCTGATATATTTTTCTGACAGTAATTTCATGATATGTTCCCTTTTTCCATGTTTTATGCTATAGTAATAATAAATCAAATAAATCATGTAAATATAGAAATAGTCACAAGTTATTGATCTTATTAGTCGGTGACGCACACATTTTGTGTGATAATTGATGAACTGCTTTATATATCCTTTTAATTACTGCCAATTTCTCAAATTTGATCTGGATTTTTTTTAATGCTTGTAGATATTGATAACACCAAACCATGAACGAGTAGTTAAGTTGACCGTTTATTGGTGAAATGTAATACATATGTTGTATATGTTATACCTTTGAGATATAACTTTTGTCTTATATGCATGTCTTACAGATATTCAAAGTGATTAAGTAGTGATTTAAGTGTTCTTAAACTTGGTAGTTTTACAATGAAATACTTAAATATAATATAAATAGTTGTTTGGCACTGAATAAAGACTTTCCAAGTATATAAAATGTCTTAGTTGTTTCTTTGACGGGTGCATTGCTCAGCGGCAGCCTGGGGTTGGGCTTCGACCTTGGCTTAAATTTCTAAAATTTCTTTAATGTATTGGGATTTTTATTAGAAGTTTACTTAGGTTACTACAATAATTTCATTGACTCAGTGGTACCCCTCGGGTTTGGGTTCGTTTCCTGGTTCGGGTACTTGGAAATCATTGAATACTTTTCAAGGGGCTTTACAGAAATTTCCCTTTGGTTACTATAAGAGGAAAGTCTTCCCGGGGAGGGTGGGTGGGAACAGTTAGAGGAGTAGGTAACGCGCTTGCCTCTGAGTCAAAAAGTCCCAAGTTCGAAACCTGGCGCTTCTGGGTCCCAGCAAATTACCTNGTTGAATACTTTTCAAGGGGCATTACAGAAATTTCCCTTTGATTACTATAAGAGGGAAGTTTTCCTGAGGAGGGTGGGTGGGGACAGTTAGAGGAGTAGGTAACGCGCTTGCCTCTGAGTCAAAAAGTCCCAAGTTCGAAACCTGGCGCTTCTGGGTCCAAGCAAATTACCTTTTGCAAAAAAAATATTCAAATAATCAAGGTAAACTAATACAAGAGGCTCTATAGGTAAGACCTGTGAACTAGAGAACGAGAGCTAAAGGGAACAGAAGGTGAAAAATGAAAGGGAATTCAACATACAAATATATGTACAATATTTTTATTATTTATTGTTTCAACAAATTCCAAGTAATTTCAACGAAGTTTTATACATGAATACATGAAGTTACGTTTTTTCTACGTTGATAGCAACCATTACAATAGTGTCAAATTTCTAAAAAATTCTTTAAATTATGCTTTTACAAAAACAATACAAGAAGTCTACCTGATAGTAGACTAACTAACACATATGAAGGATTTTATGCACTTTGGAAATTGCAGCTCAAACAAATTCTATTTATTTATATAAAAGAGAATTTCGACATAATTCTTACTAAAACAAAATTCATACAAAAAAATGACCAGGAGTGGTATATAAAATGAAATCATATCGTACTTGTCAAATTTTGTTCAAAGTTGACGTTAATAATTGATTACTAATTCCATTGAGGAGCAAAGTGTCAAATTTCAGTGCTGTGAATGATATCGAAATTCCTAAATGCATATAATCTCACATAGGCGTCTTCCCCTCACGTGCACTCGCACTCACGCACACCTTGTTCTATGCCGTCATGCTGATTCTCGCACAGAAAAAGGTAGACAAAAATAGTCATTTTTAAGAATCGAGTGTTTTCCGTTATTTTGTTTTCATTTCATTACATCCTTAATATTTGTTAATGGCACGAATTTGAGCGAAAACTTAAATTTGCACTCATGCGAATCAGGAACGGCATAAAGACATGGTCAATTTCCAAGCTTATTCTAGTCATGACAATTTAAGAAAAAATATACAAACAAAACTGAAAAGATTACGCAGAAAGAAAAACGGTGACTTTTACTTTGGTCTCCGGTGCTCAGTGACCAAGAAACACTTAGCAAAAATACCCCAACAGGACGCGCGAGACTGGCATCTAATCGGACCTTTTTCTCTCAATCACCCCTCAATCACAACCAAAGACATATTAATTAATAATAGATAATTTTTATGCATATGAACAAAGTTTTTTCAGGAGAGCACTTACATTCCTGCTTTGCGATATCGGCAAAAAGTCGAACAACACACAAAGGAGCTTATGCAATGCTGATAAATTTGGGTGGCCCTCAGAACGGGCAGTTTTTATCACGAGGGTAACATGTATTCCCTTACTGCAATAACGAATGCGCAGTAATTTCGTGAAAATCCCTATTTCTCTCCTGGTTTCATTTTCTTAACATTGTTTTAGACCCCTCCCCGCACAGTAAATGTGTATCTGTCACTGATCAGACACGATATCAAAACACAGAAACCAAAGTAAGTTCATTCTTAACATGCGTCACAAACGTACATCCACAATTTAAAAAAGGATCGTTTCTTATACATGGGCAATTCTGGAATCACGTGGACAAATTTTATCATTTTCATAACGCTATAATTTCCAAAGCTTTATAACTTGAAAGAACAGTGTTTGTAACTTATTTTAAATTAACAACTTGTTCTTTTATCAAACTTAACGGTCACTGTATGAAACCGTTGGTCTCTCAAAAGTTTCATTAATAAAGTTGAGATATTTTCTTATCGGAATCTCAGAATTCAATTCAATTCAATTTAATTCAAAATAAATATCTAAAATATCTGCCCACAGACAATTTTTACCTTCAACTAGAAAATCAATAGTGCTCGCGCAGTACTCTATCTAAAAATCGAATAATAATTTAATAATAATAATAATATTTGATAACTATCATTTTTGTTTTCATCTATCATTTCAGCAAAATACTTTTTGCATTAAAACTATTTTGTTAAAGGTGAACTCCAAAAAGTGCCGTATTTTTGTTTGACAATTGATGGGTACTTCCTTCCGACACAATAATAAATATACATAATATATAAAATACCTTGAAACGATATGAGCGGATAGAGTGGTGTACTACGATTTAGAAAGAATGTATCATATATAACCAGCGACATGCAGGGTCGACGCCATTCATTTCTTTGCGTACAATTATTTTTATACACAATGTGTGACATTTTATGCAGAATATTACTATCCAAGGCAAAGATTACATTTGATATTAAATGTCAACCCTGCAAATAAACTACAAGACAAACTTCAACAAGCGAGACAATCTTGGCATGGGCGCAGACGATGTTTAACATGAATCTGATGTCTTTGATCGGCGACGCATCCAATCACCCGGTAAACAGCAGTTGGGAGCCACTGAAATAAACGAAGAAAATCACATTCATGACACGGTTTGATGAAGCAGTATGTGTATATCTTTACAGCATGCTATTTTGGAACACATGAAATTATGTTAACAAAACACTATTGTGCCATTCCTATTCTTTTCTACCCTGTGCACACTGTTAAATGACAACATACTTCTTTGCATTCATATGTAAGATGCGATATGAAAGGACCAGGCGCCCGGATAACAGAAATATTCAAGGAAATGAAAGTCAGTGAATGAAAACATTTGGCAGATGGGGCCAATTAGTATAAAATTGACAGGATCTAAAAAAGACCTTAGGCACGTTTTCACTGACCAAGTCAGGGTTTTCAGGCGGCGGGGGCGAGGATACATCAGCTGTATTTCGTCTAGTTTCGTGCCATGTACATTTTTTGCGCTTTTGATTTGTTCTTGTTTTTATTTTGATTTGTTATTTTGGGAGGGAAAAGGGATACCTCTTAAACTAAGAGAGGGACACTGTACCCCCGACCACCCCCCACCCACCCCTCACCTCCCCAACCTGGTCCCCTCCCACCCCTCACCCCCCCAACCTGGTCCCGTCGTTTCCAGGAATGCAGTGACACAATAGTTCAACATTTTCTTACTGAACGTGCATTTTTTTGTTTGAAGTTTACTTTCATATACAAGAAATTTTTGATACTTTGAAAACAGGTCAATGATCTCGCCAATAAAACAATTAAGAGAGTGTAGATACCTGTCCAGTCGTCTTATTTGTCGAGGACTTGTTCAGACCTTTGGACAGCTGCAATAAGCCTCTCACTTCCTCATTGGCAAGTGCGTTCCTTCTCTGAAATTACAGAAAATAAATCATTCAAACTCTGAGCTGATTTTGAAATTCTAATGGAGAGTGGATTGGACATAAGTGCAATGTTCCCACAGTCATAAGGACTAAAATGTCCCAGTGCGAAAAGCATCATTTGGGCAATTGTCGTCAACACAAAATGCACAGCGTTATCTTATATCATCTATACAATACTACGGCAGCTTCCTGTCATTTTCTGTGCTAAATTTTTGGCCTACATGTAGAAATTGCAGCAACGTACCAAGAATCTCTGTCTTCTCCATCTTCTTCTGACCTTGGTCCTACCTGAACACCTCTCACCGAAATGCTCACCTGTATTACATAATAATGTACAAGGGCACCCGCTTTTTGAACGCAAGTTTCGATTTAAACTTGTTTTTTGTTATTTGATATGGCGCAATGGGCCCTAATCCCCGGATGGTGATTTAGGCTTTCTATCATCACAATGGCAAAAATAATAACATCTTATCAACCATTAAGTTTGATATCAAATTATTTTGCTGTTTCACCCCCCCCCCCCCCCGGAAAAAAAAATCACCTGTGGCGGGTTGTGTTAGAGAAGACAAGATGCGTTTTTTGACTAGGTGTAAATATTATCACCTCCCTTCGGGAGGATACAGCCCAGCTGTTTCAGAGTAAGGACGCATTTTGTGAAAGGGAACTTTCAAATTTTATGTGATCAAATTACATGTTTTTAAGGAGATTAGTATATGTTTAGTACCCAAATATCTCCGTATGTTTATTTTTCACACAGCACAAGTCTGAATAAAGAATGAAGTAACATTAGAGAGCTAGAAACGCTGTCAATGTTTGTATGGTAAACTGTATCAACATTCAAGGTCGAGAGTAAATATAATGCTTTCTATAAAAAATACCAAGGCGAAGTTTTTATTTAGTCATTAAAATTTAGTTACTGAGGGTAAAACATGGTAAATGTGTCTTCCCCATGGCCCTCAAATAATGGTAATTGATGTTTAATCACAAGAAGTAATCTTTATTAAATTACAAGTAAATAAGGTGAGCTTGTCAGAACATTTACCTATGACGACCACTGATGTTTCAGTACATGTACGTGCGCCTGTAATCTATACTGTGATGTTATCAGATACCATGTATTCTCTGGGATGTGATTTCTATAAAAGAAGTTCCATTTTCAAAAGCAGACTCTAGTCTATTATTCTGTCGGCACGTGTATTTATCAGTACATTTATGGGTTTATAGTGCCGGGTGTCGTTATCTGTCAAAAGGTATCTGTCGAGATGTACCTACAGTGTATCAGGACTGGTAGGAATTGAGACTGGATAGAGCTGGATGACAAAATGTACTATTTAACTAAAGAGGGGAGTGGAGGGTGGCGGCGTCCGATCTACAGGTGAATTCAGGATCATTCGGTGCCCAGTCTGGTAGTTGGGTGGGCCTAGTATAGTATATACCTGTACTTGGATACCATTATTCCCCCAGCCCCGTCTCACGTTGTCTTCACTAACACAATTGTGTGGTTTTTGTGGAGTTCGTCACAATCATGGTTGAGACAGCGTCATAAAACTTATATGCACATTTTTCTTATGAACAAAGATTGTTCACTTAAAATATTCTTAACAGTGGCAGATAGATTAGCTAAAAAAGGGGAATGAAAAAGAGTTTTAACTTTAAAAAGGCTAATACGATTACAGTAGCTTTAGCAAAGACGTTAAAAAAATAATCACTTCGTTTAAAAGCAGTAGCTGCCAGGCCTTATAAACGGATTCTAGGCGTTAACTAACCCTACCGGCGGATCTTTTACCTCTAACAGTGCAACACCCATCTAAGACGCATAACCCGCTAATTAACCAGCACATCGTAAATGTGTTTGCCACTGCGCTCTTCCATTTGGTTTTAAATATAACAAAACCAGCCTTCAGTGTGTGTGTGTGTGTGTGTGTGTGTGTGCGTGTGCATGTATGCTGTAACACATTTTTTATCGGAGTCGTAAACTCTCCTGACACATCTACTGACACTTTACCCCCTCCCGCACACACACACACACACACCGACTAATCTGCGTCCTAGGTACAGTTACAGTTTGCTTGAGTCCATCATATCACTAATTTTTTTATCTACCCTTCAGTACAAGTGATGGCCTTTAATTTCAAGTTTAAATAGCATGTCATCACTGCCAATGACTTATTTCGTCAGTGAAATTTAATTTTCCTATACAAATATCTCATACATCTCTACATATATCTCAGAGAAATATTTTCAGTCCTTAATTTTGCTCTTCATTTATTGCAATGGAGTGAGCATCCGCCTGTGTTAATTTGTATGCAGTAGTAAAGACTTTTACGGCAAGGGGCATTGGACGGGTAGAGAACGGCGAACGTGTTCTGGCTTGACGCCGGTGTCAAGCAACACAGAGTCCTACCATTCTAGGGTCCGGCGGACCCGGTGTTTTAAAACTGAGAGTCCGGCGGACTCCCTGTCTCGAAATAACGGGTCCCGGACTCTAGGTTCTGAAATGTAGAGTCCCCCTAGACACTCTATTTCAGTACGGAAAGTCCTAGGACCCTACGTTTTAATACTGAAAGTCCGCATTGAAGAGCAATAATGAAATCTCACATTTAAAACTTGCAATGTAAATATAACATTGAACATGATGTTAACTGATATGGAGGGAAGAATTATAAGAATTTAAGGTAAAATAACATCATTAACCTCTGTTAAAGTGTAACGCGTAGTATAAATGTGCATTGTTCGCATTTCATAAACTTTAATCTGCAGGTTTATATTTTGTATATAATTGAGAAAGAACATCACTTAAGAAATATAAATTTATTAATAATATATATACTATTGGTGAACTTCCTGATTTTACAAAAAAGTTTATTTTATTAATCAGTATAGTAATTGTTTTTTCTCCTCATTGTCCGTTGTCACCCGCATTTCCATCATCATGCAAACTTGATGAAACATCAGTGCCAGTGCTTCGTCTAAAATGAGAATAATACAATCCATAGTTTCACATTATAAATATATTTTAAAGCACATGTAGATATCAAATCCTTTATTGTTGATACAATTTTGCATTATAGTTGTCCATATAATACATAATGGAAACAATTTTAATTAAAATTTCAAATGTTATTGAGAGAAATGGTTTTATATTTAGAATAAAGTTGTGCTATGTGTTATTAATACTTACGCCCTTTCATTATACTTCTTTAGGAATTTAGCACTAACGGCCGTCTTTAGTGTTTTCCCGTCTTGCGTTTTAAGTCTGTACGAACTAGCATGCTTTCCTTTTCCAATTTTCCAAAAGCACGTATATTAAATATCAAATTAATTTCGTCAGTTTCCAGAAAATACATATTTTGCACAATTTGGCATTGATGCACTGTATAACGTTAGCTGTCACACATTTATGAGTGGTAGTCATTGTAGCCTAAGTCACGCGTATAGTCTAAAGCAAGAAACGTTTTGCACAGTTTAGCTTCTATTCATTGTGTACCCTAGCTTACGCACATGTACGAGTGGTATTCAAATAAGTCACGCGTATATGTAGTACAAAGCATCACAATGCAATGGGATATGTGTGAAAAATATTTTAAGTAAGTTTTATTTTAAAAAAGGGTATGAAATATAATAAAAAGTGAGTATAGCACATTTTATTGCGGAATGAAACACAATAAATAGACAGTAACTAGAATATTTAACTAGAGATTTAAAAAACAAGAGTGAAAATAGAGACGTTATACAGTCAACTCTAGTGTGGGACTCGAACTAACACATTGTTAAATTACTGCATACTTCCCTGTCATTGGATACCATTGTAGACTCATAACACGTGTCGCTGTCCACTACACCACCAGGCCGTTGTGCAAACCACCGCCGTTTTGTTACATTATATTTACTTGAATCAAGGGTTTGCTTTATTATAATTCTATTATACACAGATTGTCAATTAAAAGCGCTTTTACTAAATATCTACTGCTTTACAGTAGGACCCTAGCTTTTAGACCCAGTTCTTCTGTATGACGGGCGGACTCTGTGTTTCGTGATAGCTGTCATGAAACGTAGGGTCCGTTACAATGCAGGGTCCGGGGGACCCTGTATATTATACCTAATCACCATTATACAGAGTCCGAGACCCGTTATTTCAGAAACCTACGGACCCCTGGTTTCTGAAATAACGGGTCCCGGACTTTCTGTCATGGGGGACCTTCTGGTACATGACACCGGCGTTGCATATGGCTCACTTGATTTCGGTATTTTGACCATCTCATTAAAATATTAATATGGCATTGGCGTCACATGTAAGGTTTTAGTAAAACGTTATGTATCGTTGGTCGGATATATTTTGTGCGCCCTATTCCTGAAGTCTGTGGGCGCCTTTGTTATATTTGCCGAAGAACTCATCATCGATTCACGTAGACACATTATGAAAGAATTAAATCAATTAAAAAGATAAATATATACCCAAATGAACAGAGCGAAATAAACTGCAGATGTTCTGTTAATCTTTTCTATTTATTAAGCACGTATTATATAGGGCATAGGAATCTTTAACATATGACTTGAATTTTAAAGTTTGTCCATACTAATCTTTTTTCGAAAAACTGTTACCAGATACTTCAGAGAGTTAATATGTATGACTTCTCCCTCAGTATTCCCCCTTCGTTACATTATTTCCTGTGACTTCACTATAATAATGATTTACTCGGGTCTTGATGTTACATGTACGTGTAAACATTGTTAAGTATCAGTGCTACTTTTAATACTACTAGTGTATGTTTACTCATCAAAAATACGTAGAAAAATAATTATTTAAAGTAGATAAAAACTATTAATGTACGTAATTACTATATTAAAATGATCTTGATTCTTTCTCATGTGAAATTTAAATGAGATTACATTACAGTACAATCTACTCAATGGGTTAAGTTTTAAATACGAATAAAACGGAAGTGAGCAAGTGCATGGTAGCCTGTGGTATCTATACTACCGTGAATTACTTTGTAGGGCGAAAAGAGGCAAACATCAAGATAGGGCGGATAAAGATGGTATAGGAACATATTTTGAATAGCGACTGTGCGTGTCGCGCTTGTTGGAACGTTGTCTTTGCCACAAGGTCTCTGACACAACCAGGCGTCTTTAATCCTCTTACCTGCTGGAATATTGTTTGTTGTTCAGAGAAGACGAAGTCCAAGTGAAATTTACTCAGGACGCCATGACGGGAGGGAAAGAACTCGAAAGGTGGTCACGATCCTCATGGAAGAAGCATGGCATTCAACGCGTCCTGCTCTAAGACGGACAGCTTGTACCGCAATGAGCACGGCTTGCATCTGTGTACAGATTGTTGGAAGATTTTCTCGTTACTGGGACAATTCGGGAACGCAAATTTTCTATTAAGGTGGAGAATTAAGCAGTTGTGTCCTTATGTCAGGATGCGTCCTTATGCTGGTGTTCCTGATTAATATACGCGAGGGTACGCTTCATCCATGTTGAAGGGTATCAATACACGCACTCAAGCACATCCGAAACTCAATTTCCACAACATTGTCTCACACCTTTATCTGTTGTTTTATTTTACATCTCCCCCTCTCCCTATTTCACGTTATGCCTTCATTAACACAATTGGGTGATATTTGTGGAGTCCGTCACAATCATGGTTGAGACAGTATCAAAATCAAAACATAACAGCGTGCGGTACATTTCCCTTATGAACAGAGATTGTTTACTTGGAAAATGTTCACAGTGGCAGGTAGATTAGCAATAAATAAATAAATAAATAAAAGAAGGGAATGAAAAAGAGTTCAAGGCCAATAAGAGTAGATATAGCAGAGACATGAATAAAAATCGAAACAATTACTTCATTTCTAAGCTGGAGCTTCTGGTCAGACGATTGAACTGCACACAAAGATTATCTCTTTTCCATCTGGTTGTCAATAGAACAAAACAAGTCTTCAGTGCGTGCGTGCGTGCGTGCGTGTGTGTGCATGTCCATGCTGTAACACAATTTTGAGTGGTAAATTTTCCTGATAGGACTACATAGGCTGACTCTTTAGTATTCTCTAGTGTATGCCTTAGCGAATCTTTAATAAAAATGTCTTTTGCCAGTAGTAAAAGTATGTGGATTTCGACCTGTAATTTCACCAAGACCATATACTTATAATGGTGACAAAAGGTGGGGGCTTCTTAGTAAGA
>NW_019773652.1:15015-34775 GCF_001039355.2 Lingula anatina | reverse complement strand
CAGTCTTATATGGTGGAGGGAATGTTCCGTGTCGTGTAGGAGTGGTATTCGTAAACACCGGACCAGCGACCACAGGGTTATTGTATTGTTCTTTTGTTCTTAGTTGTTTCCAATATGACTGTTTTTTGAAGAACAGTTTATCGTTCAAGGCAACTTTTTCGTCCAAGGTAAGGTCATCTCTTTTCCACAGTTTGCGTTGATCTGATTCTATACTATCAATCATTTTGGTTAAAGGTCGAGTCTTATGTTTCTCCTCTTGTAAATACTTGACAATCTCAGATTGGTACTCATCATCATTGTTGTCCTCGGGAAATATGTCAATACGTAGACGACAGTCATCTGGAGTGTCTTGTTTTAGATCTATGAAGAGGTAGACTGCTTAAAAGCTCGGAGGAATTCCTTAACCTCACAACCTTACAATTTCCCTTTTTGCATATGTGCAATCAATTTTTTTTGGCCATCTTGAACATCTTGATTGTGAATCTGATTTTACAGAACTACGCTTGCTTTGTTTCGTTGCTTCTTCTCTCAACGACTGATCTGTATTAGCTAGCCAACTTCTAACACTGTTGACAAAGTCATTGAATATGGACTCACGTTCTAGGTATTTCGTTTTTTCACGTTCTATTAGTTCATCAGACGTAAGGGTATGTAAATAGTTCAAATAAGATGTTTTGTATTCTTGAAAATTGTCCACATACTCTGTCAGCTGTAATCGCACTTGTTCTGAATTTTCAGCACTGTCCATAAGTAGCTTTATACTGTTCCTTTTGCGTGTGACTTGCGACATTGCTTTTGACTTCTTTAATTTGAGATCATCAAGAGAAATATCTTCTGTGCACGTATTCGCCAATGATTAAGAGCAAAATTTTGGACTTTGTTACTGCAAAACAAACGCTGTTTTGTAGATATGATGATCAAAGTTTATTATAGTGAATGTGGAGCGCTTTGGTTACTCGTCCATGAACGGTGTAGCTTACACATACGGTCCAAAACTACAAAAAATATAAATAAATAAACAATATTAAATAAATGAATTGTGAATACAGTATATAATTAAGTAGAATGTAACAAATAATTGATGGAGTAATGCTTACTTTTTACGCCCCTTCTTATGTACATGTAGTTCATAACGTGTCCACCTTTGCCGTTCAATCGTTCATAGCATTGTTCAATATATATATACATGTAGTTCATAACGTGTCCACCTTTGCCGTTCAATCGTTCATAGCATTGTTCAATATATATATATATATATATATATATATATATATATATATATATATATATATATATATATATATATATATATATAAGCCCCACAAGCCTTAGTAAGACTTACTAAGACTAAAAAATTACATTGGTGGCTAAAAAGAAACAGCTTACTAAGAATTGCATTTAAAAAGTGTACTGTGCCGTAAAGTTCGGTCCGACAATAGATATAATGTCAACAAACAGAGCTGTAACCGAGTCGGTGGCTAAAAATAGCAGCTTACTAAGAAGCCCCACTCTTACTAAGAAGCCCCACCTTTTGTCACCATTAAAAGTATATGGTCTTGGTGAAAATTGCAGGTCGAAATCAACATACTTTTACTACTTTTGCCCTTCTTCGTTTTTTTTTTTTGGGCTTTTACTTTTGAGTCTGCAGTCGTAGCAAATTCACTTTTTAAACTTTTATACAGTAAGTAATTTAGTTGAATCTCATTTTTTATTAAAAATGTTACTTCTTTGGAAATTGTCGCCTTCTGTTTCCAGTGCGTTGACACTCGTCTTTTCACCCAGCCACCCACCCTTAATTTTGGATCTTCCTCTCATAGTAATGGGACGGATTTTCTTTCAGTTTTTTAGAGGAAATATTAAAACAATATCAATTAGCTGGTAAAATTAGTAATTATATCATAGCAGTCGGGAGCTGGTGGTAAAGTCAACATCTTTTTACAGCTAATACAGAATGAAGAAAACTGAATTGCTAATATTTTCATCTTTTATTTTTTACGATCGTCAGTGCAGAACTATTATTGCCTCTGCAGCAGCCAGTTGAAAACCTTCAAAATGTCATTCTCTTAATCTTACAATAAAACATTAGTTTTTGTAACCAAATGAGTTTTGTTTTTCTTTCTTTTTAATTGAGGTTGCCATTGGTGTGTGTGTGTGTGTGTGTGTGGGGGGGGGGGGTAATAACGGTTCATCGGAAATAAAATCATTAATTTACAAATCACAGTAAATCAAACTTGAATCATATCTCATTGATAATGCAAATCGAAAACCCTGATAATCACGAATCACCGAGTATAATACTTCGTTTCACAAAGGGCAAAGAATAAAAAAGCACATTCACGAGTCACGGGAATGGAGTACTTCACAGATCATACTAAATAATATGAACATTTCACGCATCTCGGGGAAATAAAAAGTGGCTTACACAGGTAACAAATTCGAAAATACGTGTACGTATACCCCATGGGACACATTATGTGAAAAAGTTTGAAAAAGCATAATAATAATAATAATAATAATAATAATAATAATAACAGCGATTCTTATTTAAAGGCATTTATGACGTCAGGCAAGGAGCCAGCACTTGACTTTTATTTACAATAAATGAAGCACTTAAATAATTACTTTATTCCAATACATCAATATTTGACTTCTGATTTACGTTTAAATTTTTCAAGTAAATTCCTTCTCTAAATTTATTTTTATTACACTTTCACGTTTAATAATTAATCTTAAAAGAAATAAACTATACATGGTACAAACATAAAACGCCCTAAGCTGGACTATTAGGAAATGACCAAACAAAATCCATTGAACGGCCCTATATTGTTAGAGCTCTCAGTAATTTATTGGTAGACATATTGTCCACAGATTCCATAAGCTTAAAATGTCTTTCCTGGAAAGTAGATGATGTAAAGAACAGTAGGCCTACATTTTTCAAGACAGAACTGTCTCATGTTTCCCAAGTGTGTCGGGTATCTAATCTGTGAAGCAGGTGACCACTGTACCTCTAAACCACAGAGACGTACACTTAAATTTCTCCGAAGGTTCATTGGTCCAAATGTTAACTATAAAACCACTGGACCAATGAACCCTTGATTTAAAAAAACTGATGAAAATGCTTCCATTTTTCAGACCAATGAAGTATAGGAATATCGAGACGCCCCCTTCCCCATATGAATTATACAAGTTGGCAGTTCTGTCGTCCTTTTGCCATAAACAGTATCTCCTGCATAGTTTCAGACATCTTTAGGCCAAACTCTAGGGAATGTTCTCTATAAATTTTCTCCACCAATCTCATGTGCATTTACTCCATGCTGAATGCAGTCAAATTACCAGACCAACATGTCTCTTCCTGGTGATAAGTAGAATATAACAAAGCTAGTGATTATATGAGTATGTCGGAAACAAGTGGAGGTGCGTCAGTCTGTTAAACTGATAACATTTGTCAGGGGCAGATACAGAGCTACTGTATTTACTGACAGTCTTCTAAATTATCTTTGTTGATTCATCCTCCAATTTTGACTGTCTTCCAACTGAAAAAATTACATACCACTCAATGTAAACATGAAAATCTGACCATCTTCCAGAAGACCCAGAAGACGGCCTAAATCCAACCCTGTTTGTAATAAAACAGATAGGCTACGTACCTGTGGTCTTAGTGCACATTAGCTTGAAGTTGGTGGACAAAATTTACTGCTAACGGTCCCTTACTCTCTTTAACAGAGCTGTGTAAGCAAATGAACATCTTTTCCACGTCTGTCTTTAAACCTGAAGTTATAAGCAGTGCTAGTTATTAATATTAGGACTAAATTAATTGAAATCCCTTTTTCCAGGTTGCAGAACAAAGACATTACGAGACCGTCTCAGGACTAGTTTGTGATGCCTGCCAGCCAGGGACACATCTACTAGCTGACTGCACCGAGACCACGCCCACACGTTGTGAGGCGTGTGTTCCACAACTGACTTTTTCCACGCAGTATAATGCAGCGCCTTACTGTCAGCCCTGCAGTATTGGGTGTCATGGCTATGCAGAGGAGCAGGTCGCGAATTGTACAGTAACAAGTGACAGGGTGTGTGGCTGTAAGGAGGGGTATTATAGATGGCAGCACTGGGGTAACTGCCAGAGGCACACCCCTTGTCGTCTAGGATTTGGTGTCAAACAGCTAGGTATGCATAAAGGTTTCATATTTGCCTATAGATATATTTGAGTATCTTGGCCAGTTCTTAGTACATTGGAACACCATGTAGGAATATGGTTTTCACATTTCAGTGGAATATGTTGATGTATGGTTTGGCTACCAAGGTAAATCTGGTCGTAAATGTAAAAAAAAAACTTTAAGTTATATTTTGTGAAATACATGAGGTTCCAAACCTCTGATTTCTGAATAATTCGTTAGGTCATTTTTATTTTCATGGCATCACTCATAACCTTCAACTGCAAACTTTTCTTGTTCCTTATTTCCTAAAGAAGCAGAAATGTGTATGAAGAAAAAAAACTTTTTTATCATATTCAGAGTTTAACTCAATTTCAGGCAGTAGAGAGAATAACACTCAGTGTGAGAAATGTCGCCATGGTTACTACTCGGATCACGTGTCTCTTACTCAGAAGTGCAGGAAGCACACAGACTGCTCTGCCCTGGGCCTGGTTGAAATGAGGGCAGGGAGTAGATTTTCTGATGTTCAGTGTGGCCCTTGTCCCACTGATGGCAACATCACTGATCACACAGGTAACTAGAGGGCAGTTGTCAATAATAACCAAAAAGCAGGTCAATTGTCAATAGCAACCAAAAGCAAGGAGCAGGGCTGTTGCCAATAACAACCAAAAGCAAGTTAACAGCAATGGCAAACCCTAATCAAAAGCTTACTTACTTATTTGAACAAACTACAAAGATTCCTTGTTAATATTTTACATATCCTAAAAATACTTCAAGAATTTACCATTGATTACTGTCCCCATATTTTTCAGCTGCTACCTCTGGTGTGACAGTTGACCCTGGTGTTGAGGGGCAGACAACAACCTTTGGCTTTGACCTAGGCACTGTTAGAAACAATATTACCAACTTTACCATTGACAGTGTTCTTGAAAGTCCAGGTTTGTATTAACATGACACATGGTTGGATATACCTCCAATAAAAGAATATCAAAAAGACCGCTTCTTTGATATTTGGTGTCATTAAGAATTGCCTTGTTTGTAGTAACTTGATTTTTGTGCTTTTTTTTGTGAAATTCTTTGTTTATTAACTTTGGTGTAAACAGTTAATTCTAAGATATGACTTCATTGTCAGTAATGTTGTTGGAAATTTTGGGAAACATTGCCATTGTTGTCTTTTAATTGCATGGATATTATATGCTTTTATCACAGTTATATATTGTAATGTATTGAATGTTTTCCTTTGGTCATAATTTAGCTGCACAAATCAGTTGTTATGGTAGGTGCATGAAAAGATAGAAGGTTTCATGTATAACTGCATTCAGACTAGGTCTATTTTGGCCTGAGAATGTCCTAAAATGCATCACCAAATAACTTTTGAGTTAATAAAAATATTTAAATATACCTCAATGTTTAGATGATGTAATAACCATGTCAGATGGCACACTAGGACTGGGTTCCCATGCCTAGATCAATCTAACAGGATCGATCCACTTCCAAGGGGTTTCTCATTTAATTGCTTGCAGCTTAAGTGACTCACATGTCTGGCACGCCTACTGAAGCTGTTAAATGATAGTTAATTACCCCCAAGTAGAGTCAGTAGGCATGACAGACATTTGATCCTAATAAGTTGATAGCAATTTAGCAAGAATTTTCTTGGAGACAGATCGATCGACAGTTAGTACAATAGGGTCTGGGAATAGTCCCTCAGGGATCTAACATAGACCTGGTCTTAACTAGTGCGCATTAATGTGATGTATTGGATGTTTACTTTTGTCTTTATGTGCTATGTTTGTTGTTTATTTCTGTAGAATCCCTGCATGGTGCATTGGGTGGTGTTGGTATTGGTGCTGGTTTAGTTATCATAGGTCTTCTTTTTGCCGCCTACTGTTGGTGTAGAAAGAATAAAACTGATGGCAAAGAAAGGTAGTGGTTTTTATGTTTGGGGTCACAGGAGATTGCTGTGTTCATTGCCCACTGGATTAAGGCNGGTGCATTTGTCAAAAAAAAAAAAAATATATGAATAATTGTATTTCAGTGACAGAAGAATCACTGTTATTTGAAACTTTATAATTTTCATGCTGCTCCCAAAATTACTAGCAAAAGCTTCAGTCTGTAACTTGTAGAGAAAGTACCAAATTTTCCCATAGTGTTGTCTAGAAAAAGTACCTACCTGCCTGTAGCATGATTGTGATGTGTAGTTATGGGTGAAATAAGCATTATTTAGTAACTTTTTATTTGACTGTGGAAATACTGCACATTTTAATGCAAATCTACAGCAATTTAATCTGCTTCTTTTAATTGTGCGTACGACACTTCACTTTGTATAATTTGCTTCACCTCATGTTATGACGCCATATTGCAGGTTCCCACAGAGCAGCGAGGAGAAACACCCTCCCTGCAGTGAAGATTCTGGAGATCAAGAACCAGCTGAAGTCCACCATAGAAAACGGACAAATGGTGACAAAAAGAAGGAAAAGCCCAAATTGCGATTTCAATTGCCAAACGAGATGGACCCAGTGTTGAATAATAACAACAATGGTGAAGTGTCCATCACCATACCTCCCACACCTCCCCCACAAACCAAGAGTGAGGTACTTCATGGACAGGAGAGGGGCACCTTGCGCAAAAGATCATCTAACACAAGCTTGGAAGAAATAAAAGGTAAAACAACAACTGATGAAGTATTAAGTTTGTTAAAAGTTGAATTATGTTGTTTTTATGTTGGAACTTGTGATTTGAAAAATCAGTAAAAAATTTATGTTTTGTGATGAATTGGTTTAGGTTACTCAAAATATTTTGCAGTAAAACAGTAAAAGAATGTTCTCTGTAATAAATTGAATGAATATTTATTTATGATTTTGTTAAATTCAGGAAACTTAATGAGAGATGTATTTGCACATCTTTCAAGAAATCTAGGACACAAGTGGAAGATGTTCATGAGAAAGCTGAAGAGTAAGCGATTCCTTCACATCACAGCTAAAACTCTGTAGAAAATTTGCTTTGCATGAATTGCAGAACTAAATAACATGAACTTCTAGTAATGAATTGATTTCTACTATGTTCAAAAATTGACATTTCATTGTTTTTCTGTTAGCCTTCTGCTTTAGGTTTATGATGTTACTCTTCTTTTTCATCCGGGCAGGCATTGTAATTGTACATGAATATCAGTCTTATAAATAGTAATTACTCAATAATCAAGCACCTCACTTGCACTAGGTATTAGTTTAATTTTATTTTTACATTGAATATTTAAAGAAAAAAAAACATTCTGCCTGGAAACCAACTCACTTCTGCATTTTTTTTTTACTTCTGAAAAATTAAATATTCAAATTTAGCTTTGAAAATTACATTAAATGTTTTGAGAAAGACTTGTAATCTCTCTCAATTATTCTTAAATAAGTGAAAATGACTATATTTTGTTTCCTGGCAGATGGTTTGAGTGATGCAGATCTGGAAGTGTTAGAGGCAGACATTCCCAATAACATGGTGGAGAGAGCATACCAGGCAATGGTGAAGTGGTTTCGCCGTAACCCATTTGAGGATCTATCCACCCTGGTGACGGCTCTGGAAGACCCAGTGGTCGGCAAGACTGACCTGGCCGACTATATCAGGGACAAGTACAGGACATCTGGCTTCTTGTCCATAGAGGCTGATGCTCTCCCAGTTTGTCAGCCACAGCCATCTTAGTTAATTTTTGGGAAATTGGTTAAAGTTTTGTAAGAGCTAGGTTCCTGTAAGTTTTTTTTTTTTGTGGGGGGGGGGGATAAATGATTATTTATTGAGTCATAGTACAATACACCTTAGATTGTTTATTTGAATGGGCAAGTAAGCTTTAGGTATTTAAGAAAAAATTATAAATGGGATCAAATTTAGCATTTTGGAATATATCATTCCAATAATTTGCTTAATATATGACTTTGATTAGCTCTTGTTGACAGAATACAACGTACATTATTAGAAATGAGGATATATTTAGTATATGAATTCCTGTCAGTAAATGTTGACTGTTTATTAGTAGAACTTGTTGGTAGGTAATAAGAATAAAGGCATTTAAATAAATTATCAGTCAATTTACAACATTGTGGAAATATCGAGTACGAACAATGTGCAAAATTTCCTCTCATATTATTACATTATCCTGGCTTTAATATGAACAGTATGGTGAGGAGCATTTTAAGATGTATACCTTCTTGTAATTGTGTTCAGTTTGCCAAGTATATTAGTCTCTGGAATTATACACAAATTACATTAAATTATAGCTGCAGTTCTATAAGAACAAGGATGTAAAGCAAGTGTAAATATTGGAGATATTATTGATAATGCAATATTATTTTTCCTTTTGCTTTTTGTGTTAAATTAAAACAAAAGTTAACATGTTGAATTGGTGCAATTGCAAAACACATTGATATTTTGGCATTTGTTCGTAACAGAGTATGTTAGTGTTTCATTGTTGTATCAGGTAGTTAAGGCAATTTTGTTGCAATATTACATTTATTCATTAAGACAGCAATCCAGAGAAGAATAACTGGAACCTTTTTCTATAGAAAATTAACAAATAAACATATCAACATCTTAGATGGAATATCTGGTAAACATATCAAGCTTAAGCGGGCTTAGGAAGCCTGATATTAAATATTTGGGATTAAAAACAAATACAGTAAAAATATACGTTATGTTGCATCAGCACACCTTTATATATCATAATAGTATCGGGGGTGGGGGGGAGCCTGATCTCGGGTATGACAAAGCATGTGCTTTTTTAATGTGTATCCACTACTGTCAAATATAAGATTGTGTTACAGGTTTGAATGTGAATTGTGTTATGAGTGAAGGTTATGTATAAGTGATATTGGGTTATTAATGTTCTGCTTGGGTTTAGGCAATTGACAAAGAAGTTTTTTTCCAATGTATTTTGTTGTTCACACATGGCCATTTGGTGCATCATATTTGTGTCAGTTGTGTTAATCTCATATTTGTGTAAGTCTTGCTATTTTGGCCAGTTTTATTTATTTAGCTGTTAAGCACAGATTCATGTTTATAAAAAATTATATGACTGTATTAAAAGAAATTGCATGTGTTTAATAACATTTGAAATTATGTTATGTTGTCTAAAATTCAAGAGAAATAAACTGTTCACATATCAGTTCTTTTTTCTTGAGTAACTAGAAGTACTACTAAGTTCACCCTTAAAATATGCTTACATTCACAGAAATGTCACTCCAGCTTCCTAAATAAACTTGCTTATATGCTTTGTTTTGGGAGTTGTAGACACGAAGGTTCTAATAGTAAGCCTGTTAACACGGGTTAACCTGTGTGCTAGCGAATGTCCATTAGACACATTTTAGGAAATGCATTGGAAGTTGATAGAGAACCAGACCTTGGGTTCCAGTTTGGTCTATTAACATACTATTAACAATCTAAGGTCCCATTCAGAATAGGGGACCAGCTAGTACGAGGGTCAAATACGACCGACCCACTTGAATACTTCCCCACGGGATGTGTGTTCACTGACTATTAGCTGATTAGATAACAAGCTTTGTGGTGGGTCACCATATTTGATCCCTGGACTGGTTTGTTCCCTATTCTGAATGGGACCTATGGCATAAGTATATTAACATACACTTATGCTATAGATTGTTTTCATACTGTATTTTAATGAAAATTTGATAACAGTGATATCTTTGAGGTTCTAGGGTCTTTGAGAGATGCTGTAACTGTAAGAGGAAAGCTATCCCCACTGTAAGAGGTGAAAGTGTAATCTTGTCCAGGACACAATAATTTTAAATTGCATTAGAGGAGAGGGAAAAGCATAGAATGCGTTAGTTGAGAGAATGTTATTAAATAACATGCAGCACAACAAATGCAATAGTCATTTTCACATTTGCTTCAATTTGCCTCAAGGAATCGTGATAAATTACTACATATGTGGTGGTGAGAATGATGGCACGCATTCATGTACATTTAAGGAATTCAATTAAGTTATTTCATTTATTTCTGCAACAATTCTGAAATAAAACTATTGCCACTGAAGTGGAAAACTGTTTTTTCATTGGAGCGCAATTATTTTTTCTTTGTATTATGCAGCTGCTTTAATGTGAAAAAAAAACTGGATTTAAAACTTCCAAAATATCCTTGCTCTTTGTAAATAGTATTGTATTTTCTGTAATCTGACATGTCTCGTAGCTCTATAATTTAAAGTACATATTTTATTTTTTATTGTTGTTCTGAATCGGGTTATTTTCATTGTGGCACTGGTATGATGTTAGGTAATATTACTATCATTTGTAAGAATTTAAATCACAAATCAGAATAGACGTTTTTAAATGCTAATTTCTCTTTAAATTGTAAAGAATTTTAATTGAACATCCAGCTCATTGCAAACCAATTTATAAAAATACTATAAATGTTAACAATTGTTTGAAGAGCACACAATGTGCGTTCACTTAAACATATTTTATTTCTCAACATTCCTGTGGTGCACTCTCTCAATTAGATGATGAATCATTCTTTCCGCACTACCCAATGCGTTTTGCATGTTCCTTCGATTGAGAAACGACCGACCAGGTGCGTCTTGTGCGCCCTCTCTCGGCACCATAGCGACATTCTCGTGAGGCATTGCGAGAAGTCCACTTTGGTTGAGGGGATGGCGGTAGATTGTAGAAGGTGTCGGAAGGAGAAACCAAGTGCAAGGACTTCTACGATCGTAAGAACTATGAAACTTTACAAGCAACCTGTTCTTGTGATATCCCTTATATGTGCTTTATGGCTACACTCAGCAGAAGCTCAGGAACCGGCACGGCGAAGTAGCTGCTACACCGATGTGGGTCGCCCTCAGCGCTGTGTTCCTGAGTTCGTGAACGCTGCCTACGGACGGAAAGTCGTCGCCACCAACACTTGCGGACTCCCCGGTCCGACGGAATTCTGTGTACAGACTCTGGTCGCTGGTAATAAAAGATACTGCGAAGTATGCGACGCTAGAGACACGAGCAAGCGACACCCTCCTGAATATTTGACGGATTTTAACAACAACGATAACATGACTTGGTGGCAATCAGAAACCATGAATGAAGGAATTCAGTATCCTAACAGCGTCAACCTCACACTTCATCTTGGTAAGTCAATAATATTTTATAAACTGAGCTCAGTGTTTTACTATAGCTTTGATGCATGGTGTACTTCTGTTTATTGTTAAATATATTCCAGAAAGTTGAGACAGAAAGTAAAACAAAAGAAAAATTACGTAAGTGAATATCAGGGAACCTTTAATTAAAACATACATACTAGTATATTCATTCATGAAAATGAAAAAGAAGGAGTCCACTGAGGTTAAATTCTGTTGCATGTGTTCTTATATAACAATACCCACCCTGAAGTAAAGTGGAGGAGATCAACCTAATGTATCCCAGTGTTGACTATGTCTTGCTTGGAGAGGTTTGTTGACACTAAATTGTTTTTACACAGAAAATCACACCGAAAGTGGAAATCACATTGCTTGCATAAATAAGAGAAATGCAACCAGCATGGCACTAGCATAGACATCAAGATTTTTTGTTTTTAGCTTTTAAATTTATCTGAAATTCAACCCTATTGAACAGTGAGATTCAAGTGTAAGACTTTTTCAAAAAAAATGTTTTCAATAATCATGAAATACTTTTAGTCAAAATTTCCAGCCAAGATGTCAAGCAGTAATAATAAGCTTTGAGTTGTGCAGTCACATGTTTGCATTCTGTTTACATGTTAGATCTGAGTTAGAAAGCTTCAACTGTGAAAGTTAGCACTATATACCATTTAAAAATCCATTCTCTCTGGCTTCCCCCCACAGCTGTTCTCTGTGTTTCTTTGTCTGGGGCCGAGAGGGAGGTTCCCACAAGTTCCTGGCTTCAAGTGGCTAGAAATATTTTCACAGCTTGTTAGATCCAGTACATTTTTCCGCAGCCCATATTTTATGCACATTTCAGTCAGATCTAATGGTCCCCATGTGGATGGGGTTATAAGCAGCTCCTTTCATTCCTCCATGGAGGCCACAGAAGATGCCTCATGTGGACAGGTTTTCATGTCCGGTGCAGTCGGAGATTGTGGCCTGTCTTATGGCATTTGAGACGTAAATGTGATTACTGGTAATCTTTTGATATGTGGGGAGGGTTAGAAAACAATGTGGTTCTAATAACACCACAGACTTGTGTTTAAATTATTTCATGTACAAAGATCCATCTTGGCTTAAAATACAAACAGACAATGGTATTGTTGTAAGATGTGATGTTGCTGGATTAAGCTTTATGTTCTTCTCCAGTGTGGCTAGTTTAAATTGCTGTGGTCCCCAAACAAGAGAAGTCATTGGTGAAGGAAGCCACAGTACTAGTTTGCACCCAAGTCTGTGTTAAAAATAAATCTCACATTGTAGCTGTGTTCTACATTTACATAACTTTTTGTCACATTATATCTTTCTTGATATTCCATAGCTCTCAGCTGCTTCCACTATCAAGACTTGACATTGGCACATATTTTCTGTGGCATTCCGTCCTATTTTGAAATAAATTTGAAAGACTCCACTTGAAACTTTTTCTACTGTGGGAGTGACAGCATTTTCCTCCTTCTCTTTAGGCAAAGATCTATCTGGTTATTGCTAATTAAGAGGAAATGCTTGTAGATGGATATCAAGGTCACAGAATAATGTGAAAGTACATGCAATATGCTGGAATAAATGATAAATGGTAATTGCCATAGTAGAATGAGCATTATTATAGAGCACGGAGCTGGCTATATTATTTCTGTACAGAACTTATTTCATTCATACAGCTTCAGAAGGAATTCTTTGCCTTAAGGCCTGTTAGTAAATAAATCACCCTCGTGGATCAATTTTCAGTGTTTAGAGTTGATGATAACTCAGAATCTATAGAAAGATGGAAATTAACCTGAAAATTCAGAATTGCTTTGCTGCAGGGATGTTTATAAACAGCCTGAACACAGGGCTGAGCTATGTTTTAATTCAAAACTTCTCAGGTATGAACTTCATGCCCAGACAGACACTTGTAGTGTGTAAGCTGCCACCCTTTTCTTAATCACACTATTTTTTGTGTTTAAAACCTCCTCGCTCATAGATACTTTATGCAGCGACCCTTTCTCCCATGAAGCGTGTATGTATATCTCATTCATGTCGCAGTGTTTGTGGTCGGTACATTGTGATTTGGTACACTACTGGTATTGTGGACAGGAAAACTTGGTATTGTATGCTCAGCAAACATGTAGTGTTAACCAAGCAGTCTCCGTCTATACCACAATACCATCTTGAACTTGATCTGGTGGAAAATAGAGGTACTTAACCTGGTAGTTTGAACACAGGGGAATAGACCGGACAAATTGATAAATACGCGGTGGGTAAATACTCGTATAAAGAATAAACGTATAACACCCAGCCACCATTTCCTGGGTGCTCTCGAGATAAGTGCTGGGGCAGGGTCCCTTCCACACACATCTCCCGGTTGATGTCCAACTAGCCAGCAGGAAGTGTATTGTTGTGTTAACAATGGGCAGTGAGGTGACCACTGTACTTAATTACAGGCAGATGTGGCCAGGTAGATGACCAGTGGTCACTCCACCTCTATCACCGGGTGGAAATCACAGATTAGACAAGAATGTCCCTCCTGTGATAAGGGGGATCAAGTTAAGTAATTAATAAGTAGCTAACTGGCTTCTGAATTCATTGCCCCTGAGGACCCATTATCCTGAACTCCTGTGATAATAATTAAGGAGGGGGGAGGGGGGCATCTGGCAATCTCGGTCACTGTGCTTGAATGCAGGTGTATTGGAGGTGATAAATATCTTCATATTTAAAAGAATAAACACTTTTGATATGGACATGAGAAAGAAATTAAGTTAGCCATATAGAAAATTTGCACATTTTTTTCTTTTATTAATTTTTTTAATTGAAAAGATGCAGAAAGCCACAAAATGTTGCTTTTAAAATAATTACCAGTCAGTGACTTAAGCAGGAAAGAGTTGTGAATACTGATCTGACTTCTAGTCAAGTAGTCACCTGAGTGGCCCATTTTGTTTGATTGCAGTTTAGTGTAGACTTAAGCTAATCATTCTTGCATAAGATCTTAATCCTCAAACCATATCCATCTCATTATTCAACAGAACCCTTGTTCATTATCATGAGCTAGAGCCCTTTGAGAGTCCCTGTACAAATTAAGGTTTGGAAGTCGGCTACTTTATCTCCACAGTGTGTTGGTTGGGGCTCTCTGTACTAACTAGAGTCTACCATGCTTGCTGGATGGGTTATGAGGTTTATAAAACTCTTGCTCCCCCCTCCCTTCCCCAGCAACATATAGAAACAACACAAATGTGCATAACATTATCACTTGTCTTTTCTTCTTTGTCTTCCTACATAAACATTATCAAGTAAAATATATGTAAGTAAAAAGTTAAAAGATAATTGATCTGCTTTTGCTTATACCTTTTTATAAACTTCAATTCAAAGAGGAGGCTTCACTGCTAAAATTTATGTTTTTGCACAAACCATAACACAATCGAAAGAGGAAACTGGGTGCAAAACATAAGATGTAATACAGCCAGTAGAAGAAGTTCAAAGAGAACATCAGTGCACAGTTACTGTGTAGTAGAGAGAAGTCTTCACATTCTGTGTGTCAGTCTCAGGAAGATGGATTGGTTCAGGAGAAGGAATACAAGGTAGAAAAAGACCAATCAGTTCATTTGCAGGCTAGGTGTGAGCCAGATGTCCTGACCCCGCCACACCTCTGTGGTAAAGTTTCCACAAAATTGCCTTTGATCTGCATATGATCAGTCCGGGGTGTGTTCACACTGGCCTCATTAACAAACCGAGGATCTGGAACTCTGTTGAAACCAATCTTTATGGTATTTGGCACCAGGATGTTCAGATATTCATCAAAACTGGATATAGGGACCGTTCACATGAGAATAAATTACAGCTTTGGAAGTAACTGGCTCGCGCTGCCCGTAATTACGCCGTGGGATATTTGGGGCACAGACCATGATCACAAGATACCGCAAATAGATTTTTAGATTTTTAGAAAATAGATTTTGCATGTGAACGCAGCCTTAGTTCTAGTCTTCCTCTTTATCTTCATTTCACAGGTGGTCTTCTGCTTGACTGGTAACTGTCTGGTCACATCATTTGTCCAGTGATGTCAGATGGGCTCTCCTTTTTTCTCTCAAATGTGAACACACTTGCAATTGGTGAAAGTTTCAACAAAAGGTTGAAACAAGTCATATTTTCAGTGATATAAAAGTAGTTTCAGTAAAATGTAACTCTATGACTTGGATAATCAGTGGTAGTCAACAAGTCAGCAGAAACACTGCTTGTCCATTTGAGCCATCTTATTCACAGGTTAGGACCCTCGCCCTCTGACAAAGCTTATTTTCAAACCACAATGCGTTCAAGAAAATTAGTCGTCCATTGTGTTGGCTTGGTAGTGTGATACCCTGTTACAAGGGTCAGTAGTTGAAAATTTTGACCGCTGGCTATTTAATTCCGCTTGCCTTCACTTTGAAGTGAAGTGAGCAATACTTTCCAGTCATGCATCTGGAACCAGGGCTGGGACCAATCATGCATAATTCTTGTTTTTCTGAAATAGTTATATTTTTATTGAAATCCATATTTGCCTAAACTGCTCTGGATTTGCCACAGATTTGTCTTTCTCATTCTCTGTAACCAAAACGGAACATACACAAGAGCCTATTTTCCTCATTTTGGTTTCTATTATAGGTATTCTTTCCTTGTGTAGATTTGTACTGAAGAAATATAACAATATGATATTGTGATATGCCTACAGAAAGAACCTAACAGGGCCTGTAGGGGGGAGATCAAAGGAGTGGTGACAAAACCTAAATTTAATGAGGGAAAATTGCAGAAAATATCTCGTTGATCTGTTAGGTGTGGAACAATAGTAAAACCCCAAGGGTCATGTTGCAGGCAGTGTTGTTTAGGGACACAGACTTAGATTGGTTTGAAGTTGTGTATTTATATCATTGTGGCTTGTCATGTATGCTGAAGTGGTTTCAGAGAGAAAAATTTGATGATGATAATAAAAAGCATATAATCTGTGAGCCTTAAGGCAGCAGTGCATCACCTCATAAAAGCTTGAATACTCCACAAAAATAGATGGAAATCAGTTCTCTAATACATGCAGTAGAAATGGATGAAACCAGAACATGTTAAAATTCCTGGTCAATTCAGGGTTGCAAGAAAACATTTAGCAGGCCATTTTTCAAACATTAATGTTATGACAATCTGATTTTCTGATTAAATCTTAACAGGGGAAATGCATTGCCTCAAGTTTGTCAGCTGTATTCCCTTTACTATCCCTGCTATTAATTTGTATACAGTGTCTCTGCCACCCAAACATGTGGACATTCCTTTCTCATATGACAACAACATAGCCAGGTACATCTGTATTGTCCATGGTGCAGTGACCAGTATCCAAAAGTTGTTTCTTCTCTAGGTGTACACATATATACACAAACACAGCTGGGGCCATTCAAGCATGATTTTACTCTTTGTAAATACAAATTACAGAGAATAAACGAACCAACCAAGTAATGATTTCATCAATTTTAATAATCCTGAAGAAAAATGTTGAAAAGTTAGGTGTCCCCAGCTAAAGTCTATGACATTGGGGGGTTGTATAAGGTGGCAGTAGAGGCGTAGAGTTGGTCTTTCCAGGTATGTGTTATCTCCCAGGTGTTGTGATAGGACGGGTTTGTGTACAGGGAAAGCTTATTTATGGTTTGTATTATGGTGAGGACAAACAGTAAGCCATCAATGGACTGCGGAATCTTGATCTTTGTGGCCACATAAACCACACATTATGTAAGTTTGTGTAGATTAGGCAGGTTAACTGGGTACCTTTTTACAAGGTGAGCAGAGACTGCTGGTACTGGGGTATTCGGGTGAAAGAGAATTCGGTCATTTTTGGTGTGTACGTTGCAATATGTAAAGACAGATAATTCTGTTAAAAAGTTGGATTAGTTCCTGACTGCTGAAGGCATTGTTCCTGGATGATTTTGAGGATGTTAATTACAATAGTAAATTCATATAGAAAGTAACTGTACTCATGCTTGAAATATCAGAAAATGAAACAAAATAGTATTTCCAGATAAATTTGTTGAAGAAAATAAAAGAAACAAAAGTATCTCCAAAGACCGAAATAAAAATCTTAACTACTGGCAGGCTTGCTGGAGGACCTCTGCGAGAGTTTTGCAGGGTATAATGCTCCTCTTTCCTGAATTGCAGTGAGATAGATAAAGCAGCAAAGAATTTCCGGACTTAAATTGAATTAGTTGAAAGTTGAAATAGAGCCATTTTGAGTAAAAGAAACCTGTGTTATGTGAGAATTTTGATATTAAGAGTCATATCAGATTGCTATCTGTCTAGCCAAGTAGAGTAAAAGGGATTTTTCCAAAAATTAAATATCCCGTGGCAATTTAGAACCGTCCATTAGATTGGCTTTGCCTTTAATCTTAGATATGGGATAGATGGGCATCCGATAGGTCTCCGTAAAAGGCTTTAAGGTTTTAGAAAGAGGCAGACAGTCTCTGTATCTGATGTCACCAAGTAAAACCAAGTGTTATGTCACCTTATTCATGGTGACACTGAGGGAGGCAAAGTGACATCTTGCCCTCTAGTTAGCCTATACAGCAGACATGCCTATTTTGAATTAACCTCTTCCAGTGTACATTCACAATATGGAGCCCCAAGTTTAAATTATTCCTGCAGCCCGACTTAAAGTGGTGGAGTATTAGGTAAGTAGGTATCCAGTCAACCCTCAGCCACAGATGACATTACTGTAAGATTAAGGTAGGACAATGGTGGGGTAGTAATCCAATCTGGTCCGCCCCTGTAACCCCAGCCCCTGTGACGTGACCCTCATTATTACCTCTAGTGTGTAGAGGGCAGTGTGAAATACCAGGACTTGGGGCGTGAAAGACACCCTGGGAGTCTGGGCTCTCTTTTTACTGATATGTATTGGTTAGCAATCAATGTCTTTAAGCACTGTTGATATCAGTGTATTGAACATCATTTTTTACCCTCCTCTAGTGTCAGAAATCCTCTGTGACTTTTCTGTGTCAGTTTATAATATTGTCATGTCTGTTGTGTCTGTACTACTTAGAAGAGGGTATACAGAGTCAGTATATAAGTAACTATACTCACAGGGTATTTGGTTTGTTGCGTAGTCTTGAAATACCAAACATTTTCTCTACAGTCCTAATGTCAGCCGTCTGTAGTGCAAAGGTTGGCAGGGTTCACTTGTAATGTTCAGTTGTGTGTGGGTGTAATAGGCATTGCCATGCCCTACCAAGGTTATAGGCATTTATTTCTTAAAACTTGAAGTTGACTCCTGGAATGTGAAACTATGGCCCTTTTCAGGACCCTTTGATATGGTCCAAGATATAAACCATTTCTAGGCCAGTTTGTTCTGTCTTAAAGTATGTGGTATAATGATTGTATTCTGTCATTGACAGTTGACAGCATGTGGTCAAGGAATCAGCTCTTCATTGATTATATAGGATGGAAACATGTTTTTAGGAACACATACAGTGTCTCCATTTTGAATTTGAAAAAATGTAGATGGCTCAAATCTGATCTTTATCATGGTTCATATAAATGAGTTCTTTTATATTGACAGGCATTAGAAAAAGTCAAATGCCTACAGCAGATTTTTTTTTACATTTATAATGGTTACATTGTTAAGAACAGTGTTGAGATCATGCATACACTACAGCCAAGATTTAAGACAAATATTGACAAATCCTGTCAGCATTTGGTAAACTGTTCCTAACTCTATATAGACATATGGGAAGCTGAACTTGCTGAACTCACAATTTGTCTTTCAAATTGAAAAGTACAGTTTAGTGGTGTTGTTTGAAGGAAATGGAATGCTTACAGCAGCTTGTGGCGGGACAATATCGCCATTGTTACAGGGCAGACTTCTTTCGCTGCTTTCTACATGTGTTTTTGTTAATCTTCTGCAGTAATTTAAGAGTTAAAGTTGGCTTTTTTAAAGTGAAACAAATGAAGAATTGTCTTGGAAGCTAATGCCACTTGCATTAATGATAGGTAGTTTGAAGACGAGATTCAGAAGGGAGACTGAGGAAAGTGATTACCTTACTTTTTTGTCTATGGACTATTGTTACACAGAAATATTTTGAGTCAATTTCTTTACTGTAGTGTCTTAGGAGAGCGTGGATTCAGACTATTTCTTCTATGTCATCTCATAATCTGCAGTATTTTTTTGTGTGATTAAAAGATTGAAACCAATTTATTTTTATTTTGCATTTATCTATTTCACATGGAAATTTTTACAATTTGACTGATTTTTTGGCATCTTTCTATAAATGAAAAAGGACTGCATATTTGTGTTTTCTTTCTATGAATGAAAAAGGACCTTAGTTCATCCAATGTTGTTTTAGCTGGCTAGACGCATGTGTTGTGAGCTTGGAGGTTTGTCTGTGTTGAAGAAAAAATAAACCAGAGGCAGGTTCACCTTTGCCACTGTGGTTGCCTCGTATAATGGGAGGGTGTCTTAGAGGTTTGAAGGTGTTATGTGTTCTTACACCATATTACTT
>NW_019773651.1:21589-43445 GCF_001039355.2 Lingula anatina | reverse complement strand
CCTGGCAACGAGTTATTTAATACACTGTCTACAAACTTAAGTCAAATTCCAATGATTTCTTTGTAGCATCAAGACAGTTATGGACGCTCAGGGCGAGGTATCAGAAGCTCTCCAAACGTGCAACCTCCAGCAGCTGAACAGCTTCTTCCACTGGATGACCGCAAGATGAGGGTCACGTGCCAAGATGCAACACACCCGAAAGGATTCTTTCACTAAAAAAGAACGTTGGAAAGAGCAAATAAAACCGGTTCTTTATGAGAACGATGGACTTGATAGAATGACTTACCTAGTGTGAGACAACATGAATTTACCAATTTTAATCGAATTCTCTTCCACGTGTTGACCCCGACAACACATATGCAAGATAGCTGTGTTGTAGCAGTGTTGAGAAGAGAACCTTGTACTGAGAACATCTGGCAAATATTTTCCCTTTAACGTGTTCTACGTTTCGTAGCGTGAGAGATCGACAAACTGCAGCTATACTGGCTGCCAGTGTTATATATTTGAACCCCTCTGTTAGTGTTTATTGTACAGCATTATTTACTTTCCAAAATGCCTAAATGAACCACACCCCAAACTTGCACACAAATATTTTCAGTGAGATACTGCTGAATACACCAGTGTCCAATTTATTCAGAGGACACTTTTATCTATAAAGACGACTAAGAATGGGGACATTTCATCTATACTTTAGAAAACGCACTTGATTAATGCCAGTGTTAGGAATAAAATTGAATAAAAATATCATAAATATCTATCGATGAAGTAGACAATCATATTTCTTCTTGATGTTTTGTCATAAACTATACATAGTGTTATTTGTGTAAATAAATACAATTTTTATCCTTTTTAAGCATTTTGCTTTATTATTTAAATACATGTATACCGATGCCAGTGTAACTCGCTTGCCAAGACAATGCGTTAGATGGGACCAGCCGCAGCAGTCTCACTCAAGGAAATCAAGATTGCATCCTGTCATGTGAACAATGAACTACTGACAATATGCCCAAGGAAGCCCATAATTATACTTTTTTTTTTGGGGGGGGGGGCAACTAAGGGCGTAAAATTAAATTGAAATTAATATTAAATTTAGATTAATATCATGCTTCTCCTAAAATAACACAATAGAGATAATTTTTGTAAACCACACAGATTCGGTTTTTTTTTTTTTTTTTGCAATTTATGAGTTAAATAACCAGACAATATCTAGATATGATAAATAAAATATCATTATTTAAATTAATTTCCCCCGGACATTGCCTCTAATGAAGCATAATGATATAATAACATCGATCAGCTGTAACACATTTTTGTAACATTTGTTCATTAACGACTTCCACAACAAAGTAGCAGTAGTACAGTGTACAATGCAAATATTTATGACTGAGCCCGAATGTCTTAAATCAAGAAGCTGAAGTTCTACTCTACAACTTCTTGCTTAAATGTACTAAAAGCCACTGAACAGTGCTATATGAAACAGGAAAAGCCGGGAAAAGCAACAAAATCCAGAAATGGGGTCATGAGCCTGAAAAGTGGAACATCTATGTTACGGATGTTATTTTAAGACGTCAATATTGAGAACTGGCCTCAGTCTTACAGAATACTGTACACATACCAAAGTCCAGATCCAGTGGAAAGCAGCACACGATGAAGGTTCTTTGTATTCTCTCACTGTGTCTGATTGTCTGTGATCAAGTAAACGGCCACTTTTTGTTCGGATCCAGCCCAACTATATATCCATCGGAAGGTAAGTCGCTAAAATCTATCGTGGGGCTAGAATTTGGGAGTGCAATATGGGTATCAAAAGGCATTTTTAGTTTAATTACAATGGCTGCCCTACCATACATACATATGTTTAGTTCGAAGGACCTGAATCGTCTAAGCTAGAGATGTCTCATTCATGCTTTTGTCTCTCCCAAATATAATACATGTGTATCACAAAAGAGCCTAATTTTTTTTCTGGACACTCTTTTCTTAACAAAGTTATCCGCTGGTCAAACTTCTTCGAAGACAGCACCTTCAGCCACTATTCACAAGTACATAGAAATATTGCATTTATCTGATTTTTTTCATGATTTTTTGACATCACTATTTATTCATTTTTGCATAGTGTTTGAAAATGTGGCCTCTGCCTTTCATTCATTAATTGCACGTCGTAGTGCCAGATATTTATTGTTGGTCAGATGCTTTGCACAATATAAAAAACAGCTGTGGAGGCAGAGAATCAGACTTATTTCTGTTATTTCTTCTCCAGATGTGAACCCCATGTGCGAACAGAATGCTCGTGATGGAGACTGTGAATTCTGGAATTGCTTCCACGCTAGATGGCGCTGCTCCAGCGATCACAACTTCTCAGAAGAGTACGGCAAAAGGTTGTGCCAGAGGTTGAAGCAGTACTACGACAGCTTTGATGATGAGGTAGGCAAGAACGGATCAGTGCTCCATTTGACTTTCTAATTACCAACAGAGTTTCAGATAATAACTGTAACAGAAAAATTTCCAAACATATGTTCGTGTGTTTACAGGAGCACTTTGTTGTCATTTTGTTTTAATTCTATTTGAGTTTTCGAATAAATAACTCGAAATTTCGGGTCAGTATCCTTAAATTTCAGAACATTCAGAAGCGCAATGCTGCCTTTTTGTTTTGTTTTTTGACTTAATCGAAACTCCAAAGAGATACTATCTCTAAATCCCACAATAAGATTAATACGACAGCAATACCCTTCCGTATTAGTATGTGCATAACTTCAGTTAATAACTTGCTCGTGTATTTAACGCACGAGTGCGTGAGCGAGTAGACCTAGATTGTATGTAATTATGAATAATTTTAATGCAGAAAGTGTCTTTGTGAGAAGTCTGAAAATATGACATACAAAGGTATCAGCTTGAGTCTTTACAAAATGAATGAATAATTGAATAAATAAATAGAATAATAAATAACAGTTCTATAAAGCCTCATGCAAATAATTTGGTAGACGACAAAAAGCTGCTGACATGTTCTACACTCCATGATCCATTCATTGTTATTGTCAACTATACAGGGCAAGCAGTTTGCGGACGAGTCAACCAAGTGCCTTATGGGTAAATTCCTCAGTAAATACCGCGCTGACTCCAACCAGTGTTATGCCCTGGAGCAGTACGGGGAGAAAATGCTGGCTGAGTGTAACGCTAACAGGGGGTTCTGCGCCGCCATAAAGAACAATATGGATACCCTAAAGCGCGTTTATCAGTAAGTCTTCGGTAGATTTATAACGCGATAAGTTATGTATATTGATATGTGATGGGTCCAAGGCTTCAACATCATCTACATGGCATATTCTTAATCGAATTCTCTAGTGCAAAATTTGAGTATTAGTCCTGTTAGCACTTAACTTCAAGTCTATTAAACATTTTGACTTAACATAATATAAGCTTTCTCTCATCCCTCTCTCTCTTTCTCTCTCCACCACCCGATTCCCTTAAAACAAAATCAAAAATAAACGAACGAAAGAAGATTACAAAGGTATACTTCCTTTTCTTTTTGTTTTAGTCCGAGAGACCTGATCCAGCTTGGGCGCACCCTTACGCAGTGTGCTAGAAACGAACTAAGCAAAAAGCTCAGTGTTATCCTTCCGATAATCCACGGCAAAAAGTAGACCAGGAAGTAACGACTGTCGCGATTGTGATTATTGCCATTGATTCTGCGACTTTAATAAGGGTTTTAGTGTTTATATTGAAGGCATAGATTTTAAGTTTTGTTGGCTAATAAAAAAGTTTGCAGGTGGTTAGTTAACAATATAGTCTATGACTTGAATATACATATGTACCATGCTTACGTCATTAGACTGAAGTAGCTGTGGGGCAACGATGACATTTGAAAAGGTCACAATGGCCCCATTCAGAATAGGGGACTTACTAGTCCGAGGGTCAAATATGGCGACCCACTACAAAGCTTGCCATCCAATCCGCTAATAGATACTGAATAGATATAGCGTGGGGAATTATTCAAGTGGGTCGGCCATATTTGACCCTCGGACTAGTTAGTCCCCTATTCTGAATGGAGCAAATGACAATATGGAAAAGTGGATATCCTTTATGTGTGGACGAATGAAAAAGTAGTGACCACACTGAACACGGGGAAAAACATTTGAAAAAGAACCAAAGCCGTTCTGATGAAGAAATTGTAGTCAACCTCTGCACGAATACACAGAACTCAACGTTCCTTTTAACTAAAGAGGCCGCTATCAACATTTTGTGTTTTTTCTTTGTTGTTCGTACTTTTTTTACGTTGATATCAATTTAATTACTAAGGTGAATTAAAGGCAAACAAGCTCTCTCTTGAGCTTCACTTTTTTGATTGGTTGAACTTATTAAAAAAAAGAGCGTGTGGCATCCTGTTTTATTATTATTTTTTTCGTGTAGAAATCTTTTTTTCCTGATATTTTTTCAATGTTTACATATATGTAAAGGTGCTGAACAATTTTAGAGTACTAGAATTACATACAGTGTTATGAGCTAGATATTTTCATCACTACGTATGAAATACAACAGTTCAGGGTCTGCCTTCCTCAGTTCGTGTATGTGTGTGTGTGAGTGTGCGCTCGCTCGTGCACTCGTGTTTGCGTCTATCCTAGTGCCTGTGTTTGAGTGTGTATGGATATGACTCGGTATTGGTGTTTCAGTATTCCATCCTTGTCATTTTTGTGATTCTTCGCCGATACTGTAAGCTTACATTGAGTATTTTTCCTAATCACCATAATACAACAGTGAACAGAACATATATTTCAAAATAATTTATTTTTGTCTTCGTGTGTTCACCAATTATCTTCTTACTGAAGACAGATATCTATGTAAAAAAGAATAACTGCAGTCTAGAAATGAAGCTCATTGGAATAAGAACAGTTTGTCTAAATTGGCACATGAAACCACTTCAATCAAAGCGTGCGAAGTGTACAGTTTCATCCCTGGAAGTGCACTGGCACGAACAAAAATGCTCTAATCTTAAAGGCCCTTGTGCATACATTGTTCAGGGCAATATTCCCTTTCTGGATAGTTTATGAAAGGTGTGATTTGGACCCGTGGCACCCAATGATTTTAATCAGGTTAGCTAATCCAAGCCATACATCAACAAAGTTGTGATGTGAAATATCGCTGGTTCCGTTGCTGCCTTTTGATACTGTTTTCTGTGTCTGTAATTCCGTTCTATGCTTAACCAATGAATCCCTGAAAGGTGATTTAAATATATTAGAGGAAAGGACAATATTCAACTCTAAAATATTCGTTTTGGTTTATCTTATCATTGATTTTATTAAGTACACAATGTCATTATTTCTAAGAAACTATGTAAATTTTGTTCGTAAGAATAAACAAACTTTGACACATACCTTGCCACCAAATCCAATGCCACCAAATCCTTTGCCAAAGCCTCCAAAACCACCAAATCCTTTGCCAAAGCCTCCAAAACCTCCGATTCCGCCAAAGCCTCCCAGACCGCCGTAGCCGCCGAAGCCTCCAATACCGCCATAACCAACGCCTCCAAGACCGCCAAAGCCGCCCAGACCGCCGTATCCGCCGATTCCTCCGAAGCCTCCAATGCCGCCGTAGCCTCCGAAGCCACCGATACCGCCGAAGGGTGCGGCGTATGAAACGGCGACGAGAGCCATGAGGAAAACAATGCACTTCATCATCTTGGATGTAGAGTTTGGTTAGCTGAGCAGTGTGAGCACCTTGAAGCTAAATGTGGCAGGAATGTTCTCCGCTGGTCATTTTATAGTCTGCACTGTGCGTGTACAGTCTAATAGCTAAATTGTTGTATAACAACAAATTATAATTGATAAGTGAATAGATTTAAATATGATTTAACGACGTTCTGGACTCTTCCTTATTTTATTACAAAAGACCCCTGCTGCTCCCTGCTGCATGCAAACAGATCCCTGTGAGCGACACAGTGTCTGTGAATGACGATGTACTAATTAACTTACAATGGGCGTTATGGATTTTATGATCCACAGATAAAAGGGTCGTGTCTTATTGTCTATAAATGTATAAATAGTCCTGAATTATCTGAGAAGACGTTGTTCCTATGCTGGCACAGTCTCTACGTGTCGCGTGACATGTGAGATTTATCATATGAACTTATGAGGTGGACTGTCGCGTGTAATTTATTTAACAAGTCCGTATTGTAATCATGGTAATGGACGAGCTTCATGGCGACTGATATTTTCTAGAAAAGGGCTGATAACCATCACTAATTCGCACGCCAAAGTTTTTAGTATGTGCCCTTCCCAGGGTGACTGTAGTTAATAGTATATTAACATGTGCAATTTATCTATTTAACTATACTACGATTTATGGTAGCAGGTCAGCAAATCACGGTGATTCCCGACCAAATTACTGAAAAGACCAGTTGACCTTTGAGTAGGGATCTTAGGTTGCCGGAATCTAGAGTCTGATAGAGAAAGCGGTGGCTTTGTGTTACATGTAGTGACAAAGTGTATTGGAAGTCACTATTGTTTCATCTGTCTTATTCTTTTTTGTCGCTCGTAATTGAATATGCCAAAGTTCACATCAATATTGTCATCCAACATATTTTCATCCAACAAGCCCACATATGAATTTGAAAGGTAAACTAAGTGAATACTTTGAAACGAAAAAAAAAGAGGGAAACCGTTTTCAAATGAAGATAAAACCCCCAAAAAATATTTGTGGGCATTCGACCATTTATTTTTCTAAAGGGGTCCACTTTTTCAATGGTACAGTCCGACTGATACACATTCTAACAGTTTTTCAGCAGTTTACACAGCAATGTGCCATTTCTTCATTAAAACACCCATGATAAAAAAGGTGTACGTGAATTTTAAAGTTTCAAATGTCTTTTTACAGCGTGGGAATTCCTCTTCCAGTCTCTTAAACCTACAATCAACTGATGAGAGTGGGTCCCTTTCTGTCTCAGATCGGGCCATCGAAGTCTATCTTTGTAGACATGGGTGAAGAACTTTATGGAAAGAAAGTCGCCACATCCAAACGTTAATTACTCCTTACTGATCTCTTTGTTTTAAATCCACCCACATCCATATCAATTACTATGAATATGGCGAGACACCGAGAAAGCAGTAGCATACATTTTGTCTGGTCTACAGACTAAAATATTTTCCCCTATAATCGACCTTTTTAAAGTCCTACTTAAGAACATCCCTTCCTATCTCTCGACAGTGATGAAATGTAAAGAATTTAGGAAGGCCCTTACAGGGAGTGGGAATATGTACATAGATACACTGTAAAACAATATTCCTGAATTGTATGTTACGAGAACCCCTCAGTCGTACAACAGACTTTTACAAAATATAAGAATATAATATCCATAACAACATTGAAAAAGTAAATAAGTTAATTCTTCTTTATTTCCTCTCAAATTGACATTTCCTTTGGATTCTGCATACTTGTTAGTGACTGTTGGAGACCGTGGCGCTGAGGTTTACAGTTGAAAACACTCTGTAAGAGACATTAGATTTCTTCAATAATCTTAGCAGATACTGTCAACACATGTGTTTGTCCAGCCTTCGGATGACAATTCGTGCGTTTAAAATACTCCTTACTTATGGTATGGTTATTCATAAGTGCAATGCATCATTATTGAATCCGGGTAAATAAAACAATATGATAAATAGAGATTTATTTTACTTTTGGGCAAATATTTATGCTTGGCTGTCAAAAACACTCGTACATGTTTACAATATATGATTAAATGTAAGTATGCTTTTATGCGTTCCCGGGACATAAGGGCGTGGTTTGTATAATATACTTATAATGTACTTGCAAAAGCTTGACCTGGCCCAGCGAACAAACTGAAGTTCTGTTCACCCCTAGTTAAAGAGCATCTTTACGATTAACACCTCTCTTAATTTCTTTGGTTTTGACCAATAATGCACTTACTACAGATACAGAGGTCAACTACCCGTAGCTTAATGGAGAACGTTCACGCACTATATTTCACAGAATACGCGTTTAGATTTTTTATAGAAGTAGATGGATACTTGAATAAGGTTTCGAAAAGATGAAGCTCATATTAGACATGGGAAAATAGTATCGTAAAGGCAATAAAAACCTGTAACATTTCTCGGAGGAATATGCACCAATGATTTGCTCTCAGATACGGTATGAACAAAAAAGGAACATCGTAACAGTGCTGGTTATATAGAAAGCTTTCAACACGTATTTCTTTTAATCTATTCCCTCCCAATTTAGGCGTCGTTCATTTATAATAATAATAATAAGAAGAAATATTTTATTATTATTATTATTATTATTATTATTATTATTATTATTATTATTATTATTATAACTCAGTATGTTTAAAAAAACTGAAAACACCATGAAAGCAAACAGTAAGACTTGGAAGTATATTTTCAAAAAAGGTTTTTTTATTCCTGTCTCAACACAAATTCGTAACAGATAAAAATACACATTTGAAAATTGGACAAGAATTATATTCATACAAAAATTCAATTTAATAAAATCAATAACAATGTGTATGTTTAACAGTAAGTTCGTATGCATCAATTCACGTACATCTCAGTCAAGTCAAGACGGCAGTGAAATCTTAGTCTTGACGTATTCAATGCAACTGCTGTGTGTCAGTATTCACGTCGCGGTCATTCTTTATCAGCCTGGACGTCCTTAGGCCCCAAAAAGATATGGTATATGTGTTATTAGAAATGATGGATGCAACTCCAGCAGGACTCACAAAAGGGTATTCGTCAAGAGTCCGGACTAAAAAAAAAATAGCGTTGTAAACAGTTTGGTAATACAAGGCATATTTATTGATAGTCCTAGAACGACAATATGATTTTCTTCAAACATATGAGAAATAATACAATTTGGTGTGACTTTTAAAATTAATAGTGTACGAAGATCCCTATATCATTTTTAACATAACTTTACTATGATATATAGTTTTTTATTTTCAGTGACTGGCATTGTCAGCCCCCCCCCCTCTCCATCTCTCTCCAATGAACCAAAGAAAACACATTTGAATAATACTGTATTTCACAAACGAGCGTACATTCATCACATACAAGGCCCGAATTTAATGCATGTTGAACCTGCACTAGTTTGCAGCAGAAGTAGCTTATTATCAGAAAGTCGGGTTCAAAAAAATTGACTTGCCTGACTACGCCGCGGGTAATAAAAAATAAGGCATCATCATAGCCTACTTACCGATCGGTCCTCACTCGACCGCAAATTTAACAGATTTAACCAAGGAGACCAATTTTGCCGAAGCCAATTCCCTGAAAAACGACGAAACAATTTGTTGAGTTAAATATACTCACAACCTTTAATCTATGAAATGTCTTTTTCTTCATATTTATACTTCGGAAGTACAGTAAATACCGCAATGTTGCGAAACTGAGAAAAAATAGCCGATCTTTTGAATGGATTGTTTTCTTACAATAAAGCATATTATTAATTCAAAACTAAATCTTTTTGTATTTTATGTCAATGATCTAAGAATGAAATTAACTGCTTACCTTGCCGTAACCAAGTCCACCGTAACCTCCGAGACCACCAAGACGGCCAAAGCCACCGAAGCCAAAGCCCTTGCCGAAGCCACCAATACCACCGTATCCGATGCCCTTGCCAAAGCCGCCGATACCTCCGTAGCCAAAGCCCTTGCCGAAACCGCCGATGCCTCCGTAGCCGAGACCGCCGAAGCCGCCGAAACCTTTGCCGATGCCGAAGCCACCAATGCGACCGATGCCACTGCCGTAGCCAACTGGATATCCCTTCAGGCCTGGGGCGGCGTAGGCGACGGCGGCGAGGGCCAGGAGGAGAGCGATGCACTTCATCATCTTGACTGTGGGGGTTAGCTTAGTGACTGCGCAACGGCAATTAAGTCGAATGATGACAGCATCTGCGTCTTTCTTTTTTATAGTATCTTCAGTGCGTGATAGTCTTCAATCATATTCATAACTTTTGTTTTATCTTCATCGACATTCCCTGAGCGCGTTCAGCATTTATGAAACAAACGATCAGTATGCAGTGTGGCATGATTACAACATTACTCTTGTAAGTAATTTATATCTTTAAATCTATTTAATTTCCCATGAAATTAAATTAATGCCATATATACATGTAACACGACAATTTTACGTTTAACTTTATTTACTGTGATCAATTATTTATCATTTAGTTTGTGGTTATTAATCAGAAACCTGATGGTGTGAGTAATGTATGAACAGTGTTGTAATAATAGACTGGATAATTTTTGTTTTTCACAAATCACACATAGACAGAAGAAAAAGAATTGCCAACGATTTCAACTAAGTTTCTGATTTTGGACAATAAATTTCTCCAAAACTTGACCAATATCTTTGCTCTCAGTTTATATTACAGATTAATGCAAAGGATTTTTCATCATTAACTAACAGCGAATTCTTGTTAATATACACTTTGCATTATAAGCCTATACAACCTGTGTCTCAGGAGTAATTTCGATTTTATTAAACAGCACTTCTTCGACCTCTTAAAATAAATTTCCTAACTACGACATTTATAAACTAGTATACACACAATGGACAATAGAAGTGTCACCCCTACTGAACCAATACTTTGGGGGAGATAAATGACTGTGGAATGATATGCTCCTGGTATCATTTTATTAACATCAAATTTACCAAAAAAATAAATAATGTAGACCAGGCATTATCACTACTCAAGATCTGCCTACGTTGATTATTGACACTTCTATTGTCCATTGTGTGTACATGTAGCAAAACAACTAGAGCGAATTAGATAAATGGGAACAATCGGAATTAAAACAGGTTCTTTATCTTTCTCTAAAAAACATTGCTAAAACCATGTCAAACCATGCAAGGTACCTTAATTTTTAATAACAACTAGAGCGAATTAGATAAATGGGAACAATCGGAATAAAAACAGGTTCTTTATCTTTCTCTAAAAAACATTGCTAAAACCATGTCAAACCATGCAAGGTACCTTAATTTTTAATACAGAGGGAAAAGAAATTTTGCGTATAGCGTGAATGGCATTTGTTTGATGTTACACGTAAAACATATATTCTTGGGCAACCCGGTGTTTGCTGTCAAACTGCCAAGTTAGCTTGTCATTTTGTGAATTTTCTGATACAGAGAGGACCATCGCCTAAGACAATTATGAATGAAATGCTAATTGAAATGGACGTCCCCACTTCAAAGTGCTAATTACACGTATACTATTGGTCGTCTTCTTTCTCATCAGACCATATAGTGTATGCTTAAAACAGTGTCTATTATCCCGTGTCAAGAGCGAACACGTGAGATGCGCGTTGAAATGAAATGATAAGATGATAACGAACGCTAACAAGGTGTTATTAATCGTACCATTAATCACCCCCAATTGTACATTGTTAAAAGCTGTCAAAAACGAGTTTCATGTTACAATAGTGATTGGGTCGTCTTAATCAACATTTTTGTAAAAAAAAAAAAATCATAATTACAAACTTAAAACTCAATCTGATCTTCATTCTTTATTTCATCAGTAGTCCAAAAGTGTGTTTTCATAACGTTTTATTTTCTAAAATAATATTCGTTTTGTCGGAATTATATTTGTGCTTGCTAAATTGGAAGAGCGCTTTTATAAAGTTTTGCAATATTCTTTACAAATTCATTTCGAGCTTTACATTCCTTTTTAATTCTTAAATAATAATAATAAAAGGCTAGGCTTATTTCTTTTGATACAAAAAATTCGGCCACATGCCTTTGAAAATTAACTAGATTTAAGCCATTTTCAAATCAGCTCAAAATCAAAACGCATATGAAATGCCATTGTTATCTTCGTATCGTAAATTTTTACAATGGGTCTCACATAGGGTCCCATCTTCACTATGAAAAGCGAACATTGTTCCACATACAGGTAAAACCCTCCGTGCTGTGGTGAGAAGATTTAAAGATTCAAATTCACTAACAAGAAGCTGCGCTAGACATACAAAGCCTTTAGTTTGAACACCCTGGAAAATGTTTAACATCACGCACTGAACACCAGGGTGCTGGGGCCTATAAAAGGGGAAAGGGACAGACGCTGTCATTACTCTACTGCATTAAAGGTAACAACCTCCACAGTCAAGATGATGAAGTGCATCGCTCTCCTCCTGGCCCTCGCCGCCGTCGCCTACGCCGCCCCAGGCCTGAAGGGATATCCAGTTGGCTACGGCAGTGGCATCGGTCGCATTGGTGGCTTCGGCATCGGCAAAGGTTTCGGCGGCTTCGGCGGTCTCGGCTACGGAGGTATTGGCGGTTTCGGCAAGGGCCTCGGCTACGGAGGTATTGGCGGTTTCGGCAAGGGCCTCGGCTACGGAGGTATCGGAGGCTTTGGCAAGGGCATCGGATACGGTGGTCTTGGCGGTTTCGGCAAGGGCTTTGGTATCGGTGGATTCGGCCTCGGCGGCTATGGCGGTGTTGGCTACGGTCTTGGTTTCGGCAAGGTCAGTGAAACTTCACTTTGTTTTTAAAATAATATCTTACTGTATTAGCAAAATATATACATTCGAGTTCTTAGTTTTTTTTTTCCTTGAAAGCATTTTGTAAACTTAAAGGAGCTCGAGAGAAGTTTTTTTCCATCATTTTTTAATAAAAATACTAGGTTATACATCCAGATGAACTTATTATCTAAGATAGTTTCAAGTTCATAATTTCTTTTATTGGAAGCAGTCGGGAGAAACGTGCATTCTTTTAAATGTTACTTATAATATACTAGTAGGCCTAACTACACACAATATATATATATATATATATATATATATATATATATATATATATATATATATATATATATATATATATATATATATATATATATTGCCATTGCCTAGCGTTAGACTTTTACATTCAAAACAATGGCATAATTCATCAATATACGGATTATACACACTGTATACTATTCAATTTAAGCAATTTTATCAACGTTTATTTGCAAATCTCCCTAGATTATAAAACTTGCATTATTATATTCCAGGGAGTTGGCTTCGGTAAATTTGGTCTCCATGGTTAGATGTCATGACTGCCGGGGAAGATTTAACATAAAGGTAAGATTGGATATGATCGTTTCTTTGTATATCATTGTAAAAATTATTTAAGTACATATTTGGCATTATGAAATAATAATTTGGACTGACAGATTTCCTCGTAAATGTCTTTATTTGCCACTCAACATCAACAGATACACGCAGAGAGAGAGAGAGAGAGAGAGAGAGAGAGAGGTGACTTCGAATGCATTTTCTTCGAATTTAAATGCATAATTTTCATGCAAGAAAAGAATGTTTAAAGAACTAACATAGTTTATCTTCATGGTGAGAAGACTCAACATCGTTTTTTTTTTCTTCTATTTTCTCACAAATGGCCTTTGCACACTTCATTTAAAATGAAAACTGTAGAATTATTCACAATCTTTTGTTACTTCAGGAAATAATCAAGATCGCAATGAGGCGTGCGTTTTGAAGATCTCATGAAGGATTCTTCAGTAATAATCAAAATATACATGAACATTCTGAACGACGTTCACGCTGGGAATTTAACAAACGTGTATGTCTCCATGGAAAGACTAAAGTCCACCATAAGAGAAAACTACGGGCCTCTTACCTTGGCTGAAAATTGTTTCAATTAGACAAATTGTTTCTGTACTACCAATAGTACATTCCAAAAGCCAATAGCTAACCAATGGTAATGGTGTTATTTTGAAGTGAAAGAAGTAAATACCTTGTATGTACATGTTTATAGGTTGTAAAATTGTAACACCAAAGGTGATGTCCTTGTGTATCATTTTGTCACTATTCACAATAAGCATTTTTTTGTTTGTTTTTAATTACCATTATTTGACGTTTTAAAAACATGAAATAAACTTTCAACATTTATTTGTTATGAGTTGTGTGCTATTTCACATCCTTTACAGCAATGGGGAGGAAGAAGAGGCTCAATCTCCGGTTATCTCTTTCCTACGGAGTTATTTCTGATTTACAATTTTTTCTAAAAAAATTATCGCTATGACTGTCAACAGAAGCACATTTCACTTTAACAAAATGTGTGAAAAAAGCCGTCTGTACTATAAACCTAAATTTTAATATGCAATTTTGAAAAGTGTATTTTTTAGTATTGACAGTTTTCATTTAATTTTGAGGTGACATACTTTCTTTTCTAAGGATTAATATAGGACCACAAACAACAAAAAAAGAAAATAAAATGAACACGCTTAACCCGAGTTGGTGCTTTTTATTAATTTTTTAAATAAAAATTGTTATATAACATTTCTGTTTTCAGAGTATGAGAGGCTACATATCATTATTATTATATTAAAATAATGCATGTTTTAAAATGTTCAGTAGCAGTACTGGTATCTCCTTCCATAATCAAATGTTCATATGGATTGGGTTAACTGCGAATAAAAATCTGACACTTTATATAGATGCTATCATGCATAGATAGAATGAAAACAATACGCTTTACATAAAATATCCCATGTTATCTTAAACAAAACAAGTAATACATGAATGAATACTCACCATGTAATCATATAAAATGTATTCATATTAGAGCATTTAATCAAAACCTGCTGACCAAGCAGAAATTATGACAAATCAGTTTTTTTCTGAAGACCTTTCATGAAGTGCTCTTCCTCTCCTTAGAGATACTCGTCTTTGTAGTTATAAAACATCATAGAATTGATCAAGCTTAACAGGATGATGCAGGCAGAAACTTCCCTTTTTTCTCTGACAATAATTGTTAAAGGTTTAACTTAATGACGATATAACATATATTGTTGCACAGAGTAAAATGAAACTGCATCTTCTGTCAGAACTAAGCCTTTGACTAGCAATTGGGGGTACTTTATGGGCTCATTCCTGAATAATTCAGTTTATATCAAGATGATTTACTTTTCTTGGTCGATGTTCCTTCTTCAAGATAGTTTGCTTTTCTTGCTCGATGTGCCTTCTCCCAGACTTCTGTCTCCGTTTTTAATTGGGAAATTCCTCGCGAATGTTTCAGCAACAAGCAGAGGAAACACAAGACTGGCATCTGCATACACCTGCAAGATGGATTTTTATCTCATAGTTGCATAAATATAATGATTCTGCATTGTAGTTTGTTATATATGTATAAGACAGATGAGAATAATATCACAGAACAAAGGTCCATTTCTGTGATAAAATAAACTCATGATCGACACGTCAAAATTCAAAATTTGGCAAACAAAATTCTCACACCTGTGTATAAATAAAGGTATAAAAAGAGTTGAATACACAAAAACGGTCATTTGTTGATATTCTGAAAAAATGTACCTTCACAGGTTTAGCATCTTTCTTTATCTTTCCCCAGGAGACAGCTTCATCTGGCCTAGCTCCAGAATCACTGCCATCAAATTCTTGGGCAGTATTCACAAATAACGAGAAATCTGCTCCATTCCTCTGAAAAACGGAAACCAAGTCAAAAGTAAATTAAATGCATGATAACTTTCAAAATATGCACATTCTATCTCAAAATTCAACCCAATACCATACCACATCAGATAATATAAGGACTGTACAAAAGGTGCATTATACCAAGGATAGTATAAACAAAATTACCACATCAAACAAAAGTTTGCACAAAGGGTGCCTTATTCCTAAGGTAGTATAAACTAAGAAAACCCTATATTTTATATGTAACTGTATGCATATGGCACTGATGAATGCATACAGCATCTTGAATGTGTTTTACATTTCCAACCTAACACAATCATTGGATCTTCTCCCAATCACAATAATTACTGACACCAATCCACAAATACACGTGGGTATAAAAGCTACTGCATATAAAACATTATATTATCAAAATGTGATTTTTATTTCTGGGGGAAAAAATAATAACCACATGTAATGGATATAATGATATATAGCAGATGTTACAGAAATGTTACATACCATGTATTTATAGGTTAGACCTAAATTCATCTATATTTCCTGAAACCCTGACATTGCTATTGATCATAGTTTTTGACAGCATATTTATTATATACTTGCCATCATGTTAGCATTGCAGATATGGTGTTTCACCAGGCCCCCACCAAGAATTATCATTCCCGAGTTTTGCGCAAAGATCGCCTGGCTATTCATCCGACGTATGTCTGGAAATACATGTAGTAGAATGTGTAATGTAAGCATGTACAATCTAAAAATTTCAAATCAACCTACCGCAATACACTCTGGGATAGACACAACATGCAATGGCAAACAAATTACACCTGTACTTTAACCTTGTAAAAGAGAAAACTAAGCTTTTTGTGTTCACAAACCTTCAACAATATCCAGAACCAGACCAGGGTTTTTATAGGAATGAAAATACAGCATGTCTCCTAAAGAGCCATCAGTAAGAGCAGGGCTAAATACAGGAATGTTATTCTGGAAGAACAACGAAATATTTTGTTTGAACAAAGTAAATCTCTGAAAACATCACTAATTAACTTATAAAGTGTGAGCACTCAAAATACATGGCATGTGCTACTTCATGAAAAAAAAAATGCTTTTATTTTAAACACTACAAATTAGTATTTTTGCTTGAAAAATTCCTAGCAAAAAATTGTAAATATCAATAATGATTCTGGAGCAAGTACCAAAAGGGATACATTTTTAGGAAATGTTTAGTATACAATTAATATCTAATCATGGTGATTAATTTGCCTTACCTTGTAGGCCCAGTAATAAACAGACTGTGGGTTGTCAATCTCTTTGCCAAGTCTTGCAATCATTTTTGATGGTGTCCAGTTCACTTTCTGCAGAAATAATTATTTTATTAAACAGCAGAAATTCATGTGTGTAACCAAGGGAAATTTTAACATGCAATGATATTTGCTTCAAACCTTTCTTTCAGATTAATATATATCTAGAGTCCCACTGTTATTTTTCTGTTTTTGCTCAATAGCTAATTACTTACCAAACCAAAGTGTGATGCACAAAAATTTTTAAAAAATTGATCATTTTCTAAAATTGTACAATAAAACTAAATGGGACTGGCCTCTTATTACCAATTGCAATCAGCATTGAACTTCTTACTTGTTCCTGCTGTTCTACCAGCATCTGGTCTAAGATTGGCATTATCCAGTCCTCAAACAAACAGTAATTATTGTTAGGAACAAGTAGATTCCCAATCCTATTGATGCCCTTCTCTCTCAGCTCCTTGCCTTTCAAGTGGAAGTCCCCTAGGTAAGTTGGAGCCATGCACTTAATGAAGTCTTCCTCAATACCCCCAGCTGTGGTCACCAAAACATCCACCTGACACAGTTAAATTGTTATTTTAAGCACACATCCACGGTAAAAAAAAACTCTGTGTATTCAGGTGTACTATACAAAACATTTAATATTAATTATCTTGAATTTCAGGTACCCTTATTTAATTCTGTTACATGTATTACCAGCAGGTCAACCAACAGATCTACAAATTTTGTACACTGAATAATGTTGGCAACCCTGCACTTTACTTAACAATATGCTAATAAGTAAATAAAGTCATTTATACAACATCAACATACTCTGTTTACTCCAAAACACATACAGTTACTGCAGTGATGAATTTGGCCATTTCTGGGAACAATATCATTTACGATTTTACACCTTTCAGTCCACCACTCTTCCACCAATTCAGTCCATCTTTGAAATGTGTCAACATATGTATACAACACAAGCACTTTATTTGTTTTTTTTTTACAAAAAAAAAAAAAAAAAAAAAAAAAACTAAGGGTATGTGCCATCAAAGCAGTGTCCTCATCCAATAGCTTACCATGTTGTGCTGCACTAGATATCTGATGGTCTCTCTGACTCCTGAGGAAATCAGGTTAGATGTATACCCCAGAAATATAGTGCAGTTAGTCTTCTCGCGACCAACAGGGTTGAAATTAGCTTCTTGCCTCACTTCTTCTGGAAGGGGTTCTAGTTTCTTTTCAATCTAAAATGTATGAAAATTTGTCAGCTGCTTCCTGGTATGTGTACAATTAAATACTAATAACTACTTTCAGGCCCGTAGCTAGGGGGGGTTCGGGGGTTTGAAAGAACCACCCTTTTTGCTGGGAAAAGGTCCACTCTGGGTAAAATTTGATCTATGTACTTGAAGATTTTATGGTAAAAGGTCCACTTTTTCAGAAAACGAACCCCCTCCCTTTGAAATTGCTGGCTACAGGCCTGACTTTCTATGAAAAAAAGACATTGCTCAAATGCTATGATAAAAAAAAAAAAAAAAAAAAAAAAAAAAAAACTAAGACCAAATATGCAGGTATATCTCTCTTCTTATCCACATGAAATTTTAACAAACAAGCAAAACAGCATGAAATATTCAGTTGACATTCACAGACACATTAATCCAGTTTAATATCAACATGATACGCTTCAGTAACACAAGCATTGTCTCCCCGATCCCCCATCCATATATAACTCCATTAAGTGCCTCATGCATATAAGTTACATCACTGGATTAACACTGCATTTACGTAGAGAAATATTAGGGTTCTTCTGTCAGACATGTATCACAAGTCCCAATCCTCTTAGATACCACTGTCTGCTTGAATCAACCCAACTCTCGCTGACTGCAATCACCTTAACTGAATCACATGCCTCCTCTTGGCATTAAGTAGAACACAAAAAAAGCTTGTGATTAAACGAGTATGTTGGAAACAAGAGGAGGCCTGTCATCCAGTTAAGCTGATTGTACTTAGCCAGAGTCCCTGCAGAGCTAAGCCGATCTACGTTGACTGATGGTGTCTATGTGAATGGAGACAAAAGTTCTTGGCCATAATCAGTTGCCTATGAATTTTAACCTGACACAAACATAATCACCATCTTATTAATCTGTTCAACAGCGAGTCCAAAATTAGTTGCCTGGAACCCTGAAGTGGTGTACATCTTCAGCAGCTGGTGGTAATCTACGCCATTGTTGAAGTCGTAACCCTGGACAGTCTCAGAGCCCTCGGGCATTTCCTCGCTCTTCAGCAGCACTGAGTCCACAGCTATACTGGGAGGTGCACTCTGGCTGGCCATGGCTCAACTGAACGTCTTTAAAATTCTGGAGATAGATTTTTTTTAGTTAATTCTTTTCCACTTATTATTTTACAAAAGCCCATTTTCATGCTCAAATACACAAAAATTAAAAAAAAAACATTACATCAGCTACTTGTTATCTAGTCAAAAAGATTTTCTCATTCATACTTTCTGTTGTTGCACACGAGCCAATGTTTTCAGGATGTTTAAAACCATTTGATCCTGACTAGCTGTAGAACGAAGCAGCCACAGATGCAAGGCAATGATACTTCCTTTTTACCTTTATTTTAATTCAATATATAATCTACAAAAAGTGTTCTTCATGTACTTTTACACAACAGAGAGGCACATCAAATAAACTTGGCCCATCAAAATACCTTACAGAAATTTAAAAGACCATTTGCCCATCCTAATAAATCTAGCCATAATTTACTTTCTTGTCCAGTAATTATTGAATTACTGAAGACTGTCATTAACAGATTTCTGAATATGTGAAACAGGCCATATAATGACACAAGGATTTTATGTGCCAGAAAACAAACCAACACGCAGTGATGCTTAGCCCAAGTGATCTTTCAACCATTTGGTTCCAGGTGGGAAATAATACCTGACATACCTCGCACATTTAAAGGTCTCATAGTTTCAGTTTATTATGTTTAAGTTGGTCAATTCTTGTTTCAGAAGCTTACTCTATTTTATTGTCTCTATGGAGGTATATGGGGACTTTACGACATTCGGTTTGAAGGTTTTAACCACTTGTTATAGTTTATTTTTGCATTGTATTGGATTAATGTGGCAGTCCAAGGTTGTCCTAGGTGGTTTTCAAGTTTTTGCACCCGGTTTTAATATCATTTAGCGATTTTACAACAATCGTTTACTATCCATTCAAGGTGACAGCCGAGCGTGGGAGCATTACTGGTAGATTAGCACTTGAATCTTACCAGGCCGAGAGCCAGGTAGAAAAAAATCTGTTCTGGATAAAATTTGACCTAGGTACATGATGGTTTGATGGTAATAGCTTTACTTTTTCAGAAAAAGAACCCCTCTTCTTTATAAATTGCTAGCTACATGCCTGCTTACCTTAATTTACAGTAGTGTTGACAACAAGACTGGTTGACCTTTCAGCAGTGTGCAACTGGAGGAGGTGAGAGGTAAGCAAAAGATTTGAGGCTTCCCAACATGCAGCTGAGTCCCTAGCAGGCCGTCATTTCCTCTCTGTTACCTCTAACTTTCGTGCATCAGCACATATCACAAATTATGCATAAATAGGAGTGCTAACACAACTGGTTCAGGGGCTGAGTACTTGAAGCTATATTTCTGGAAAGCAAGGCAATACAGTACCAGTATGTGTCACATTGTGTCAACAATGGAAGCACTAAATAATGACACTTTCTTTATTATGTTCATGATGCCACATGCCTCCAACAACTTTAATTAAAATCTTATAATGTTAATGAAAATAAACACGTACAGTGTACATCAAGAAAAAACACTTAGTTTTGACATGTTTTTTTACCTTAAAATGACTTTCGGTAGAGAATTATAGTCTCTAACACACCATAAATGTCTGCATGAACTAGTTTCGTGAAAAGGAGCAGACGTTTGAAGTCTGTGCTAGGAATAATGAGTATTTAGATTCTTATCCGGCTGCTCTTCACAATCTCAAAGCCTGACAGAGAAAAGTACAAGATGATTATTTTATTCGGTAACTAGAAATGAGACTGAATTTTTTCTAATCAGTTACCTACCCAGGAGATAAAATGCTTATCGGCTGTTTAGCTATAACAACTTTCAAACACAAATAATTATTAATCGAGTACGCAAATACACACAATTTGCAAAAGTATCATACAAGCACCAATACAACCGGTCATAGAAATTCACGTGTAGCAGACAGCTTCCGCACCTGCGCACTTCTTTACTTGCCTATATTCTCGACGATTCAAACATTGATTAATTTCCATATATTTCTTCATAGCGAACACTAAAGAGCGCATTAAACCTAGGCTTTGCATACGTATATAACGTTCACTGGTAAACACTGGAATATATTTTGTGGGTTCATTTTTTTAGGCTATCATAGGATTGGAGGTTAAAGGCGACTGTCAACACAGCAACATCATGGAGATGGACGACCAGGAACGAAAGGTTGTCAACGAGTTCTGTCATCTGTTGGAGAAGTCTAAGCAACTTTTCAATGGACTTAGGTACGTCGTTCTCTGCTGGTATCATATTCCTGGTCCAATGTTCAATGCACGTGAAAAAACAGAACCGCTGCAAAAAATATATGCAGTGTTTGCTCCAAGCTTGGACAGGCACCTGCGGAGTGTAACTTTAAATAGTTCAGTAAATTAAATTTTATTTGCTTGTTTGTTTCTACAGCATGATAGCATGACTTTCAGTAAGCTTGCTCTTGGTAAGACCACGGAGAGGTGTACTGTCAGTCGAAATAAATCAAAAGTAGATGCCAAATCTCTTTGGACGATATGAAAACATGCAATAAACCACTTAACAGCTTCAGTAACTGCCTAAGGCAAAGAAAGCACATACCCTTGCATTAGGCCTCTTGTGAGATAATAGTTCATTGTCTGTAAGTATTGTGTTTACCTTGAATTAATTAGGTCTGTCTTAATGATATTGATCTTGAAGAAGCTGCTGTAGTAAAATAAAAATTTAGACTAGTTATTGTATTGAAACCAAGGGGGCAACTGCTGGTGCTACGTGTACTGTAGTTACTAAATAAATACAAGTATTTGTTGGGGCTATACCCCTTAACCTCCCCACATCATTACTCCTCTGCATAATCACCCCCCCCCCCCCCCCCCCCCC
>NW_019773651.1:0-19623 GCF_001039355.2 Lingula anatina | reverse complement strand
CCCCCTCCCCCCCCCCCCCCCGCACCATTACTTAACCACATTGTAAAATTTAAGGAAATGGCATTTTTACTTCTTACTTTTAAAACTTGAGTGTTAACACTTTGACCTACCTGTACATTTAAAAGGTGACATTTTTCAAATCATGATTTGAAAAAATAACAACATAAAGAGGTGATCCTCTTATTACCACTAGTGTCATTCCCTATCCATGAAATAATACTTGCAAGCATGGAAACTTTACAGCAAGTAGTACTTGGCGTAATTATAGGGCTCTTGAAGTGGTTAAATTAGGTTTAATATTTTGACATTTGCTGATATTGGTAAAATATGTTGGTGCATGTCGGCAAACAGAGGATACTGTCCAGAGGAAAACAAGAGGAATTATACATGCTGTGTTTATTTTTCTGCAACTGAGCAAATTTATTAACTAAATCAGCATAAGATGTTGAAATATTAACTAAAGAAAATATTGTTTACTACAGAGCAAATTAACTTACTGTATAGTGGGTTATTAGTCTTTGTTATGAAGAATCAAATAGATATGTGGCACAGGAAGTATATAGTCTCTTTGACAATTAATGAAATTCTGTGGCATCTTCTGTAGATAAGTCTTTGTACTGAAGTGTTTGGGGAAAACCCATATGCTAGATTAAGTTTAGGAATCTTCAAGACAGCATTATGAAATGTGGACTTGAGATTCATTTCCAGTAAAAACTATTGTTCTACGTAGATCAATCCAACTCTGCAGGGACCCTCACTGAATGTACTGACTCACTGAATGATGTGTCTCCTCTTGTTTCCAGCGTACTCATAAAATCACCCGCTTTTCTGTAATCTACTTAACACCAGGAAAAGGTGTGTTAATCTGTTTATCTGAGAAAGTCTGATTAAGTCCTCTCGGAGTTGGATCAATCTACGTAGAACAATAGTTTCATTGGGAATGAATCCTAAGATATGTAAATAGACAGACAGACTTTCCTATAGACAGACAGATATTTATTATTGTGCCACAGGTATTCTCCAATGATTAATGGAACCATTCTGCATATTTTATTAAGATTATTTTTGATAAAAAATGCCTACTAATGTGTAAGATTATTATTATAGCAGAAAAGTACATGTATAAATGATGTGTTTATATAATAAACTATAGAGCTCTAACTGTTACATTACCAAGTGCTTTATTCACAGATATTGACATTTGTCTCTTTTATTTGTAGCATCCAGGAATTACTGTAATGACTTGATCTTTTCGATTGGCAAAAATCAAACTTTCAGATATATTGTTTTATAATCACAAAAACTGTATTTCAGTATAGCATTTATGATGCTTTTAATACAAAGAATAGAACTACAGGGTAGATTGCTTTTAATTTTATTGTAACCACTCAGTAGAAATGTTCTAAGTGTAAGAAATTATGACTAAAAATACAGTATCTGTAGAATTCAAAATTTTCCCCCATTGAAAAGATCGAATAATTACCGTACGATAAGTAAACATGGTTAGAATATTGTTGGCAAAACATATACATTTACTTCTGATATATTAAATGTACACACAGTCTTATATATCATTGTCATTGAAGCTGCTATGGATGCTTTTAGGCGTATTGGAGAGTTGCTCTAATGGGAAATATATGATGATTGAGATTAGAGTGCTGTTTTAAGTCATATGATAAGACACCCAAACACAATCTCCCACATGTTTGCAAACACACACACACACACACACACACACAGATATATATATTTATAAAATAAGTAACAAGTTATCAGGTATATGCTTATTATCTTATGGTACACCATCTTTTAAATGTGCTTTCTGTTACAGAGATCTGCCCCAGTATGGACATAAACAGTGGCAGTCTTATTTTGGAAGAACATTTGATGTTTACACAAAACTGTGGAAGTTTCAACAACAAAACAGGTACATACTGATAGGTTGAAATGCTTCATTAACCTTGTCATGATTTTGGTTGATTGATTTGTTGTCAGCATTGTAATTTGCTCTTCTTACCCAGGTAGATTTTTAGCCAATTTGAGAATATTCCAGAGTTTTCATTTTTGTTTCAATCTACACTTCAATTTTTATTTGTTGTTTTAAACTATTGAAGATACTTAAATTATATGCTGTGCAAAGTCCATCACTCACTAACTTTTAGGCTGCCTTCACAACAGCAGACTAACAGATTAGCAGATCAATTATGGCCAACCCACTTGACTACTTGTTGTGTACTCCTAGAGGGAATCTATTCAGTGTTCATGAGGGGATTATGCAGCAAACTTTTAAGTGGGTTGCCATATTTGATCCAGGGATCTGTTAGTCTGCTGTTGTGAATGAGGCCTCATACAAATTTGTAACTTGGTTCATGCAAATATAATTTTGCTTGATTTTATTGTTTGGTCAAATTATTTAGCCATAAGCACATTGTAAAAAAGAATACTTTTTTTTTTGCTCAAAAATTATCATTTTAAAACCATTCTCAAAAATTTAACTTTCAGATATGAAGCATGGAATTGACCAAATCATAGATTTTCATTCTTTTTTAATGCAATTTTTATGTCAGTTGGTATGTCTTATCTTTAGACAAACTTTAGACACAAAGTATGGGTTGAAGAGATGGCAGATAGGAGAGATAGCATCCAAGATAGGACAGCTCTACTATCACTATTAGTAAGTCAGCTTTTCTCTATTTAAAAAATTAAAAAAGAAAAAAAAAACAAATTTAAGTGGTTTTTTATTTGTTTGTTTGTTTGTTTGTTTTTCAATTTATTCATTTATTTATTTAATGTTAAAACAAAAATTGTTAGCTAATAATTGACAGTTTTGGGGAAAATGTCTTTCAAGACAGGACGACTTTTTTATTACTCTTTGTAAGTCAGCCTTTCCCTTCTCACTTTTGGATATTTTTAACTAGTGAAAATAATTTCTTAAATATAATGATATTTTGACGAATTGTTATTATTTATATAGGAGAGAAAGCTCTCAAAACTTGGCAGCTTTAAAACACATCCTTATAATTTGGAAAAAGTACATCTGTTTAACTAATTGCTTACCGTATCAGAAGCAATTTGTAAATGTTTTTCGTTTTTCCTCATAGCTTTTTCCATCTTTGTGATATGCTCTATTTAGGTGTCTACATGTACTGCTAGTACATGTAAGTCTGTAGCGCATGCACTTTACAGTCATTAGTTGCTGTATACACAGTAAGTCTTCTTTTTTTTTCCAAGAAGCAGTTGTGCAGAGACTTTCTTGAAGATTTGTTTTGAGTGAATGGCCACTGCAGTTGAAAGTCTCTCCAGTGTTCTAATCAATTCTCTAGAGAGTATGATCACATGGGTGGTTCCTTTATTTTTCATAGTTGGTTGATAATAACCCAGATTCTTAAAGATGTTGTATTATTATTATTATTATTATTGTTATATCTAGTGGATGTCTCTTAAGTACTCTAGCAAATTGTTTTTTTCTAGGAAAGAGGTTGGGGCTAGGCTATTTGGGAATATCTTGTTTCATCCCAAAGAAAATTATTACCCTAGATCTAGGGCACATGAAACTAAGATCCAATCCCAGGTCTACGAGTATGCAAGTCTACCAAATACATGTACTGTAGCTAGGATCTGGTGTAATGTGTATTATGTGGAAATAAATTCCTCTGGAGATCCAAACAAATTGCCAGAATGTTCCATTGAAGTATGATAGCAAATCCTGGAGAATGTCCTAGCCTCACTGATGCCCAGTTTACACAAGTTTTGATAAAAAAAGTAGTAAATGATGTTGTTAGTCAAATTGATTGATCACTTAACACATGTTTGTTGGTCTCCCCCTGCCTAAAAAAACGTTAGAAACAAAAAACAAATCTAAAGAAAAAATGTTCTGATTTAGCAGAAATGCTAGTCTTCTGAATAACTGGTGAGTAACCTTGTTTGTCTACTAGCCACATTGAAAACCAACACCATTTCAGATAAGATTGATGTGAACACAGCTTTTATTGTCTGTAATATGTAACAGACTCCTCAGCCGAATCCTTATAGTTACAAGGGTTATCATAGATATGAAGGAAAAGCAATACAGCATAGAGGATACTTCAGTTCAATAGAAACGGATATTCTGATCCATTTGCACAGGAAAAGATATGAGTTTTGATATACATTGTACCAGTTGCCACTTGTGGCAGTAGAGAGTTCCTAGCATATGAAGCTCATCTCTAGCAAAACCTTGTTTTTTTTGTTTTTTTTCTGCACCAATAAAAGGGAATGAATAGTCTTCTTTGCTAATTTTTCATTGTAATTTTACAAATGTCACTCTTTTCATGTTATTTGTATCAGCACCTTATATCAACTCTTTCTCCCTGGCTTTAATTGTTTCACTGGAGGGATTATTTATTACCATTTTAAGTGCATATAGCATTAAGCTTATAAATTCATAATGATACAATAAGATTATTGAACCTTTCGTGGGTAACTAGAGATGATATGCAGCATAGGTTTTTAACAGACAGTCCACTAATGGAGGATACTAGTTTTTCCTTGTCACACAATATCTATTGATTTTTACATGCTCTTTGATCATGAGCTGTGAGTTATTAGATGCCTCTGTACTGTATTTACTAAAAAATCATGCCTGTGATCCTCAGAGTTTTCTAAGATGTTTCTTAAGTGGTTATTTTGAGTATTTTCAAGCTCAGTTTTATAGGTGTACTAGTAGAACAGACAGAGTTGGGAGTCTTATAATTTCTACAATACTAGCAGTAAGGAGATGGCATTGCTGCTTGGACTGCATTCAGATAGTCGCGGCCTTACTAGACCTCGGATCTTCCCGATGTGAATGCTCCCAATTTGCTGTGGTTTCACAAAGTCACTGTCTCAGTGACATACATGTACTTGGCTTCAATGAAGTTATTCTTTTTCTTGTAGTTCCAAAAAGCAAGCTCAGACATATGGAATACTATTAGCAGCTCAGATGGGACATATGCAAATTGAAGTCAAAACATATCTGCTACCATGGAGAAGGACTATACCAGGTCATCTGGTTCAGTGGTCCTATACATCAATACCCATTTATTAAATACTGTCCATGCCCCATTCCCCCTCCACCCCCCACCCCCCCCCCCACCCCCAAGTTACATGCTGCTTCTAGCACAGTTGTAAACTGTTTTGACTTAAGATGACCTGCTGAGTTAGAACAGGCTTAGTTAGGCCGACCCATCATCACTGGAAATACACCTTAAGATAGATTATTTTACCTACATGCACCTAATAAACAAATGGATCAATATTGGCATTTGTGCACTGTCTGTGATATGCTTTGAGAGTAGTGTAAATGATAGTTTTCTGTGTTCAAGATGCATAGATAAATGAGTGTGTCTAATGAAAATAGTATCAGTGTCAGGTTGAACAGATATTATTTAGGTTTGTGCTCTTATTTAACCATAGTTGCATGTTGTAAATGGGAGTATTATTTCACACAGGAATAAAATTTGTTGTAGCCATTGATAAAAATGAGAGAAACCGTGCCTTTTGTTGAAAAAAAAAAAGCTATATTTTTTGGATGAAACCCAGAATTCAGAACTTTGAAATGAATCAATGTTTAGATTTGGGGATTTTATAGAGATTCTTTATTTTTTCTGAATTTTAATTTGTTTATAGCGGTTCAAATTCTTTAAAATAGATCCATTATCCCTGACTTTCGCACTTCTGTGTCATCCTTTTTTTGCTGCACAAAATTCCAGTTTGTTATTGGTAGATCTTCACCAGGTAAAAGTGTGAGAAAATTGTGTTCTGCCTTGATTAACTACGTATGCTACGAGTCAATCTTTTCTTGTTTTGCAGCCTTCGAACCAGCGAGACAAACTACTTGAATGAGGCCTTCTCTTTTTACTCAGCTATAAGAATGAGAGCTTACTATTCCAAAGCCAACAAAGAGGAAAGGTAAATTTTCTTTATGAGTACATAAAAAGAAACTTTCACAGTAGCATAATTTTAATATTTGTTGTTGCATACTAGATAGAAATAATGTTTTTAGTAATTCATGTTAGAATTTTGGTGTGTTTTTTTAATGTATCTTTAGAAAGGTCCTCAAGTTGAAATAAAAAAAAACTTTAATTAAGTTACACTTTTTTGCCACACTATAAATATGCAAAGTTTTGTTTTGTTAATAGTTATTAGTGATAATGATTATGATAATTATGAATATATATTTTAATTTTAGGCCCGATCTTATGGTGAAGAAATTACGGTACTATGCTAGGTTTATTGTGGTATGCTTACTGCTAAAAAAAATGAAACTTGTCAGGGATTTAGTAAGGGTAAGTTCCACTTTCAACTCATGCACATAAGAACACACTTTGATCAATGGGAAATAGATTTTTGGGTTTAGCTAAAGAAAATAAAAGTGAATAATAGAAATATGAAGGGACATATTAATATTATGTCTGAAACATGTCACCAGACAACAAAATTAATTTGTCAGAGGTTTTGATATCTGGGGGACATGTGGGGCTCTTAATTATACTGACCCCTGTGGTGAGAATTACTGCTGTGCTGCAGACATCTGAATCTTGAATGAATTAAATTGGCAATATGATGACATGTTTAAGACCTGGAACAGTTATCAGGTAACATTAACATGTAGGTCGAAATAAGATTTTTTTAAATTTATTTTTCATTTCCTATAAGGAACTTGCAAAACAAATAGAAGACTACACACAGATCTATGAACCTGAGGACCAGCTGGAGTGGTCACTGGTTCTTGGGGAGATAAAAGCTTTCATTGAGGTATGTACCAGCATTAACTCAATATTATTCTCACTGATAATTCCAGTGGTATTTAGGATTTTTCCTTTATCAGACTAATTTATGCCACCTGATGATGCCATTATATAACACAAAATTTAAAGATGTGACCAAGGCCCAAGTAAAGAGTTAAGCCAGAATTTGAAGAAAAGGAAATCAAATTTATTTTCTTACTAAGTTGGGACATCTATTCTACCATATACCTTTAGCCCCTATAACAATAATCTAAAAAATTGACAATCCAGAATTGAAATAGGGAGTCCAAAAGACAGTTGAATAGTTGCCTGTCAAATGCCCAAAAGAGGCTGCTAGGTATCTACTCATCTTATGATGTCTATTTGCATTTTATGTTGTTTCTGTTATGAATACTACCTATGCATTCTGCTCTAATGTCAAGCATATCCTTAACAGTCACATACTGTGGGAGGTGTCTATATTCATTTGTTGAATGGCCAGCAGGAAATTGATCATCTCAGCAAAAGAGAGAAAATGTATCAATGAAATTGATAAGAGAAATGTCTCATTTGGGGGGGGGGTTAAAGTTAAAACTTATTTGCAGTTTCTGTTGTGATTGCTATAGTGTTTGGACAAAATACCAGTGTTAGTGTTATTTCAAATCCAAGTTTGATCTTGATGATTAAAAAGCCAAGGTTTATGTGAAAGTATTTGTTACAATATTTTTTATTCTAAAAAAGATATGTAGATGTCTTTTAAAGGAGATATATATTTTTTACACGAAAAAGTTAATATATTTACTGCATTTTTTTAATAATGAAACTAGCTGTGTGGTTTCAACATCATAACACTTATGGTTGACTGTCAGATGCTCCCTCCTCTTTCGCCACTTGCTTTTTACATACATACTTCTGCTTTTGCTCAGTTTTTCATTTTTCCCCATCAACTTGCCTATAAATCTCACAACACGATATATTCTGTGTTTGCCCACATAGTTACATTTGTCAGCACTTCACTGCCACTGAAAAGTTAAGTTGGACTTGGCTCATTCCTTTGGAGACAATTTACAGAACTTGACAGGTTCAGGCATATGCTTTTTTTACAAGTGACAAATATTATTTAATTAAACGTTAAAAAAAGATCAGTTTTTGCTTTTTATTATTGATTTGGAAAAGAAAGGCATCTTTGACTAAAACATAAGAGAAAGACTTGTGTGGTGCTAGAATCTAAAAATTGATATCTTCGACTAAGTTTAGGGTGTCATGTTGAGCAAACAGCACATTATCTCAATTCATTTTCAATTTTCTTCTAGAATTAGCTTTGGAGGGATGAAAATCAATAGTGTATTTATTTCTTGTCATACATGTGTAAGTAGTGAGTGTGGATGTGAGCGTGTGTGTGTTAAAGAAAAAGAACATCCAATTCAGTCATCTTTATTAAATCATGCCTTTTACCAACAGATTTTATATCTGAATATGCCATATTGTATTTTTTTTGTGAATATCTATATGCTATCACTCTTCATTTTTTTAATGGCACTCTTTCAAAAGTCATGGATTATGTGGGATTTCAAAGGATTTTAATGAAGATGATTTTCTTCAATAGCTCTGACAAATTGACCCTAAGCTTCTGGTACTTTGATTTTTCAATTTAAACTTGGAACAAATTAAAGTAAGTCATCTATTGACCAAGGTTCCTAAAGCAAGGACTCCAGAAATAGAAGAGAAAAACTGTTATGGCAGTCCTTGCCATATATATGGTCCCTTTGCTGCTGATGATGATGTAAAGATCAGTCATAGCCAAGTACCAAACATCAAAGACTACTGAATACCCTCTCTGGGCTTGTCTGGCAAGTAATTGGCCTTCCTGTGAGCAACCAGTCATTTTCGCCGCATTAATAAAGGAAATTATGGGTCTGTAAAGAGCCGTAGGTCTCAGAAGACTCGCCATACAAATGGCCACATATACGATTGAAAGTGATCTAATTTTAGCTCTAAGCTGGAAGCTTATCAAATTATAGACTGTATAAGTATGTGGTTAAAGACAGGCCCCTAAATGCTGGCAACCAGCAACATATTGGTTATTTCAACCAAGGGTGCTCTGTCAAGTATTCATGGTCTTGTCTGATTAATTCCCTACACAACAGATCGCTTATGAGTTTGGCCAAAAGGTGAATCTGCCCTTTAGGAACCCAGCTCTTGTATGAAGAACCTACAGGCATGATGTTTTTAATTAGACCTCTATTGTATTAATATTGGTATGCTCTATCTTATTATCTTCTTTAGTCAAAATGAGGGTTCTTCTGCATGGATTTTACTGTGAGGAGCAGGGTACATGTATTCTTAAAGTAAAAAATTTCCAGTGTGTCAATGTTAATAGACTATTCAAATAGTTATCAGGATATAACAAACTTGACAATGGTAGTACAAATAAATATTGGATATATTTACATGCATCAAATTTGTTAGTGATTGACACATAAGTGTGTGTGTGTGTGTGTGCGTTTTTGTTGACTTTCATCATGTCAGAACATTTATACTTTATAGTGCGTATGCACCATGCATTTCTTTTCCTGAAAAAGTCCCATATTAATGAATTCCTCAGCTTTGGAAATAGGCATCATTATTAACAAGACACCATATGAAATTTTGAGTAAGTTATTGACTAGTGGCATGAAGACGTAGATTTGCAGATGACTTCTTTACCTTTGGGAAATTGCAGTACTCTTTTTTTTTTTCGTAATTGGTTATTTTTCATATTCTGTTTGCTAAATGTAGCAAATGACAATCCTTGGTGAACTAGGAAGTATTAGATTAGTATCCGTTTTACTCTGTCTAGAGCATCATAAATCAGCCATCTCAAAGAGAAGTACTATGTAGTAGAATTATGTAGCTTAAAGTGCAATTTTGAAATATTTACAGCTGGATTTTTGCTACTTAATTACAAAAGAAGACTTTTTTGGACCACAGCTTTTTTCCCTATTAGAAACAGATGCATGAGTAAGAAGTTTTTACTTTCAGAACGTATCATTTCCTTCAAGTATTCAGACTAATTCTGACTTGCTGACAAGCAGTACTCTGCTATCATCCAGCAGTATATTGATACGTTCCCCTATATTGGCTATGACAGGGATTGATCACTTAAGATATTGGTTTTGCATGCATATTGTGTTATGTATGAGTTTCATGTATTACATATTAGATAAAAAGCTTGTGTGGTTTATCCACATGCTGCATTTTGAAGTTCCATGGTGTAGAAATAAACTGAGAAAAAATTTTATTTTGATATGACTTCTTACTTGCAACTGATTTATGACATGATTGGGAATTTTTGTTAGTTTCTTGTAAAGTTGAAATGCAGCAGTTTAGTGTTTTATGTGAGTTTTTTTTTTCTAAGAGAGTGAAATCAGTGCTAATTTTTCAAGGTTATTTTATATTTTACTCAGAAACCATACTAGGTTACATGTGCATTTTCAGTAAATTAAGTATCATATATTTCTCACTTATGAATTCTGACTGTGTGTGCAGAGGCCATTCAAATGTCTAACATAAAATGTTATCAAAATGCGGCATGCCTGTTCCCACCATTTATGATAAACAGTAAAACAACCTCTGTGAAGGAAAGAATTTGAGGTCCAGAACTGGTAGAACTATTATGGGATAAGCTGTTGCTTTTTGTGTGAAAATATCAATTTTGTTGCCAGATTATTTATAATAGCTAGGTTTTCCTCAATCCAATATCAATTGATGAAGTATTGAGACATTTAATGGAGTGCTTCAAACTGAGCCACTTCAAAGGAGGCTTATTGACATTTCGCTGAACAGGGATATTATTTCCTGGAAAGTTGGTTGAAAATAGAAAGAGTGCAATAATGATACCACATTTACACAATTATATGTTATTTTGTCATGCATTAATCATTTGCTGTTGTGAGATGAGAACAATAAAGGAACCTTTAAGTGCAGTTATACCAATTTTATGGTATCCTATGTATAACCAAGGTTATGTATCTACAACATAAATTCCAAGCCTTTATAAAATTTATGCATAAAAGGAACACATATTTAAAATTCTACATATATATTAATTCCTGGTTGTTTTACTTGTTGTATTTTTTTTTATGACTTTGATACCTGTAGGCAGATGTCCCCGTCAATGTTGTAGATGTGGACTCCTCACCTATTGTATTGTCACATCGCCTTACACCACTAAACACGCCACCTATGGAGCAGGGGTCCTCCGTCTACCTCACGCTACAGGAGATACTCATAGTGGGCAACTGTTACGAACAGGTGTGAGGGGGAGAGAGATTACACGATTATGTCAATAATAAGAGTAGATACATGTAAAAGTAGTAATGATAATAGCTGATTAAGATCAGGATGGTACCTTACCACTTTTGCAGCTTTTGACCTATACACATTTCATGGCAAATATTATACAATAAGTAGATAAAAAAAAGACAACAGATACATTCAGATGCCTTCATATAGAAAAACACACACACACACATTAGTTAAAATGGATATGTAAGATTCTTTGTAATCGATCAATTGAAGAAATGCATCATGCAGCATGTATCTCTGTTTTTGCAGGTGAAATTTAGTGAACTTACATTAGACATGTTCAGAATGCTCCAGACCCTAGAGCGAGAACCCCAGGAAGATTTATCCAATCAGCTCTATGACCAGTCCCCAGCCCCAGGGAATAAACCTGGATTTGTAAGTCTCTTCCTTTGTTGAGTTTGATATAAGAGGTGAAGAATTGTATAAATAAATTCTATTTTTATGTGAAGCTAAAGATGTATTTTTTTATATAATACCAGATGGCAAATGCCAAGAAGATGTAAGAGAACAACTATCAGAAATATTTATGTAACAGAAGCTAACAGCTTGTATTCAAGAATACTAAGTCTTATTGAGTTGACAAGTGAACTGTTTATTGCAGGAAAATGGAGATAAAATCAACAAAAGGGACAACCCTCATAAATATCTCCTGTATAAACCTACCTTTAGTCAGTTATACACATTCCTGGCATCAGGGTTCAAGGAACTGCCCCCAGGGGGCACTATGTTAGTCTATGTGTCTGCTGATGGTAGTTTGGGGAACATGAAAGAGACAGAAGATGGTGAGTGCATTTTTGTAATGGTATCTGGGGAAGCACTATCTTACTTGTTTCTTGCCATTTTTGTAAAACTTATTTTAAATTAACACCATTGATGAACAGAAGAAAACTAAATATGGATCATTTCCACTAATCAAATGATGAAAAGATTTAAAGCATTTTGAATAAATTACCTGACAGTGCATGAAAATATATGCATATGGACCATGAATGATGGTTATTGTTTTTATTGTTATACAAAATTTTCAGTGGCATTTGACTTTGGAGGGGTTGTTACAAACAACAAAAGAGAAGGAGATGCCTTCAACAACAGAACAAAAAGACCTGCTCATATTAAAGAGATGCACTGGTGGGTATACAGTTTGTTATTGGGATTAAACTTACAGTCACATGTGACCTTAAACTAAGGGGGGCTTCTTATAAACCCAGCATAGCAGCTGGATCGATCTAAGTCTACAGGGATTCTCTCTAAATTGAGTTCAGTGTAAACGGCTTACATGTTTGGCACACCTACTCAAGCTGCTAGTGGATAATTAATGATAGTCAAGTTACTCAAAGGGTCCTATCAGACAAGCTGATTTCTCTGAAAGGACTTGAGAAAGAAGCCCTGCAGAGTTAGATCGGTCCAGCTAATACGATATGTTTATGGGAATGCAGTCTAAGAATTTTGCAGGAAGGACAAATATGCTCAATATCATGCTTACTAAGCACTGATATTTTAATTTAAATTGCAGTCACACTTGTGTTCCATAACTAATAGATAATGCAAAAAAAATGCACAGAAATAATAAATAAAAGCAACGAAAATGACCAAAAAAATGAAAATCTTATCTTGAGTCTTAAACAGTTTCAAGTTCTTTTCTCTTAAAAATATTTGATCTCCTGACTGTCCAGCTATAAATGTTAAGTTTTTTCTTGCAGTCTTCATCCAGGAGATGTCTATCCCTTCACCAGAAAGCCTTTGTTTCTTATCATTGACAGTGATAACAGTACTGCCTTTCAGGTAAGATGGCTCACTGATAGCTGCAAACATTTTGCGTGTTTTCTCTTGGCTGAGATTATTAATGTAGTGTGTGTGTGTGTGTGTGTGTGTGTGTGTGTGTGTGTGTGTGTGTGAGAGAGAGAGAGAGAGAGAGAGAGAGAGAGAGAGAGAGAGAGAGAGAAGGCATGCATCCATACCTATGATACCTGTGTTTGCATTTTTTCTTTTCAAAAAAAGCTAACAATAGCATTAACATGTATAGGAAACTGATGTAGCAAATTAATATTTTAACCTTATAAGATAGACTTGTATGAAATAAAATTTACATTTGTATAGTGATTCTTCTTCTTCAGAACTTCCCAAATTTGTTTGGTCAGCCTATGGCATGTTTATTGTCACCAGAAAATGTGCCTGCAACAATGCAAGGTGAGAAACAATATTCAATATTTACAATCATGTACATGAACTAAAATAAATAAATGTACTTTTCATTCATTCTCAGAAACCCACTTGCATCTGATCCCAATGTCGAACTACTGAGTCAGACTCAAGAGTTGTTTCATTTAAGCCAAACTTCACCTGCCAGTACAATTCTTTAACTAGTAGTACTACAAATGAAACAAGTAGTAGTATTATTGGCTATGCTGAAGTATATTTTGAGAAAAAGTTATTATCTGTGGTTTCAGCCAACGATAGAATAAAAAACAGAATCTATTTACAGAAAAGGTGCTACATATAATACACGATAAATCCTTTTTTTTAGATCAACATCAAAAAGGTAATCTGTTCACAATGTTCCTTCACAGCCCTCTAATGGGGTTTTGCTATGTCTGCAGCATCGTTGACATTCCTATTGCACTGTGGGACAAATGTCAAGGCCACATTGAAAAGTTCATGGCGGAAGCAAGCAAGGTCTTTTCTAGGTCAAGGTCATTAGGTGAGTCTCAGAAAAAAAGACCATTTTTGTTCTTCATTTCATATCTGTCTGTCCTCCATTTTTCTTTTTCCTATGTGAGGGATAAGCTTTTTTTCACCCAGCAAACCTTTTTAGATTGGCTGTAACTGCACTTGCGAATTTAGTTATTGGTAAAGAATTATCTTTTGCTTTCAGATCATGCATTTATGCAGTTTTATGGTGATGACTTTCTGAGGCTTCTGATGCTGAGGTTTATATTCTGCTGGATAACTCTAAGGTTACACAGAGGGTTCAAGGTAAGAGAGCATTATCACATTGACTACATTGGTTTCTTACACACTGTGATACTTAGCACTGTCACAACAAACACAATGTATGTAAGTGTCACTTTACATGGTAGCACTGTCAATTTGGCACACACTGACACCTTACACACACACACATACATAACAATCACAATAAGCATTTATCTGCACACTGAACTATCAAAAACATGTTGATGAAGTAATTTTTGCTTGATAACTATCCGAGATAGATAAATTAGGCAACAGGCCAACTTACACATTCACAGAATGTAAACACCAACAAAAGAAACTTTCTTTATTCTCAATGCAGATTTTCAGAAAACATTTGAAAAAGTATTTTTTAACAACACATTTCTTTCTCTGCCCCCAGGGTCCCAGTTATTACCCCACAACCCAGCCCCCACTTCCAGAGGATGAGATTCTCCACCAGGCATCGCTCCACAGGCTGGTCATGGACGTGGCATCCACCTTAGAGGTGCGAGGACTCTTTGGGGACCTCACGGAGGTGGACTGACAATTAATGCAGGAGAGCACAGATGATGGAGCTCTCTGGATCTAGAAACTAGTGCACATCAAGGTGCCGTTACTCTACAGATTTGGTATTAAAAGTATGCTATAATACCTAGACTGACTCAAACTTGGATTTAATGTGCTGGTAAATGGGATGAAATATTTCATCCAAATGATTTTTTTAGTCTTAAGATGTGCCTGAAGTGAATAAGAAAACGTACCCAGTATCTACACGATCATTTCTTTTATCCCAAGTAAAAAAATTGGAAATTGGGCAATATCTTTGAGGTCTGACATGCCCAGTGATGTGCTGCCCTATTTAGGATCTACACTAGTTTTACTAAGGTCATTACCAGTGCTGTGTCTAAGTCAGTTTATCAGCTGAATTACTTTTTACACTTTAATTAGGCATCTTTTTTATTGGATCTAGTCTTAAGTTGATGAAAGGTGTGTAATGTTGTTTTCTGTCAAATCCTAGATGTGCATTTTTTTTTCAATCAAATGTATTTCATACAAAGATGTAGTTATTAAAAGTAATAACTAACCCACCTGCTCATCCCTAAACATGATAATATTTTTCCTTATTTTTAAAGTTTTTGTACCATGTACAGGACAAAAAAACACTTGTTTCAAATTTTCTAGGCACCAGTAGTCCCTTTATCTAAAAGACATCATGTATACTATCTTGTAATGAGATTTAAACTTGACAGTAAAATGTCGGCCTTATTTTTAACATGTGTATTTAAAATGAGGATATGGAAGAATACAGTTCTAAAACCTAGTATGTTTCAATGCATATTCTGATTATCAAGATGTATTTGTGTATTCTTCCTCTGCCTGCTGTGAGCAAGTGTAAACTGTGACAGGGTACCTGAACTGAAGACAAGTTTATATTTATTCAGTGCATAAACATACTGAGAAAACATTTTGAAGCATTTAAAAAAATCAAAACCACACACGTTCACATATATAGATGTAGCTTTTTAGTAGTATTCAAGTAGAGAAAAAACCCAAGTGTATAACACATTGGTCACCTGTTGTTTGTGTAATTGACAAAGTTCATTTGAATGTATGTATACTTTTTTGTGCATTTACTCAGTTGTGCAGACTTTGTATAAAGAGTGCAGTGGACTTTTAAAGATATCAAGCTCTTGTAAAAATATATACATAAAGAAGCATGCATGGACTGTGCAGTGACTGACAGGGTTAACTGTGTGTTTACCGGGTATGTTCACACAAGAAAATTTTGGATTGGAGATAGACTTTACTGCCTCACTGACACAGCTGAAGGCATTGATTGTGTTTCAGTCCATGCATGTAATGTAACCTGGTCATTTGGTGAGTTCAATCAGTTTGTTTGTGATCAAAGTTGGACCTGAAATGATACTAGATATGAATTGTAATGTGTTATATTTTTCCTTTATTTACATATACAACTAAGCCAGTAAAATTTCTTTAATTTAGAAAGTAGGTAAATTATTTTTTCTTGAACTGTGATGAAACTGAGGCTCCGTATAACAGAACGTCCACCCTCCATTTAATTATGCAGGTTAGGGTTAGCCTGACGTGATTGGGTCAAAATCTAGGGCAAGGCTTACATGTGCAAATTAATGGGGACCGGACTCTTTATCATTGGAGACTCTGTCACGTCACAAATTATTTTTTCTTAAACTAACACAATTAATATATATATAGGTTTCATTAATTAACTTACATAGATTATCAATATATGTAACAACATGGAAACGGGCTCTGCAGCACACTAACTTACATAAATTTCATGTCATATTGTCTCATCAAACTTATGATTCGATTTCTAAGCATAGGGGGGGCATTCTAATCATGTCCTTCTGCCCACTACCATTGCCATTAGGCTGCTTGCCATGCATAGCAATAGGGGTGGTCAGGTTTCATGGCAAGGTTATCTTAGATATAGTGTGGTAAGAAGTAAGGCTATCACAACTGAATGTAAATACATCTCTAGTGGTAACTTATCACTATAGAGTAGGCTCATTTTATTGAACACACGTGGCATTTACACTGCCCGCTGAGAAAACTTCTGACAAGCTGTCATTATGCCTCAACGTCTCCCTAAACGTTAAAAGTAGTACTTCCATTTGTTTATTGATTTGAAAAAGGATTAACGCCAAACTTTGGTGAGTGTTAGGAAGCTTTACCTGTACACAATGTGACGTCACGCTGGGGTCACGTGGTTATCACGTGGATACTTGAGCATTGATGTAGTACATGTAGCCACGTGGTGCAAACATATTGTGGATTATGAAAAAAAGGATCCAGTCTATTTATTTTACTTTGGTTGGTTGCATGGCCGTATAAAGCGAGTCCTCTGCTGGCGTATCGACTGACTGACTCTCTGGCAGAATTTTTAAATGAACTAAGACTGGTTAACAAATTCCCCTTTAATTAGGATAAGTCAATCTATTTTGAAACTGATTAATGTTGTTACAACGTTAATTGCTGTAGATGTTTTGTATCTGTGGAGATCAGAACAATGATATATTAGGTTTTAGTTTGGCAGATTATTGTTTGTGTGTTTTAAACCAGGACTTTTTACATCCTTGTTTCATGTATTCTGGACATGCTCAAAACATTGTTTTTCGTTGCTTTAAGAACATTCCTTGCGTTGTCATTTTGTAAGATTTGTATTACAAAATATCAATAAAACAACTATGATGATTAAGCAGTGTGTTGCCATAGAAATGTCTACATCGCACATATACATGTACAGCATCTCGAATTGTGCGTGTAACAGGAAGGCTGCATGTTTACAAAGTTTACAAATAGACCTTTTCGACCAAGCTATGCACGGCAGCCAGTATCCACCTTTTGATTTTGTGACTTCTCTTCTTTGAAGTACTTGCAGACTAAGTAAGTTACTTACTCAATGGGAAAGTCCTGTTAACATAGACGGTATGTCTATGTTAACGTCATTTCAAGTGTCAAAATATACGACAAACCTACTTATCTTTCCCAATCCAGACCTTAAAATGGATAAAACCAATAAAAGTTCTTGATGTAGATATTTCCTAAAATGTAAAATGAATGAGGCATGGTCAGGGACAGCCACCCACCCACTCACTCCTAGCACTTTTAAGTTTTTAAAATCCGTTTCAGTGACTTAGAAAAAAGTTTAAATGCGTTGCAGTTGAAAAAAGCGACTTTACAGCGGCTTTTTGTGTGCATGGTTTATATCTGATCACGGAGATCTCAAGTCTGCTCAGTCTTGTATCGATGAACACGCGGCTTTGACCTTTAACTATAATTTTCTGTGCCTTTGGTCATTATTATTATTATTATTATTATTATTATTATTATTATTATTATCGCAACAGATATATGATGCCTCTGTAGTAAAAGCTTCAATCTGTTAAAATTTGAAAGTAATAATTATTACCTTTTTAAAGATATTTTATATTAAAGTTCGCCGGGTTCTTATTTGCATGTAAAGAGATATTGAAGAGAATCAAATTGTAGCGAATGTCAGCAAATTTTAATCGATATGACATTATATTTCGTAGAGGGCTTCTTTTTATCAGAAATAAATATTTCAGAATAGTACTTTGAAGCCACACCCTCAATCCCTTATCAAGGAGTTTTATAAATCAAATACCAGTAAAATGGGAATCTCAATAATCGGGAATTTCAAAGCATAAGAATTCCTTTTCATTCGTGTTGGAATTGTAAGTAATAATAAGATTTTTACCGACTTCACTCTGTTATAATTATCTTTAAGTAGTCTGACGGTACTGCACATTTTTACGGCTGAATCCACAGCATTTGGCCAAGGAATCGACTTTTGACTGATTGCGATCATTCTCTACACCGTCTTGAACCTGCGCTTCTATGACTGCTACTGCTAGTTGAGAGAGAGCAATCTTACGGAGGTTATTTGAAACAGGCTGTTCTACTCGCCTTAAACCTGGATTCCAGGACAAAGAATGTTTTCAATTTTTAGCCCCCCAAGAACTAAAAACAGAACTGCCAATGTTATGACCGTTACGCGTGCACATATGTTCCTAGTCGAAAGCCAACATTTAACATGTCGGAAAAAACTCAAAACACACGCTGGTTACGTTTTCTGAAAAAAAAAAACCGATTTTATGGCATTGCCTTCACACAAAAGTCATCGATGTATTTTCCTTTTAACGTTATAGTTGTTTAATACTTTTAAAATGCCCATAACTGACAAAGCCATGGATGAAGATTTTGACCCGTCGTCCATGACCGCGTTCACGATAATTTTGATTAGTATCATCCGAGAAAGCCTAAAGCGAGGCTGCCAGCACCATATGATGCCAATTGAGACTAGACTGTGCAGGAATCCACGTGAGGTTTGGTTAACTTTTTAGCAATAAGGGTGAAACTCTGTCCAGGAGTCGGGAATGTCGTCTAAGAAAGCAGTATAAAAGTGGCACACAAAATACGGAGAATTCGCACTGTAGTGCAAAAGACTGTAACTCAAGGATACTTTAGAGGAAACTATCAGTAAAATTTCCTCAGACGAATTCTGTCAGGGTTTATTCGTAGGCGCACCGCAATCGCTAGTCTGTTATTATTTCTGACCCCACTGTCAGCAAAATCCCGCCTAATTTCGCTTGATTTTAACGCCAACTATCGCCTCTTCGAACTGTTTCGGAAAATAAAAAAAGGTTTGCTATACGAAGAGGTGGTTTTAAAGTAATTTATTGTCTGGCACATTACTGGTGAGTTTTTAATTCGCCTGAACACCCCCTTTACGGGTCGCTTACGTGGTTGCCAAGGTACCGCTGCTAGTCGAAGGAGCTATTCTTGGAACAATGTTAAAACTTGAAACAGTATGGGGTTGCTTGCTGTTTCTTACCCAGGTGGTTTGGCAAATGATTACAGTCCATCCGCGTTTATGGCAAAGATGTGATATATCGTAGATCAAAACTTAGATGATACATCTGCTTTTTATAAAAGCAATTATTTTGTTTCAAGGAAAATGATTTGCCTTTAATTTTTTACAAAATAAATAAATAAATAATAATAATAATAA
>NW_019773650.1:21947-61889 GCF_001039355.2 Lingula anatina | reverse complement strand
ATCCTCTAGTTGTAAGTAGAATTAAATGTATGTTTGCTAAAGGACATATCTATTCTATAGGACAACTTAGAGAGATTGCGTGCACAAGGGCAAAAGGGGCCAAAGTTGTGAGTGTTAAACTGTATTTACTGGTTTATTTAAATTAGAGACATGTTATTAATATTCCATCTTTTATGTTACAAATATTATATTAGAATTAAGTCCTTATATTTTGATATATTTTTTATGTCACTACATTCATGGTGCATTAAATGATTCAATTTAATTAACTGAGCAGTGTCATGTTACAAGTTGAGTGTTATTGTTTACTTTGAGCCACTAGTAAGTGTAGGCTGTGTACAAATTGTCACATATAATATTCCCCAGTCAGTCTGAGTACAGTCAAGACGTGTTAGTTTAAGACGATGTAACAAGGTCGGAATATTGGTTAGACATTTTATTTTTCTTTGATTTTTGTTTAATTATTTTATTATTTCAGATTCACGGTAATTTGGTATTAAAATACTTCGGTATTCTGGTACTACCTATCAGTGAATAAAGGTTCCATCATCTAGTTACATCATCTTGTTACGTCATCATCTCGACAAATGCATGCAAACTCTACAGTATTTAATAACAATAACTTGAGGGGTAAAACATATTGCATTGTCACTGTTATTATTAAAGGTACACAGAATCGTTAAAGCTTGTTCAGCATTTGGTTCGGTGCTTATAATGGACGGAGAAAGTTTTGGTGTTTTCTTGTCTTTGTGTGTCTAGTTTAAACCCTCATCCTAGAAGTAGACTGAAGAAGTAGATAAAGTACTGCAGCAATATTAGAAAAGTTTCCTGTTTTGTCATATTTTTTATATTCCAGAAAAGAGGGCTATCGACATCATGTCTGCACCAAAACCTGATAAACTAAATAGGTAAATTGGTATTTTATTATAATCTATCTCTTCTTACTCCGCTTTTATCTCATTTGTAAAGAAAAAAGGGAAATGAAGAAGCAATCTTGGATGTATAGATCTACATGAACATGTACTAGTTGTAAATACAGTAATACGGCAATTCAGAATAATTTTCTTTTGATGAAGTAAGCAGCCGTAAATAAGTTTTAAAGAAAAGAATGTAATTTCTGTCTACCAGAGCACTGTATTCATTTATCTATTATATTTATGCATGATTGTCATCATAATAATATTACTATTTCATGATTTTGATGCTGATCTGCACAGCATGATTTTGCATATTTACCAGACAGTTGATTAATTGTTTAAAATCCATTGGTTTGTCTAAGTGAATAGTAACAATTCTATACCTTAGCTGAAAAATAAACATATCCGAGTCATTTTGTCATGTACTGAATGCTAAATTAATGCAAATTTCTTGAATTTTAGATTTTTGTAAATATTTTAATTAATAATATCTTTACTGTGCATGACTGATATTTTTTAATCTAATTTTTCTATTCCAGAATTGTTAATCTCCTCATGACTAGAGTAATGACAAAGGAATGTACACTTAGTTATGATTCATCGGTTATGATTCATTGGTTATGAACAGTTTCCACACAATAACCAGATACAAGATGAAATATCCCCTCATTATAACAAACAAAAGAGTGAAACAACATCCACGTATGACGATAATGAGGCCCCTGAAGATGGTGATTCCAAAAGTATAGATGCAGATAATTTCAAAAAAGAAAACAAAAGTAATTCCAGTGCCTCAGATTTGAGTTGTCTCAGTGTAATAGCCAAACAACCAAATTCACCCAAGGGTAAAACTTTACACAAGTGCAAATATTGTACCAAGGTATTTTCAAGGAAAAGTGATAATATCAAGCATAAAAGAGTACACACTGGGGAAAGACCCTTCCTGTGTCGAGTCTGTAAAAAGGCATTTACCCAGAAAGCTGCTTGCGTCAGACATGAAAGACTTCACAAGCAGGCCGTTTATTTGTCAGTTCTGTGGGAGTGGGTTCATTCAGAGATGGGATCTGGTGCTGCATGAAAGAATCCACACTGGGGAAAAACTTTTTGACTGTCATTTTTGTAAAATGATTTTCACACAGAAGAAAACTTTGGAAAGACATGAAAGGATTCACACTAATGAAAGACCATTTCAGTGTCATTATTGTGGCCAAGGATTTACACAGAGTAGCACTTTGGTGAAACATGAAAGAATTCATACTGGAGAAAAGCCATATACCTGTAAGTATTGTGGACGGAAATTTGCTTCGAATAGTGACTGTGGAAGGCATGAACGAATACATGCTCGCAAAGTACAAAATAAACAGTCCAATATTTCAAGTTTACCTGATATTCAAGCAAATGCAGTTAATACCGTGGTAGGCCAGAATAATGGTGATGCAAAACTAGATAAAAATTTTCCAAAGTCATTTATTAAATCTACAGCTGAGATGACATCCGCAGTGAAACAAGTCAACACTGGGGATGTGGTTGAGAAAAGAGAGACCTCCGATTTCTGCGAGATTCATGCAGAGACTGGTCACAGAGTACAGGATGGAAACTTTCAAGTCACAGCTGATAATGGACTGGTTGTAAGTTCTAGCTGACACTTGTTTAAAACCAGTTCAAAATATTGTTAAATTTCAAGATGGAAACTTTTCATTGACGGCTGATAATGGACATGCTTCAGTTTCCAGTAAAAATTTNTCGCAAATTAATTTTCTGTGGAGACGCAAAAGTCACTAAGCTATTCTCAGAAAGAGTGTAACAGCATTGTCAAGTAATATGTTATTAAGATTTTGTTCAGCACTCGACCCTGCTCTTGTTCGACAGGTTTTCCAAGTGCGGCATTATCGCCTTAAAGAAGATTAACTGAATATTTTGCAGGAAAGAGGAAAACGTCGTGCTTGCCTATACACTTGTTTTCTGTCTGGCAGATTGCTTATTATAGTTGGTATATGCAAACTCTAATTTGCTAATTATAAATAGCTGTAGATATACATTTATTTATTTATTTTATTTGTGGGGAGTCTCTGGTTTATACGGACTTTGTTCGGGCCTTTACATTTTTAGATGTACTTAAGAGGTAAAGATGTAAAATTTCCGCACTCACGCGCAATGTCATCAACGGCGTTTTTTTATGTGCTTAAAAATGTCAAAATCATTTTTTAAGTCAAAAGTTGACTCCAGCCAACCAATGAAAACAACTAACACCCCATTTCCATAGATTAGATCGACCTACTTTAGATCGACCTAACTCCCTGGGGGTTCACGCTAAATAGCTGTCAGCCGGGCGGACACGAAAGTTAATTACCCCCTTACAGCTTGTAGTAGGCGGGACGGACATTTAAGTCGGATTATCTGAAAGTAATCTAGTGAGACTTCCCGCGGGGATAGATCGATCTAAAATCTATGGGAATAGAGCCTTACACCATTAAGTTATTCGGCTTGAGCTACTTTTCCAGAAGAGCACATGTTCACGACGCTGGATTAAACTGATAGCTAATTTTGATGGCTGACCACTTCAAATTGTGCAATGGGGGCATTTTGGCATAACAGGCTTCTCTTGAAAACTGTGACAGGAATGGTAGTCCGCCAGGAACCGTAGTCCGTTCCCCATTATTTTGTACAGGTGACATACTATTGACTAACCCTAACCCCTACTAATGTTAAGGGACCACTGACTTCAATTCCTACATGTAGACGTCTGGCGTTGTTTTTCCTATAAAACCAAGGTAAAATAACCGAAGAGCTAGTATTACTCACTAATTAAAATATATTTCTTATCACCTGTGTCTCCAAAACATGAAATACACGACAAAGCCGAGAGTCCTTTGGCTTAGACACACCTAAATCAGTGAAAGTAATTAAAAATAATGAAGACAATCATGATTTGCTAAAGGAGTTTTACTCCTGTAGAAATGGGCTATTGGTAAAACTTGGGCTGTTAAAATATCGTGCACTGATTGGCTGAGAGTTGCTGGTGATTGACAGCCAGCCACAGGTCAGCAGATTCGGAGGCGTTGGTTTTCCGCTAAAACCTAGGTGCGATGTCTGCAGAGGTAATTTTTGCTCACTGATTTAAATGTATTATATTCCTTATAATCTGTGTCTCCAAACCAGATGAAATTAAAGAGCAAAATTACGATAAATGAGTTGACATACAATACATCAACTAAAGCCGGTAATAAGTGACTTGGTGTTCCAACTCGTGATGTAAAACGTGATCATTTTCTATCTATCTATCTATCTATCTATCTATCAGCTATAACCGAACGTACTCATACCGTGTTAGCAATAGAATATTGAGAACTGATCTTGTTGTGCTTGAACTTCAGCATAAAAAAAATGAAATTTGTGCGCATCGTTCTTTTCTCCGCAAATAAATTTACTTATGTTATTCTAGTAATTTGGCTACAGAAACACTTGGCCCGCGCGCGAGACATTTTTCTTGAAGAGATGAAAAGTGGACTTAGGCGCGATTCTTTACATATACTTTATCTTTTTTCGCTGTTCAATACTATAAAAAGTTAACAAAAACGTTCAACCAATAGAGATACAAAAACAAAACAAAACAAAACATAAAAAATGTTGTCACGATATATTTATGCGTATTAGTTGTCTTTGTTACAACAATAAACAATGCTAAAATAATTTTAGTACCAGTAATAAGTTGTCGATATTTTCCGATATTTGCCAGCCAGCACTAGGTCAACTGAGTCCACTAACATCTGGCGTTGTATTTCCTCTAAAAACCAAGGCGCAATAACCAAAGAGCTCTTATTACGCACTTATTCAAATATACCATATTCCTTATCATTTGTCTCACTGAAGGCCACAGGCAGATATTCATGAGAAATGACAATACCCATATTGATGAATTAACGGACAAAGAACGCGACTATATGGAGAAAGAAATTACTATATAAGAATGTCATAATGCTTTAAAGAACACGAAGAATCGCCTGGTATCGACAGATACACAGTAGAATTCCATAAACTCTTCTGGTCTGACTTGACAAAATTCATTGTACGCTCATTCAACGTCTCGTTCATTAGACAATGTCAATAAGCCAGATGAAAGGCCGCATAACTTGTCTCCCAAGGGCGGGAAAAGATAAAAACGATTTAAATAACTGGAGACCAATTCCACTGCTAAAAGGTGACTATAAAATTGCCTCAGCCTGTGTTGCAAACCGTATGGAACATTTTTTGGGAAAAATCTGATAAGCGATACACAGCTTTGTAAAAGGCCGATTTATGGGAGAATGCGCCCGACTGGTATACAACTTAATTGACAGAACAGAAAATGAACAAATTCCTAGGATACCTCCAAATGAACCTAGGATACCTCCGTGTGACTTCCCTGAAGATTTATACGATGTCGTTTTAGCAATAGCGTGCCTTTTACACCTTTTAGTTACCCTCTTTGTCTGCCTATGAATAAGGACACATGCAGCTGCAAACTCCTACAAGCGAATTACTTTCAGATTAAAAATAAAGAACTTCACTATTATTAATGCTCCTAAAGGTGGAGAGAAAGAGACCACCAACAGCATCAACCATTATCACAATTACTGCAGGTCCACCAAACAGTGCTCATACGGGAACTGTTCAGTGTCATCTCCGATATTGTCAAGGCCTACGGGCATACGATCTATTTTAAACTTTTGTCAAAAGTTTCTGTTGATCGGCTTAACAAATTGTAGAGTCTACAGCAGCCATGAATCAATTTCGCACGGCCCCACCTACCTCCGCACCTACCTCCGCAAGGACGATGCACAGACGTATATATTCGTACATTACATGGCAAATGCAACCTCATTCTTATAAAGAATCTGGAATATCAGCCCATGGGAAACCGTTTGTTTTATGATAACAAATAATCATACCTGTCAGCATTGATAATGCATTGCTAGAGAGGGAGATTTCCTCGAAAGCCGTTTGTTGCCCAACCCGACTCTCTCTCTCTCTCTCTCTCTCTCTCACGCACACACACATGAGTACACACACGCTAAAGAAGTAAACAAGTAAATGAATGAATAAATAAATGAAACAAATAGATAAATAAATAAATAATATACTGTTTCTTTTATTTTCGAAATTGTTTTCTTCAATGTTTAGATAAGAAACACTCAGGTTTTTTAAAGTTCTGTATTAACAGTTTGCTTTGTCTACATAAAATAATAAATAACACCAAAGCATTATAGATTTATTAATGCTACGAAAAGTCTGTCATTTTTTTCTTTATGAGACTAAATATGTGATCCTCGCACGATCGATTTCATTTCGCTCATCCCCAAAGATGTACATAATCTGAGTTTCATTACGTCTGTATGATAAGGTACAATCACGGATCTCCATCCCAGGAAGGTGACACGGGTTTACTACAATCACAATGGATAAAACAACCACATTTTATCAGTTATAATACTTGATATCAAGCGATCAGATTTAGCAATCTGATTTCATTTGTAGAATGAAGGAATGAGTGACAACTACGTAGGATTGTGTTAGAGAAGACAGAATGCGATTTTTATCCACTCTTTATACGTACACGTACCAACTGGTTTTTGTGCTACGTCTATATATTTCTAAGACAGATCTTTATTCCAAATAAATGAGGTGATGCTTATTAGCACAAAAGGTTGAAACATGCTGTCGTTCATTACTCACGCACGTTAAAGATTTAACATTAAGGTTATGGCATGAAATTCGCAGATGACACGACTCTTGTCGAGTTGGTAACTGATAGCCTAACAGCGAGAGCGCATAAAGTGAGTCTGTTGAAACTGTTGTTGAGTAGCGCAAGAGTAACTAGAAAAGCACTCCGAGAGCGCAGACCTCCGCCAAGGCAGCGATTTTTTTATTATTATTGATTATTGATTGATTACTGATCCGGATCAAAAACTAATCATCTCTTCCTTGGCCCACTTCTGACAGTTCCTGAAAATTTCATCAATATCGGTCCATAACTTTTTGAGTTATGTTGATGACAAACAAACAAACAGAAAAACAGGGGTGAAAACATAACCTCCTTGGCGGAGGTAATGATATCTAGTAAAACCAAGGAAATGGTAGCAGATTTAATTTCAGACGGAATCAAAATGTTAAAACATTAATTTACATATTTAGAGCTCCTGCTACTTACAAATGGCTGTGATGAGTTAAATTACTGACACAGAGACAGTAGGTTTACATGTTCAGTAACATATGGTGAATGTATTCTAAATAAGGATTATTAAAGATTTCAAAACAGAATCAGACGCATACATTCTATAAGAAATTGTTGGTATATTTGCTTTAATTAGACTTAGGAAATAAACATTACATTGTACAATATAATACAGGTCACTTCTCTATACACATTTCTCAAAAACATTCATATACACACATATCCATTGACTACCATGCGACTTTATCATGTGCTAACTCTTGTATAAAATAAATACATATAAAGACAAGCACAGCAAATATTTTATAGTACAAAAAACAATCGATGTCCCTGGATTATGGCTGCCCTCTATTTTTTATTTTCTGTAAACGTATCATTTGACCTGAGAAATTAGTATATTTATTTCCAAGAATAATACCCGTCGCGTAAATATGAACATTGGTTCCCTTTTCTTCCCTAACCCAGTTTTGGTTTGTTTCCACAAGTTTTTCACCGCATTAAAGTCTACGATATGTATATTATCTTTTATTTTTAAGAATTAAAGGGATCGGACTTCACTTGAATTCGATTGATATAAAGGACATAACATTTCAAGTTATAAAAAAATTGTGAATAAAATTTAGATTTGAGGGTAATTTTGAAATGATAAGTGGAATAATGTGGAAAATACCCTGAGGCAAGGGAAAGGTCTCATGTCAAGTCGTGAGCAGAGAGTTACCAGGGGGGAGCTTCAAGATTTATTTATTTTTTGCTTGCGACTTTGTGTCGTTTACATTATAACATATATATAAAAAGTAATATATGAAATCCATCTTAAATAAACTGGAAAACTTATGAAAGCCATGTAATACAGTACATTTTTACCCCCCTCCCCCATCCATGAACAGATAAATCAAATTAAGGAACATATATCCTTTTAAACATCCACACGAATTTAAAACTATGTAATTTATGGAATGTTATACTGCCATACAATGTACACATTTTAGTTAAATTAAACCTATAATCCATGTTTCCAACAACATTATATCTTCAGCTTCAAAAAAATATACGAAATTTATTTTATTAATAACCATACCCACTAAAAACAATCTAATTTATAGAACACTAGACCATAATACAAATCAAACCAAACAGTGTGGTGTAGACAATAATCCAACATATTAAGCCTCACAAAAACAATAATTTCTTCAAAAAATCATTATATTGGTTGTGAGCAAACAGAAAAGAAATTTAACCACTTGGTTTTCTCATTTAGTGGATCAAAGTTCAAACAGACAATTCAGCCCCAGACATTTTGATTTTCAATTTTGAAATAAAATCAGTCTCTTGTGATAACACATGAATCATCCAATGGGACTATCATAAAAGTTGTGGAAAAAAAGAATGAAAAAATATCAATGCTAAATACCAGTGTTGTCTGATATAAAACTGACTTGACATCAGGAAACCATGGAACTTGAAGTGCTATACTCTAATTACTTCTCTGATCCAAATTACTGCCGAGTTTTCAGTCATTTTGCAAAAAAAAAAAAAAAGGTCTAAGTTAATTCTACTTTTCAAGATTTGCATTTGATGAAGTGCACCAGATTTGTCCTTGCTGTCATGCTGATAGGAAGGTGGTCTCCTAGGCTTCTCCTTTGTTGATGAATCTGGAAAAATGTCACAATATTCCTTCAGAAGATATCCATTCCTTTAATTGATAAATATGTTGTTAAATAAAGATATCATTATACTGTAAAAGAATATGTTAAATACCCAGCTGCAGGAATCATTTCAATAAGAAAACATGGCATATTTTGTCCATTGCAGATTCTGATACATGCCTTAAACTGTTTTGATTTTAATAAATAAATAAATAAATAAATAAATGAATAAATAGATCCCACAGGGCGCAGTTTTACCTTAGCTGTCTCTTCTTGACTACCACTGGCCAATCAGAGGGAATATCTTCTACATCATCGACTTAAGAAACTTTGCAGCCTGAAAATATAAAAATGACTACATTAATATTATTAAATTTTTACCTTTAACTGATTTGGTAGGCGCCACAGACATTTAAGCCTCTTGAGCTGATAGCAATTTAGCGAGAAACCCCTTGGAGATGGATCGATCCTGTTGAATCAATCTAGGTATGGGAAACCAGTCTTAAATTTTCATTTCATCACATGAATATTCACTACTGATTAAAACCGCATGCAACCACCAGTCAGACTGGTTTTGTCCTGATTATGCTATATTACAGAAAGACCAGGACACTGATATCTATTTTTCTTATCTCACAAATTTATATTTTATCTAGTAAGTGTGTGTACAAAAGATGACAGAGGCAGATACGGTAAAGTCTTGAAAATTTCGNCTTTAATTGATCAATATGTTGTTAAATAAAGATATCATTACACTGTAAAAGAATATATTAAATACCCAGCTGCAGGAATCATTTTCAGTAAGAAAACATGGCACTTTTTCATATTGTCCAATGCAGATCTAGATATATGTCTTAAACTGTTTTGATTTTAATAAATAAATAAATAAATAAATAAATAAATAAATAAATAAATAAATAAAACCACAGAGAGTAGTTTTACCTCAGCTGTCAGCTGTGATATCATATGGTCTGGAGTATCTCTGTTACCCTGATCTCCATGACAGCAGGTCCAGATGATCAAAGATGGTGTCCAGAGTCTCAGTAACCACCCATAATTTCTGGTCCTTGGTCAGTATTTCCACAAGAAATGTGCCACAATTCTGAAGGAAAAATCAACTTGACAGCAACACTAGCAACTTTACAGACAGTAAACAGCAACAAACATTCCAACAACATTAGTAAAAGAGTTTTATAAATTCTTAAACGAATAAAGATGTTCATCATATTAGCTGAAAAAAAGACGTTAATGTTTTTCACTCTTCACAAGCTCTGATGATATTCTGATCATCAGTACACACTTTCATGTCAGCAGGCTTTTAATATTTAAAGTTGTTATTAACTAGACACAACAGTTTGAACATTTAACAATGGTACCATTCCCTATGAGTAAACCATGAGCAAAATTTACTTAAGCATACATAATGGCTGATATGGTCAGAGAAAAATGATAACATTAATCTACCTCTACTTTCTGACTAAACAAACTGGACTAAATTTAAACAAAAATAAGATTTTAAATTAGCAGGTCTATGCTGGACAACAGATGTGTTGAACAAGGATAGCATGGAAAACATAGGCTCTATTCCCATAGATTTTAGATCGATCTATCCCCGCGGGGAGTCTCACTAGATTACTTTCAGATAATCCGACTTAAATGTCCGTCCCTCCTACTACAAGCTATAAGAGGGTAATTAACTTTCGTGTCCGCCCGGCTGACAGCTATTTAGCGTGAACCCCCAGGGAGTTAGGTCGATCTAAAGTAGGTCGATCTAATCTATGGAAATGGGGTGATAGAGATCAAAACATGCAAACACATTCAATGCCTGTAACTAATACAGACATTAAACAAATAATTTCAAGGAAACAGATGCAATGGCATCCAGACAAGAAATATAACTCAAGAGTTGTAAAATTCTTTGAAAAAAAAAGATCTGTCTATAAAAGAATGAAAATGTTTTTAATTGTTCCAAATCTTTTTCTGACCAGCCATCAATACCGTCCCTGCCCTCTTTCAATATTTTATTCTTTGAAATGAAGACAACCATTAATTAACACAAGCAGTGAAACCTATGAGTGAAGCATCAGCCAATTCACATAAAATTCGAATAGGCCATACAATATTAATTTATGTAATGAGAGAAAGAGATAACCATTAGTACCTCAACTTTTAGACGAAGCAAATTTCACGACTACATCACCAAGAAAACTAAATGACATGACATACATGTACCTATCTGGGGTACCTTGTAGATATGTCTCCATCTCTGTCTTAAAGGTGTGGAGGCTCACTGATATTACAGATATTTTCAACAAAAAGTGTTTCAATGGCCTATTGGTACACTCACCTGAAAGACAAAACCTCATACGCTGAGAGGGATAAATTGTTTGAAACAGCAAAGCTGGCAATATACAGTCACCAGTAAAAAAACAGTAAAAAAACTATGCACTTGCACACCATTAAAAACCAATCTTGCTCCCATTTAAAAGTAATACTACTTGGTGAAGTTAATGAATTAAGTTCCTGAAAACATTTTATAAAAAATTGTAAACATTAATATGTTTCCATTTCTCAAAACGTTGTCACAATATTTTCAGAAAAATTACAAAAAATATATTGTAATTAATTCAAATAAATGTGTTTAAAAAATGTTTTTAAAATGTTTGGAGAAAATGTTTTCAAAAAAGATTTCAAAAAACATTTTTAAAACATTATTAAAAAGTTTCAATAAACGTTTTTGAAAAACGTTTTTAAAATGTTTCAAGAAAATGTATTCAAAAACGTTTGTAAAACACTTCCAACCTTTTGTGTTTTAAAGGTTCTTATTAAGTTCCAAATATAAAAAAAGGTTTTCAAAAAAAAACATCTTTAAAACATTCTTGTAATGTTTCAAGAAATTTTTTAAAAATGTTTTTAAATGTTCTTTGGGNCGCCCCTGCAAATATTTTTCTCAGCCTACTGTCCTTATCATATAGAAATAAAGAAATACAGCGTTAGGTATGTGTGATGTAAATGGAAATGACTTTTATTTTATTTTATTTATTTATTTATTATTTTTGGAAACTTTTAAGGTCAGACTGAAAGAGTGCTTTCTTATGCAAGAATGATTACTAACAGAATATCTCTAAACCGAAATCATAAGAATGGATAATAAACGCGTCTGCTTTCTCTGAATTTCTTTATTTGCATCACAGGCTGATGATTAAAAAAGGTAGACATGAAGACATTTAACGTGAACATAAATTTGTGTTGTACTAATATGCGAATATAGAGTAGAAACTGAGTATGTCTTTTTACTGGAAGCAACTACACTGGGTTTATTTCACAACTCAAATTTTCAGTCAATGCAGATAAGGAAATGACAGAGTAAGTCAAAGCTGAAATGACACACCAAACGAAACAATTGAATATTGTCACAGAAAAGCGAAGTGCGTATAAAAACGGCCAATACATTATCTTTGATAAAGCTTTTAATACTTGTAATTATTATCTATTTTGACCTGGGAGTTAACATATGTATAACTGCAAACTTAATTTATTATCTTGTATTTATTTATTATTCTATCTATTTTCCTCCTGTGGGTAATTAACCTGTGCCCTATTCCCTTTTTCTTTCAATCCGGGCCAACACACTCCTTGCCATAGAGTTGATGTGTACATGTAACTGAAGGATAGCCTTTGGAGTCTACAATACAAAGTAAAATGTGTCCCTCAGCAAGGTGGGACTACAGCGCTATATTGGCGCAGAGCAGATTTGCAATTTCTTTTGGATTTCAAATTCTGTCCTTTGCTCTCAGTCTTCTAAACATCTTAACTAAACAGTCTTCCTGCCGACAATCTCCAACCCCGAGTGTAGCTTGGACTTATTTTTTAAACATTTGTGTTTTTTTAGTTAAAACTAAAAAACTGCCTGCTAGTATAGAAATGTAAGACCGAGACTTTAACTTAAACACGGACACCCAAAACTGTAAAGAATATCTATTTAGTACACATGTCTATACACTGTATTTGCTCATTAATGACGTCCAGAGGTTGGCGCGGTAAACAAATACACTGCTTTATTTATAAATAACAACACTGACTGTATTTCTAACTTTAAAGTAAAACAAGAAAAGTTGAAAAGTTGGAGTAAACGCTTGAGTTTTTCTATAAACAGTACCCAATGCCCGTCAATATTCAGACCTGTATAAGGCTTTCACTTTAAGATAATGATAAATGAATTAAGATAATGATGGAATATGATAAGCTTTATTTATTTTTGTGTAAAGCTCTCTTTTAAAAGAACGGAAGTCTTCAAATTGTCATTTTTGATGTAAAAGTTTCATATCGATAGCTGAATGTAAATAAACGTTATTTTGGTTCTAAGTCTCCGCTGTAATCATATCCAGTTCGAAAACACCCCTCTCATGTGGGAAGTGGCTGTGACGCTTATTTCCCTTTATAACCAAAACCAAATTCTCCAAGTAGAGCGACCCATCGTGGCATATTTAACCTCGGCCTCGGGCTGATCACTTGGCATGTTGAATTCCACGAGAATTTCAGGGGAGAGGTACTTGGTGGTCGTGTACGCTTCTAACTCAACCAACTCCACAAAGTCTCACCACAGCGTTACACTAACGAAGGGAAATAATGTAATTTAAAATCTGGCAGAACTAAATTATATAAAACATGTTTTTGGAAACAAGCAAGCAAATAAACGCAAAATAAAAAATCTAACTTACTATATAAATATATAAATAATACATGTAAATATGTAAATAAAAAAGATGAAAGAAAGAAAAGAACAGAAAAAAATGAAAAGAAAAATGCTGCAAATGGGGTGAAAATGATTTCCTACCTGCAGTTTCACTAAAGTCAATTATTATAAACGGAATGTGACTAAAATATGATGAACACATTAAGTTTTTAGTTTCTTATATATTGTATACCTTTAATCACTCAACTAGCTGACGCCGGAATAGTTCTTTTACCTCCTCTCACCTATATTTTAATTTACTTATTTAAATAATCCTGTAGACAGTCCATTCTCTACGGTGTATTCATTGTTCGACAGCTATACTTGATCACCAGTATGATGATTGACGTTTGTTTATATAACTGCCAATCAAGCCATCCACTTCTAATAGCTTTGATTGGCACCTCTCAATCACAGGAAGTAAAAGCTCCTTTGCAGGATGATTGTGATTGACGTTTGTTTAATTAACCGTCAATCAAGCTGTCAAATTTGACAGCTTTGATTGACACCTATCAATCACAGGAGATAAAAGTTCTTTGGCGGTATGGATGTGATTGACGTATGTTTACTCAAACTGTCAAATTTGACAGCTTTGATTGATATCTATCAATCGCGAGATGTTAGAGTTCTTTTATTCTACAAAGAAATTGTAGGAGCCGTCCGCACTGGACAGATTCCCCCAGGACTGGGATTTTAAGGCAAGAAAATAATAAAACTTGATGAAAGTATTGATCGAATAGGCCTATGGTCATTAATATAAAGCGTGTTATTATATATAGGTAAAATTTTACAAGGAATTAGCTTCTTAGATAGAGATAGCTTCTCGATCCTGGACAACGTCTCCACGTGAATTCCCAGAAAATGTATCGCCTGCAGGGCCTCAAGTACGGTTACCACTGTTACATGGTACTCTTTTTTCATATAAATGAAATTAATGACATTTGGAAACTTTTAAAATAACTGAATTCAGTATAAAAAGTTCTGAGTATTTAAAAAAAATTATTATGATACTCCGGAGAAATTATAAGAAAAATGATCATATCAGCGCCCTCTATCATTTATCACTGTCTTCACTAGCACAATATGATGAAATTCATGGACAACTTCACAATCATGTTGAGATAGACTATGAGGTCAAACACTGTAGCATTAAAACTGTTGTAACTCAACTTCCTCTATTCTCCCGGACCATTATACATACCTGTCAACATTGACAATTGCCAGAGAGGAAGATTCCCGCGCACGACCTACGCCCCCCACCCCGACACACACACACACACACACACACACACACACACACACTCTCTCTCTCTCTCTCTCTCTCTCTCTCTCACACACACACACACACACAAACTATTTTCATTCTTTGGAAAGTAACGCCTCGGTTAGATATGTGTTGTTAACAGTTTGCTTAGAAAATAGTTTGACTATACAAAATGATATAGAAAAATCAAACCGGCAATTAAGAACTTTATTATATTCCTATTCAAGACTTTCAATGTTTCAAGAATTCCATCGGCTGTTTTACAACTTATACATACTAACAGCCTTTTTTAATCAATAATTAAAACAAGTTAATATTTGCGCTCTGATATTTCCGTCTCCGTTCTCCGTTATGTGGCTTTCATCGGGGATTAAGCTTTTTGCACACCTCAGGTAGAGGTGACAATTACGTCGTTAGCCTAGCTTTCTGTTACTGGAATATTTTTGAAATATTGTTGAGATTTCTTTATGAAGTACCAAATATCTCACTTCGAAAAAAATTCATTTTTTAATTTAAAAGATTATCATTCTGTTCTTCAAACCGCAATATGTACAACTCTTTTTTTTTAGCAAATTGCCTATGCCATTGTGGACAGTTGGGCAAAAGCACTAAATCTCACTCATTAACACTTCTGTTTTATGTTTTCTGATGTATTCTGGATAATTGCACAAATAGGCCCTAGTGCATATATGAAAATGTGCAACATTTCGTGCAAGTCGGCAAACATACTTGATGTGATAATCGCCGACAGTTTGTGTAGTTCAAAAATAGCAAACTTTGACTTTACGTAAATTCTTTCGGCACTTAATGTTCCATCTGTAACTGACAGTAGGACACATACTGTCACGGCATAGGGATTTTAAGTCGTTTTTTCACTCGCCATTACGTTGCGTCGCGTTCGTTGTGTGTAAAAACGCTAATTTAAATGAAAAATGTCGATAATTTCTTTCTCTTTTAATTTTTTGAAATTTCAATTTCAAGAAATGACGAGTATGTAAGCTTCATTTTTAGTCATTAGGGCAACATTTCAGAGGAAGAATTTGATAGAGTAAATCAGCGCTAAATTATAACGTCACGGTGATTTTCTATCATAACAACAGCATAACAATTGCTGGAACTTATTTTAATTTTAGTTCCTTTCGTAGCGTTGACGCTTTGCCAATTAATTTTCTAGTGCTGCGTTTTTACTAATGGCGCTCTTTCTCAATAGACGTCATCTTTGAATTCGAAGTCCGTCTTTGTGAATTACTAAAGTTAAAACATACGGTAGTTATATAAGCAGGAAAGATTAATCTGAACAGGTTTTTTTAGAGACAAAAGTTGTAAAAGTTTGTATAACCTGGTGTGTTAAAGTTAAAGGACAACAGTAAACACCCGAACGCACTCAAAACTCAATTTCCCCGACTCTCCCAAACCTTTTATACCATCATCCATACCCTCCCCCCTTCATTTTTGTGTCGTTTTTTTTTTTTCAACATATTTCCTTTTAATCCAACTTTCTCTATTGAATGGCTCGTCGACATCTAATTTAAACTAAAATATCATATTGTCATTTTCAATGGCTTATTAGGTAATTTCTTTCTGAACTTTTTATCCCCCCCTCCCCGCCTCGCGTTATGTCTTAACTAACACAATGGGGTGATATTTTGTGGATTCCGTCACAATCATGGTTGAGACAGCATCGGAATCAAAACACCGCAGTCTCTATCGTAAGGTCTACTTGGTCAAACATAGCAAAAACTGCTCAGATATTCAAATCAGTGAACCTTATTGAGTCACATCAAGAAAGCCAGTGACCTACATAACGTCGTTTCAATTTGGGGTTGATAAGGATCTGAAGTTAATTTTCGTCTGGCATTTTTTTAAAATATACTGAACACAAACGTCGTCCAATTTATTTTTAATGTTGTAAAGTACAAATGAAGTTCCATCTGTAAAATATTGTTGAGTATTGAAAAGGAAAGGCGGTCACTTCAGCCTGCCACCTCCCCCTACCATGAATGCAATGGGATGGGCAGCCTGGAAGGAGACGTCACTGCCTCAGTGCTGAGTGATCAGGAAGTGGAGCGAAGGCGGCTTAGATATTAAGTATACGAATATCGTAATTTCAGCCGTATTAATATAACGTTTGAAGAAATCAATTTTAGGTATTTGGTGATAAGTTAATTGTGATTTATTTTTGAAAAGTATTTTGGCACCCGTTTGCTTAAAAGTGGTTTTGACCATTTCCCAACATTTTCCCCCACGTACCATTTATTTCCTCCTTCAATTCATCTCGCCACGTCTCATAAAACAAAAGTAGATGCAGTTGCACTCCATGTTCAGTATTTTGAACTTTGTCGATAGAAATAGTAGTGGCAGTGGAATTTTACCGCGAGAAATGGCCAAGGAGGGGAAACAGCTGTGAAATGTCTTGTGAGAGTCTGGCCATTGGCATGTTGATATTAAGTGAGCAGTTGGTAGTGGAATTATAGAATATATTATAGGTATAGTAAGAAACGTCCATTTCCGAAGTAAAGAACATTATTCAAGTATAAAGGGAATATATTAATATACCTCTATTTCGAATATTTGCAATATTAAGACTTAATATTTCATTTCAATGAAATTTTTGAGCCTAATTGTAGTTGTATTGATTTCTGCGTGACATATTATAAGATAAACCCTTCAATGCATAAGGGGCGAGCTGATGGCTCGAAATGCTGTTTGGAACCGAGTTGAAAGGGCTCTGTCCAAAGGTGTCTTTTACGTGTTTTTTATCAACATAACATCACGAATTTGAGGTTTTTACAAATTAAATGCAGTATTAAAAAAAAAAAAACGATTAAAATTTTTATTTTCAAAAAGTTTTATAACTGATTTGACTGGCCTTTTTATCTTTACATTGTACCTACTATCCATTTTAATTTCTTAACATTTTTACTGTGTATTTATTTATTTACTCGATTCATCTTATTCTGTCCATGTTACCCCTGTAAAGTCTACTGAACATTTATATGGATTTTAGACTATAAATAAATTTTATTCTGTTATAATTATTGGAATATTTAGAACGTGATTATATTAGAATGCGTGGTCTTCAGTTAGAAAACTTATTTTGTTGCATTGAAATATGTTCTTTACTATCGTAGTTTCAAGTTCGTCACGCGTGTCATGCGAAATGGTGCTATTTGTGGTATTCTTCAGCAAGACAGCAAAGGGTGACTTTCTAGTTTAGATCGAATGCGAATTAAGTACGCAAAAATATACCAAACTTATGTCGGTTTAAAGCCAAATATTTTTCTATAATAGCCAGCAATTTCACCTAAATCACCAAGACACATCATCAAAACCGTTGATAAATTCTACGAATTCTTAATTTCCCCTTTTTTACCGGTGTGACTATATTCTTCAGTACCCTTTACCAGGGCGACTGATTGATTTTTTACAGATATTCACAGATATGTCTCTAGATAGATAGAGTTCATTTGGTTCTAAGTCACTAAGCAGAGGGTAATTCTTCAGCCTCATTCTGCAAATGGACTGTAATCTAGAATTTTACGACTGACGCTCATTGTGTGTCTTTCTTTTAATGTTCAGATAAAAAGCCATTTGCTGTCTTGTTGAGTAAAAAATGTAATTTTACGAACCAAGAGCGATTATTTTGTTTTACTTCTAAAGTATGTAGAATTTACAAATTTCAATTACCGTTTGCGAAAATTCCCTTCTTGAAAAGCTTATTTTGTTCATGTAAATATCATTCCTATGATGGAAAAGCAACTACATGTTCTTTCGTGTTTTACTTATCTCTGAATGTAGTTCTTACAATAGAAGATATGACACGTTTTATTCTGAAATATAAATTTTTGCCATTAATCTGTTGAAAAAATACAGGTTCTGGGTAAAGATGATGGAACCATTTATGTGAATGAAATCTGTTTTATTTTCCAAATTTAACCGTTTTCGGCAATTCTCCCTTACCAGTATCTTTCATTCTATCGACTAAATGATGCAGAAATTAGGGTTGTTTTCTCGTATTTAGAACAATGAGAAATATCGTGATCTGTTCCTTGGATTTTAACCCAAATTTCATAAGTGAACATGTAGTTTGTTTTCTAATTAAAAAATGGATATAGGAAATGTGAGAAATATCGTGATCTGTTCCTTGGATTTTAACCCAGATTTCATGTAAATGTAGTATGTTTTCTAATTAAAAAATGGATGTAGGAAATATGAGAAATATCGTGATCTGTTCCTTGGATTTTAACCCAGATTTCATGTAAATGTAGTATGTTTTCTAATTAAAAAATGGATATAGGAAATGTGAGAAATATCGTGATCTGTTCCTTGGATTTTAACCCAAATTTCATAAGTGAACATGTAGTTTGTTTTCTAATTAAAAAATGGATGTAGGAAATGTGAGAAATATCGTGATCTGTTCCTTGGATTTTAACCCAGACTTCATAAGTGAACATGTAGTTTGTTTTCTAAATCGTTTTTTAGGAATTTTTTTTGTAAATTTCATATTCCTTTTACAATCTAATGTTTATTATTCTCTCTATTCTGTCAATAGCCGGGTAAACGCTGTATATGTTTTTACGTAGGACTTCTGACACGTTATTTGCCAAACATGACAAAAGTGTTGAAATATTTTGTTCGAGTCAAATAAACATACTAGTAAGACCATAAGTGTGGTAGATAGTTTATTTACTAGGTCGAATAGATAAGAATGTTATATTTGTTACACCTTTCAGTGAGTTTAAATACAGATATCAGATAATCTTTCATATACTAGGACCCTTTTAAACTTGTTGCAATAAAAAGACTTATGACAATGGTGTTTTACAGATATTTGTTTTATAAATAATTGAATACATAAAAGCAATCTGTATTTCTCGAATAATAAACTTATTGAATATACAAAATGTCTTAGCGTTTTTACTGATGGCTACATGGCTCAGTGGTAGCGTGGGGTTGGGGTTCGATTCCTGGCTCGGGCACTTTGGAATTACAAAGGTGTGCTATTAGAAATTTTCTTTGCTTACTATAAGAAGAAAGTCTACACGGGGAGGGTGGGTGGGAACACTTAGAGAAGTAGGTAACGCGCTTGCCTCCGAGACAGAAGGTCCCCAGTTCGATTCCTGGCGCTACTAGGTCCCAGCAAATAACCTTTTGCAAAAATAAACCCAAATAAACAATTTAAACTACTACAAGAGGATCATACGAATGAGGAAAAGCAAGCTGAGACAGTAGCTCAGTAAGTAAGGCGATAGGCTAAGAAGTAGAAGAAGGCGGCCAAGAAGCTGAAAACCAAAGGTTCGAGTCAAGCTAAAGAAAAGAATGTAAGAAATGAGCAAGCGGTACTTTTGCACATTTTGAAACTATATCTATTACAACTTTTATGTACGTTTATTAAAACAAATACAAACAATTGCGATATACATAAAAAGTAATTTTCATAACGACTTATCATCAAAATCAAGCTTAAATACAATTATCTACAACTGAATGTGTTGGACGTCCTATGCATTTTGAAAATTGTCTCTCAAGATCAATCGTTTTGGTTAAAAAAAATGTTCAAGAAAACTGCATACGGGACGACATAATACTGAACATGAAAACTGATCCAAAATTTTCACAGAGGAACATTTTTATCCAAATTCAAGAGTGGTAACGATTCCGAAAATTCAAAATGCATATGATCTCATGTAAGCGTTTCCACCGCACGCGGGTACACACTCATGACCCTACAACTAACTGTATGTCCCCATGCTGATGATCACACACAACACCAAACAGCTGTCAAACATTGTTCAGTTCTGTAAATTTAATGAATGCTTTCTCATAGATAAATAAATATGTTTTCTTCTCTTTAAATCTTCAAATAGGAACAAATTTATGCGCCGTGCGAATCAAGAACAGCATGAAGACATGGTCAGTTTACAATCTTATCCCAGTCAATAGTCATTTTAAGAACAATATTACGTAAACAAAATTAAAAAGGTTGTGCAAAAACAAGTTTACTTAAAATAACTCTACGGTCACTTGTGTTCAGTGATTCAGAAACACTCAGCAAAAATAACCCAACAGCACGTGCAGGACTGGCACCTAATCAGGCCTTTTGTTCTCAATCACCCCTTGATCCCGACCGAAATATAGAATTAAGAAAGTACCAAGTACAAGATCAACATTAAGTAAAACACTGACCTTCCAATTTTGTGGAAATCTTTTACTCTAACCAATCAAAGTGTCATTTTTTTAAATAATTTTTTTGTTTTTTCATGTTTGATTAGAAAAAAAATTTTAGGCGATTAACTGACCAAGCTTCTTTAATTACTAGGAAATACCCATTTCCCCCAAATCAGAACTTTGCGACAACTTCAGTTTCGGATTTTTCAAAATTTCAACTTGTAAAAGATGCGATAAATGCCAGTTCTACATGTACATTTTAATTGACGCAAAAGGAAACACTCTCTGCTAATCACAGTTTCTCTTTGTGAGTATTTCCGCTTTGTAATGAAAGTATAAAGTTAATTTCCCTTCTTTAATGAAAAAACTTATTAATTGCGAAAAAAACTAACCCAACCCCTGACTTGATTTTCTGAAAACGAACATTTCTACCCCCTCCCAGCAATAAAACTATGGGTCTGTCACTGATCAGACATAGTACTAGTATATCAAAACACCGGGAACCCAAGGAAGTTTATTTTTACCATGCGTCATAACTGCATATTCATAATTTTAGAAAGTTCCGTTTTAATACGTGTGGGCAATTCTGCAATAACTTAAAAGTGTCATAATTTGGATTACAGCGTTTACAGTTTATTGTAAATTTACGTTTCGCTCATTTCTTACAGTGAACCCACAATAAAAGATTCATGAATGCACTTTACGTATTTTTCTTTTCTAAATTTAACTTCATAAAAATTCAATATTTGTATTCAATTTTATATGAATAATCACGCATTTTTAAGTGCATAACAAAGCGTCTTATTACATATTTGCCCACACACATAATTTTACAATCAAACATTGAACAGGTCGTACTATACTAGCACTGTGCTCTGCCTGGGCTTTACTTAATGATAATTTTACAATTACTTTCATTTTCATAGATCACTTGAGCAAGGCACTTTTTTAACCTCAAAGGTGTCGTTTCAGATTCGNCGTCTTATTACATATTTGCCCACACATATAATTTTACAATCAAACATTGAACCGGTCGTACTAGCACTGTGCTCTGCCTGGACTTTACTTAATGATAATTTTACAATTACTTTCATTTTCATAGATCACTTAAGCAAGACATTTTAGTATAACCTCAAAAGTGTCGTTTCAGATTCGAAAACTGGTCGGTATAAACAAAAATTTAAATTACAATAAAAACATCGTGCGAGGATAGAGTGCTGTACTACAACTTTTTTACACATGTATAATAATAAACCAGCAACGTGCAAGGTTGACGCTTGGATTTAGTCAATTTTATCGGAAGTTTCATGAAAAAACCACTCGTTACAAGCTGCACTTCATTTGATACACGTTTTGATGCAGAATATTACAACCCAAAGCACACATTTCAAACCAAAGCAAATGTCAACCCTGCAAGTTGACTATACGACAAACTTCGACACGCAAGACAACGTTGACATGGGTGCGGGCGCTGGCGAACACGAATCTGATGTCTTTTCTGGGAGCGCGTCCAATCTCATCGTAGACGGTTGTTACGAGGCACTGAAATTAAATGAAAAATGAAATGGATTAAACAAAATTCATAACAATATTTTAGGATTTGACAAAGTGAAATACATAATAATAATAACAATGATCTTGTTTGGTTTTTGACTTTCTTAGTTATACATTATTTTGCGTATTTTGTCGGTAGTGTGACATAAATTCAGGATTTTATTGCTAAATGTGCTTATTAAAACCTCTTCAGAATGATTCTACCAATTACTTTATACCAATGCATCCACACTTAAATAATTTCGTAATCCGAATGCTGGCACTTTAGCTCAACTTTTTAAAAATCAAATACTTTATGCAAACAATTTATTTCAGATTATAATATCAAGGACGGTAAATAATTGAAATTGCAATCAGAAAAAAAATGAAGTCAAGGGAGGTCGACAGTGTCCAGCAAATATACGTTTGCTTTCCTGGTCGCGGCTAGTTCTCTATAAAATAATTTGTTTATTGTCAGTTAACTTTAATAAACAATATATATTTGTGCAGGTCACTGTCAAAAAATAAAAAAGGCACCCGTTGGGAGCTGAGAATATTACAGTAGTTACCTGCTTTGTCGTCTTGCTTTGTTTAAGACGGAATAACGCGTTCAGACCTTTGGACGGCTGGAATAATCTTCTCACTTCTTTATGAGTAAATACTTTCCTTCTGGAAAAAGCAATATAAAAAGTTATTAAACTTTCCAAGCTCATTTCAGCATTCATGTCAATGAAATATATCCAAGAGCCATTACGTCTGAAGTGGGAAATGCATACTTTTGGATAAAATATCGTCAACAGTGTTGTCTTATATCATCTATACAGTACTTACAACAAACTACAGCAGTTCTCAGTGCCAAAATTTCAGTCTACGTGTGGAAATTGTGGCAATGTGGCACGTGAAGCTTCTTCCTCTTCCTTCTGACCTTGGTCCTATCTGAATACCTCTCACCAAAATGCTCACCTGGTTTACATAATAATAGCACTGACTGTGGGATTGTGTTAGAGAAGACACGATGCGGCTTAACGCAATCTAAACGTTATCATCAGGTTATTGCACAAACAAACCATTTTGTTTTGTCCATCTATAGACCTTCATCCCAAATAAATGAGGTTTTAATTATTAACCCATCCCAATTAAAACATGATGTCGCCAATTGCTCTAGCACTGTAAATATTTAACAGTTGTGGCGACTTAGGTTAATTTGTACATATATATCTAACATTTTTATTTTTATGCAGCAGTACATATGAACCCAAATATGCTTCTTAGAAAAAATAAATCACATAAGAATCAGTTTACTGAGTTACGCATCGTTCGTGAAGGTATTGTTTTCTGATTTCATTGTTTGTTCTCTGTTGTCGCGACTCTGTGGTTGCGTGAGACGTTGTATATGTGCGCACGCTTGTTTTTACGTCGCTTATTCTTCTTTGTTACGTTAAAATGATACATACGTTACCAATACATACGTTACCATGAAGCGTTTAAATATTTATTCTATTTTCATTGGTTTTCTTTCGCTTTGTGGGCCAACACTTATGTCTTTTATTTGTTTTTCATTAAAATAGTGTTGGCGCACAAAAGGAGAGACAACCAATGAAAATAGAATAAAAAATATTTAACAATACCTTCACGTTATCATTTTAACGTATGTATCGGTGACGTATGTATCATATAAAGAATTTCAACAAACGGTTTCAAGACAAGTAATCTTTACTTGCCCTGCTTTTCCTTCTTATTGTAATGCTGTATACCGTAAGAATAAGGCGTTTGCTCACAAAACGGACAACAAACAATTAAAAAATAAAAGTATTTACAAGCCACGTGGTAACTATTTTCATTGGTTGTCTTTCGTTTTGTGCGCCAAAACTTATGTCTTAATGTTACATAAAAATGAAAGAAATCGAGACAAATAAGATTTCTTGCCTTCAACTATCTGTGGAAATTGTTCATATGATTCATACGTTACCGATATGTACGTGACCAAATAATATGAAGGTGTTGTTTTCTGATTCCACTGATTGTTTTCTGTTGTCACGGCTTTGTTAGTGCGTGCGACTTTGTACATGTATATGTGCGCACGTTTGTACGTCGTTCATTCTGTTTGTTACGTCAATATGATACATACGTTACCGATAGGCCTACATACGTTACCATGAAGCGTGTAAATATTTATTTATTCTATTTTCATTGGTTGTCTTTCGTTTTGTGGGCCAGCACTTATGTCTTAATGCTACATTAAAATGAAAGAAAACGAGACAAATAAGATTTCCTGCCTTCACCTATCTGTGAAAATTGTCCATTTGATTCATACGTTACCGATATGTACGTGACCAAATGTCACGACTTTGTGAGTGGGTGTGACTTTGTATATGTGCACAATACGTTTTACGGCCTTCATTCTTATTTGTTACGTAAATATGATACATATATATATACGTTACCAAATAACGTGAAGGTATTGTTTTCTGATTTCATTGTTTGTTCTCTGTTGTCGCGACTCTGTGGTTGCGTGCGACGTTGTATATGTGCGCACGCTTGTTTTTACGTCGCTTATTCTTCTTTGTAACGCTAAAATGATACATACGTTACCGATACATACGTTACCATGAAGCGTGTAAATATTTATTCTATTTTCATTGGTTTTCTTTCGCTTTGTGGGCCAACACTTATGTCTTTTATTTGTTTTTCATTAAAATAGTGTTGGCGCACAAAAGGAGAGACAACCAATGAAAATAGAATAAAAAATATTTACACGCTTTATGGTAACGTATGTATCATTTTAACGTAACAAAGAAGAATGAGCGACGTAATAACATGCGTGCGCACATATACAACGTCGCTGACTTGATATCTGTAAGATTCTGCAGGGAGAAATGGGAGACATGGCCTAGTTTTTTACCTCTCAAAAAGTTTGCAATATACTTTGTCTTTTATTGGTCCCCGATTCTTTAATATTACCAATGTTATCACTTTGAACTGCATAAAACACTTTTGGAAGTAAAAGAATCATATTAGAAACTATCACTACACTTTCTTTCTATCATTTTACTTTTATTCATCTTAGTATTGCCACTGACATATCTACTAGTACCTCAATTTAGGACTCATTCCCAATGACACTATTGATCTATGTAAATCGATCCAGCTCCACAGGGACTCTTGCTGAATGCAATTGGATTGGCTCGCCTCCTTTTGTTTATAACATGCTTATTTTCCATTTTCTACTCAAAGCTAGGGGGTGGTATGCTAATCTCTTAATCTGATTACATTCAGCAAGAGTCCCCCTGAATTGATCTACCTAGACAGATAAAGCACTGACTGCACTCTTATTTTTATTGGGACTGAGTTCTTAGACCTAAATATTCTTACAGTCATATAAATAAAACAACAACAACAACAAATAATAATAATAATAATAATATTTATTTATAATTAAAAGTTTGTTGGTACATTTATATTGTTGTCTTGAAATGCTAATTCTCAGAAAAACAAAGGTCAAATACATTTTCAAGAAGTGCATTAAAATAGAAAGTAAGAATACAGTTGATGAAATCATATAATTACCTAAAATAATATAAGTATGATAAATAGCGACAAAAACTGCATCATTGACTTTCAATTTAATTTTCAAAGACTTACAAAACTGTAATTGTAAACATCTGCACAGTACTTTTTAATTACATTTGTGCATTAAAAATTCCCCATGTTAATTTCTATATACGTTGTACTATTTCATAAGGAAACAAAAGCCTGAAATTCACTGCAAAGAGACTGTAGTTTACCACTTTTAAAATGTTCTCTCTCTCATCACTTTATATCATGTCCACAGTGTTTTCAGTGATTTCCATATGAGACTACAGACACATATACAACTATGATCCCCACTGCACTGATGAATACAATAGTCACATCATATTACCTGGTTGGGGTTATGTGTGTAAATGAAATATCTTAAATATGACAGTTAGTGTAAATGTAACTCTCAAGTGGCGAAAAGCTTTAAAATTTTTATTGATCAAGTATTCTTCATCAGTTTTGTATACATATAAGCAGGCCCGTAGCCAGCAATTTCAAATGAGGGTTCGTTTTCTGAAAATGTGGACCTTTTACCATAAAACCTTCATGTACCTAGATCAAATTTTATCCAAAGTGGACCTTTTACCAGCAAAAAGGGCGGTTCTTTTGAACCCCCCGAACCCCCCCTGGCTACGGGCCTGATAAGCAAGTTTTACCCCCTACCCAGGTTCTGTATGATATTATTTGTTACTGAACACATTCAGAACAGTGGACTAACATATCTGCAGATCAAATATGCATAATCCCAGTGAAGAATCTATTCAGTGTCTAATCAGGAATTAAGTTTTTTAGTGGGTCACCATATTTGATCCATGGATCTGTTAGTCTGAATGTGCTCAAGGAGGCATGAGAGAGAAAATGTAACAACAGTTATAGGAGTCTGAAGTTTTCTTAGTACTTAATTTCTCTTTCTCACCTCTCTTTATCTATGCCTCTCTACAACTTCAACCCAGTTTCTCTTAATAAAATTCTGCACTAATGAGCTTAATTAAATAAATAAACATTCTTTGATTACAAACAGCTCCAAAATTACCAGGTGGGAATTTACTAGGTACCAGTACTTATAACAGACATTAACAATGTGATGATTCAGTCATCATTCTGACTTGCTTAATCCAGTATTGGTTTATTAGCACTACATGTACTTTAGGCAAGCTAACTCAATAAATAACTTTGGATATTTAAGATAAGAAAAAAATTGTCTTTTCATTCAATTTTATTTTTAAAAATCTACATAAAATTACAAAGTAAGCAACAAAAGTAATAAAAGTGCTTATCTTTTATTAAGACTACTATGACATCACAACAGTACTGTACATATAAGTATAAAAGCTTCAATATATTTATTGCCAAAATTTGCTAAATTCTTTATTTTAAAGAAATAATAATGAAATGATTTCCTCCATATTACACAAAATTGCTGCAGACAGCTTTTATACTACTGGCAAACCATAAGATGAGCACTAACATAAGACTAGACAGCAAAGCTGGCAAAATATACAGACACAAAACACAAAACAAGGTGCAACAATAGAGTTTAATAGATTTTTTTCTGTGACAGCACCGAATATATACAAATACGGGCCAAGGCCTATGGGTTTGCAAATTCACCAGTTTTATCATTAGTTATATAATAGCTTCTTTCAGTACTTATAAAACTGTACATGTGTATTTGTAAAAATAATCAAATCCTGCTCATTTTTAATTCAAGCAGCCTTTTACTAAACAAAGTCACTCTGCATATTTGATGTAAAACAAAATCATGGTTTGGTATCTATGTTAAGACAGTCACCAAAATACATGTAAAAATAAAATAAATAAATAAATAAATTGTGTTTTTAAATTTTTTTACACAATCGAAGTTGGGGGGACATGCACCATGTTCAGACTGAATACCAGTGGATGTCTGGGGATGACTACAGGAACATGGACCCTATCTCCTGATGTCAGGGAAGAAAAAGAAATGGTTGGAGCCTGGTACACAAATGTTGACTGCATTGAGACAAATTATCTCCAACAAAAGATTTCAGAAGGACATTTTGTCAAGAACAAGTATTTTCCCATATAAAGGTAGGGAGATGATATTGTAATGATACCTCCCCCTCCCCCCCCTTCGTTTGGTTTCCAATACCACATTTCCACTTAATCTCTTTAGTTTTGCTAGGACCCTTCCCTGAAAGTGACCGCAGCAACAGGGTTATATTGGTGGTAAGTGACTATTTCACCAAATGGGTTGAAGCCTTTCCCTTACTAAACCAGCAGGCCATGACAACTGCCAGGACTTTAGTGGAAGAAGTGATTGCTAGATTCGGAACACCAGCCAGTTTGCATTCAGATCAAGGAAGAAACTTTGAAGCAAACGTTCTAAAAAAAGTTTGCACTATTCTAGACATCTACAAGACCAAAACAACACTGTTTAATCCAAAATCAATATGGTTTGGTAGAACGCTTTAACAGAACCTTGCAATGGTTACAGGTATTGCAAAACGTCTAGAACCCAATCGACATCAGAAGGATTGGGATGAGAAGATCCCCTTATTCCTTATGGCCTACCACAGCTCACAACACGACAGCACAGGCAAAACCCCAAATCTAATTATGTTAGGTCGAGAAAATGATTTACCGGTACACGCAATAATTGTGGAACCTCCGGGTTCACCTGCTTTACAAACTGATTATGCTTTGCAATTGCATGAAAACTTGAGCAGTGTCTGGAAACGAGCGAGAGAGAAGCTCAAGAAGAGTACTGTTGAACAGAAGAGTAACTATGATTCCCCAGTACATTGGCAAGCATACAAAGTAGGAGAAAATGTATGGTACTTCGATTTCCACAAGAAGAAGGGTGCGAGTCCAAAACTACAGCCAAAATGGACTGGGCCATACGAGGTGGTAGATCGAATTTCAGACCTAGTATACCGGATAAAGCTTAGCCACAAGCATAAACCCAAAGTCGTGCACTACGATAATTTAAAGTTCTGTCACTAACCCCAGAGTCCATGGTTTCAATCGACACTTGGAGAGTCTCGACTTAGAGACTTACCTGAGTCGTGTGACGTCATGTATTCTGGATTTTCCATTTTCTGTTGCTTGTCTCTAATACTCCCCCCTCCCTTACATACCAGCAAAGTTGTTAGGTCAGCCTTCCAGTACCTCTCACAGTAACTTACTCCTCTCCTTTCCTAGACATGCCAGGCTGTCTGTTCTGCAAGAAATCATTTACAGGCAGAAGCAACCGCAAGCGCCATGAGAAGAGCTGTCTTAACTGCTTTTGCGGGTTGAAATTTGTTGACAAGAGTGTTGGTGGAACACTACAAAAGAAAGCATGCCCAGAAGAAGGAAGAGACGAACCCAGCAGGTCATATTATCCCGGAAGAACCCCCACTGCTAGTGGATGTTACACCTGGCGAGGAGGCATCCCTCATTCAGTCTCCTTCATCCAGCCCCAGGACATCTGAGAGAAAGCTAAAGGTAGGAACACCCCCTGACGAGTACCCAAGTTCCCTGGATGGAGAAGAAGACCGGCCAAGCAGCAAAGTCCCCAGGAGAGAAGTAAAAAAGGGAGAAGTAGAGATGGATATGGTGGCTTTGTTCCAGAGGGTTAGGCGATTGCACGAGCGAGAGACGCGCTACCCTGATGGGAGGAGAGACATTGTTAGAAACTCTTATTTTTAATAAAGAAAAAAAGAAAAGCAATAGAGAAAAAGATGAGAATTTTTATGAATAAAAGGAAGAGAAAAGAAAATGATCAATAAAGTCTTGTTAAACTAAAAACGGGGTCTTATTTTGATTCAGGAGAATCAAATTTAAAAGGTTGGGGGCAGTGTAACGTTCCCCCCCCCCCTCCATTTTGCATTCCAATACAACATTTTCACCTATTCTCTTCAGAAATTCACTATGGAAGGGTTAGCGCTTACGTACCTGCCCTCCACCTTTATTTGATTCCCCCTACTACAATCGTTTCCGTCGATTGTAAGAAATTTTAATCTAAAGAAGACAAAACTACCGATACAGTGCATCGACGATGCATGGAAGCCGCCATATATGTCACTTCATGCTGACCTACGCCGTACACGAAGCTCGTGCTTCGCGCGACTGAAGAATCATCAGTAAGTGTTAGGGCAGCCCTTCGGGGCTAGCCCGCTTCATTTTATTATTTTTTTTTAGGGGGGAAACCCGATAGGGAATTTAAATGTTCAGTAGATTTAACGGTAGATTATAACTGCATTTATTCCATTGCTAGATTAACGTAGAAGCTTTACTGAAATTTTATTCTGATGTAGCCCCAGTTTGCATTACTAACTGTAACAGTTTATACGGAGTCCGATTATAGACACAGATCAGTTAAGTTTGTTATTGTTACTGCAGTCGTTTTATTGACAGCAGTAAGTACTTAAGTTCGTTATTTTCACAGCTGTCAATCTCTTGACAGCAGTGCGTAGTTAAGGCTAAGCGTAGGGTAGTTTTTCTTTATTTTTATTATCTTATGTTTGCTTATTTTCCTTTCTAACTATTCCATGTTGTCATTTAAAGACATTTCAGTCATCGCTAGGTCAGGTTGTCTTCGTAGACAACGTCAGTCATTTTATATATAATGACTGCGGCATTCCTGTCATAGTTAAGTTAGGTTGTCTTTTAGAGACAACGTCATGTTGTCGTCGGAGACAACGTTAGTCATTCCATGTTGTCATATAATGACCGCGTCATTCCCGTCATAGTTAAGTTGGTTGTCTTTTAGAGACAACGTCATGTTGTCGTCTGAGACAACATCAGTCATTCCATGTTGTCATCTAATGACCGCGTCATTCAAGTCATTGTAAAGTTATATTGTCTTTTTAGAGACAACGTCATGTTGTCGTCTGAGACTTCAGTCATTCCATGTTGTCATCTAATGACCGCGTCATTTAAGTCATAGTTAAGTCATGTTGTTGTCTGAGACAACGTCAGTCATTCCATGTTGTCATCTAATGACCGTGTCATTCAAGTCATAGTTAAGTTATATTGTCTTTTAGAGACAACATCATGTTGTCGTCTGAGACAACGTCAGTCATTCCATGTAGTCATCTAATGACCGCGTCATTTAAGTCATAGTCATGTTGTCGTCTGAGACAACGTCAGTCATTCCATGTTGCCACTTAATGACCGCGTCATTCAAGTCATAGTTAAATTATGTTGTCTTTTAGAGACAACGTCATGTTGTCGTCTGAGACAACGTCAGTCATTCCATGTTGTCATCTAATGACCGCGTCATTTAAGTCATAGTTAAGTCATGTTGTCGTCTGAGACAACGTCAGTCATTCCATGTTGTCATCTAATGACCGCGTCATTCAAGTCATAGTTAAGTTATGTTGTCTTTTAGGGACAACGTCATGTTGTCGTCAGAGACAACGTCAGTCATTCCATGTTGTCATCCACTGACCGCGTCATTTAAGTCATACACCCCATTTCTATAGATTAGACCGACCTACTTTAGATCGATCTAACTCCCTGGGGGTTCACGCTAAATAGCTGTCAGCCGGGCGGACACGAAAGTTAATTACCCCCTTAAAGCTTGTAGTAGGCGGGACGGACATTTAAGTCGGATTATCTGAAAGTAATCTAGTGAGACTCCTCACGGGGATAGATCGATCTAAAATCTATGGGAATAGAGTCTTAGTTAAGTTAGGTTGTCTTTAAGGGAGAACGTCATGTTGTCGTCAGAGGCAACGTCCGTCATTCAATGTTGTCATCTAGTGACCGCATCATGTAAGTCATAGTTGAGTTAGGTTGTCTTTTAGGGACAACGTCATGTTGTCGTCAGAGACATGTTGTCATATAATGACCGCGTCATTTCAGTCATAGTTAAGTTAGGTTGTCTTTTAGTGACAACGTCATGTTGCCCTCAGAGACAACATCAGTCATTCCATGTTGTCATCTAATAACCACGTTATTTCAGTTAAAGTTCTGTTGTCGGTTAGTGAGAACGTCATGTTGTCGTCTGAGACAACGTCAGTAATCCCATGTTGTCATCTAATGACCACGTCATTCCAGTCATGGTTAAGGCATGTTGTTTGTTTTAGAGATAACGTCGTAGGGTCAGACTTAGCACTTGCGATGAAGCTTAGTTTAACTTTAGCGTAACTTTACGCTAGGTCCTTGTTTTGTGTTATCTACTAATGGAATCAGTGTTCAGTGTTACCTTAGTATGTGGGGGAAGGATTTTACTGTACGCATGATTGCTATGATAGTATATGGGGGGAGAGATTTAACTGCATTTATCTTAAGTTTAAAGACCAACCCCTGCCACGGGACGTAAGGCCGTAGCGGGCCGATCCCTTACGGTGCTTCCCTGCGAACCCCCGTCTCCGACCATGCGAGTTCTGAGATTTCACACGGAACAGACGGTGCTCAGGGAGTGGAAAATGTGGGCTTGTGATGTGCGAAGATTAACCTTGCTCTTTCGGTGCCAACGATCACTGGTCCCGAGTCAAAGGGTTTCAGCGCCGCCAATATCTCCACTAATTGGTTTGAAGGCCGCGGCAATCCCCTGCGCCCTCGTCACTGGTGACAAGGAAGATTGTCAGTATTGAGTTGGTATCACTTGACCCGCACCCTTGCGCATTTCTGGTAGAGAGTATTGCCGCATCCACATCAGAGCTGGTGAAGCTGGAATTGGGCTGTCGGGAGAGGGTGCACACCGAGAGCTGACTTGGATTCCCCTAGCGACTGCGGCCGTGCGATGCGGTATGAACTCCCTACCATGAGGACAACATCTTGAAGAGAAAATTACAGAATGGACAGCACCACGGAGATGAGTGATACTACGCGAGCCACGACGCTACCATAAGAAGTCTACGCGAGCCACGACGCTACCATAAGATGACTACGTACGATAATTCATATGAGAAGATAGGCGATCTACGGGAACTGCTGCGCTACCCATAAGAAGACTATGCAAGCCACGACGCTACCATAAGCTGACTACGTACGATAATTCATATGAGAAGATACGCGATCTATGGGAACTGCTGGTGAAAAAGGAATTTTGTAACCTTTTGTACAATTGCAGAATGTCTCCTGAGAAATTCCAAGACTTCCGAAAAAGAAGTTGACAGCCTGATGGCCAAACAACTTCAGTTTGCTCCATACCGGACTGGAGGTGGAAAGGAAAATAGCGGCCGTAAAACCCCCCAAAAATAAATTAGAACTTTCTTATGTTAACGCGCTATCTCCTTTCTCTGGGGATCTTCAGACTAATAATTAACCAACAGCAACCACTACAAAAGACTATTTGGAAATATGATAAGCTAATGTAGTAGGAATAAATAATGAAATAAATGGATTTGATTAGGAAAACTTTTTTCGACACTTAAATAATGTGCATGAAATTGCTTGAAACTTTACAGACAAACTACTATTTATCTATAAGAAGTACATACCATAAAAAATAAGAAGTATTAAAAGCAAATTACAAACCTTGGTTCTGTGACAGGTTACGGCATGAAATTCTAAGAAAAAAGAAATTATATGCTAAAATGAGAATTACTCCTAAGCAGGATAATACAAATGGTTATAAGGCTCAGTCTGCTCTGGTAAATAAACTGATAAAGGACACAAAGGAAGCCTATTACAATAGTCTAATTGATAGCCTTGATGAAAAATTAGACAGACGTAACCTGTACTGGCAAACTATTAACTGTACCTAATTATATTGCTAATATGAAACCTGCTATTTCTCTACATTAGTATAACAGTAAAAAAAAACATATATTTACATGTATTTGACCTTATAGTGTTATTTTATTTCAGCATAAGACATTTTTGAATATGTGAAACAGGAGACGTTTGCAGTTGCCTCCATTTTGGAGAATACACTTGAAAATGTTGCTAAAAAGGTTCTTCAGAATGAACAAGCCAGCATCAGGTACCTGTCCATTTTATTTACAAATGCATAAATGAAAACAGCTAGTATGTTTTTTATTCTGTTGTACGTAGCAGAGCAAGAGTTCTCTTAGAAATATTTTGTGCTCAGATTGATTGTTTGTATTTACCTCGAAATGAAACTTACAATGTACATTATCTTGTTCATTTATGTGACAAAGTAATTATATTGGGTATCTTATGGACACGGTCTTGTTTTTCTATGAAGACCTTAATGGCGATTTAAGAAAAATACTCCATGGGACAAGCTCTGAGGAATTACAGATTTCATCTGCTGTTGTTATTCACCAACAATTACCAAATCTAGTGAAGCAATTAGTTCCAGGTTCAGAAACTGAGACATTCTATTTGAAATCAGCAAAGAAAACATTACCTCACAACAGGTCACTGCTATTTGGACACAGTTATGCAGTAGGGCATTTTGTCAGCTGAAATCTTTTGGATGGAACTAGAGAATTGATAAAAAATATTTGTGGCCCAATCAAAAGGGTACACAATTGTGCTATTCTCTCATGAGTGACATTACTTTTCAATCTCTTTCATACAGGAACTGTGCAGACCGCAGAAAATTTCTGATAAGTGTAATACTTTTTAATGAAGTCGCGGGCATGGGCACGTAAGTAGTAATGTAATTGTTCCTATCACTTTAATTGGTCCCAGTCAACTTTAATTTTATCTCACTTTATTACCCTTTATTTAAAGTTGCGATAATTTGTGGCCACATGGTCTGTCACTCCAATCTATAAGGTATAAAACCAGGCAGCAGCCTAGAGAGTCGGGAATCGTGGACCGAACCTTGACTCTTCAACAGACAGATTAGAGACCTCAGAGTAAAATATACCCCCGGCTATCTCTAAGAACACAGTATAGATTTGGCGACAGATTTCGCACACGATTCTGTTTTGAGATTTTTGTTATTGTCAGAGAGAACTGAAGCAGCACTCTGTGAAGATGGCAGAAGGACACAACAACCAAGAGCAAGACGTAGTTATCCCACCAGGTATGGACAGGTTAGCGTATACTTTGGACATTTTGGCTTGAGATTTTCAGGGTTAGCAACACAGAGTAATTAGACAAAGTAGGATAGATGACGCATCATCAGGCAATAAGTCCGTGTGACGGAAGCATCCCATCGGAGGTCTGGTCTTACATAGACGAGTTAGACGTCTTAAAAGTGAAATCTAGGGGGCCAAGTAACTTTTGCGTTCTGTTAATGGGCAGGATATATTCTAAAGAAGAACGCCTTGACCCAACGAGGAACATGGGGGGCTTAAGGACAGCGCAATATAACAAAAGACCAATCTGCTCACCACAAAGACTAGACTATACATATATCAAAAACAGTGTCCAGAAATTGTATCCATCTGTAATGAGTGAAGAGCTATGGTGATGATGTCTCTCGGCGATGAACACTGCCAATCGAAATTTGAGGTGTTCACAAAAGATCAACATATAGGAAAGCTAACACGTGTTTCCCTACAATACGCTAAAGGCTTAGTTTGTCTGCAGATAAATTTGATCACATTCTTGGCTGATTGAGGCAACGTTTGAAAGAGCAACCAATTAACTTACAGACCATGGCGCACCGTGGTAGAAAATGAAGAAGAAAAGCAGACAATTATCAAACATATGCACAGTGACATTGAGTGAAATTTACAGATATTACTATTCTTTTACAACCTTTTATTTATATTTATATTACTGTGAATGGAGTGTTAGTGATATGCATATACTGATATTACAATGTACTTCCAGGTGCTTTGTGCTTTCTTGTTGGGAAATGTTGTATGAAAATACAACATTTCCCAACAAGAAAGCACAAAGCACAGTCCTTATAATTACTATTTAATGTTTGGCACATAAGTAAATGATAAAGTAGACCCCATTTTAAAGTAAAATCAAGTAAACTATTGTCCTCACTCTCTGAAATACAAGTGGTGTTTAATTCTGAATACTAAGTCCCATATTATAATATTGCCCTATTAATTGGAATGGTTCGTATGATAATCATGTTTTTGGTTGGTTTTAATGCGATTTCATTTTGAATTGTCAGGTGGGGAGCACCAAAAAGGCTCCTGTCAGACCAAGGAAGAAGAGTTTGTGGCTGAAATAAATACAGAGGTTTGCCGCTCCCTCAGCATAGAGAGGTCTGTGACAAGTGCCTATCATCCTCAGACCAATGGTCTGGATGAGAGGACAAACCAGACACTGAAGACTCGATTGAGCAAGCTAATTAATGAACACCAGAACGACTGGGATACTTATTTGGAGGATGTGGTGTATTCAATCAGGACACAAAAGCAAGCGTCCACAAAGTTCACCCCTTTTTTCTAATGTTTGGGAGGCACCCTAGGTCTATGAAGGAGGTAATACTAGATTTAAAATTTTAATGATTTAGACAAGATAAAATTTGGAACATTTTTATTATTATTTTCTGACATGTCAGTAATAGGTTTGTTACATCACTGAAATTGTGTTTGAAAAGCAGTCTATGTGCAGCCAAAATGTGTATTAGATATGATATGCTTTGGTCTTGTCATTTATATCAAACCTATTTAATCTTTTATATCATGTAGACCTCTTTTATATCAAACCTATTTAATCTTTTATATCATGTAGACCTTTTTTTGATTATCAGTTATTTCTATACTGTATATGCTTAAATGGCTGCACTACAAATATTTTATTTACCTACCTATTTTTCATTCATCTGATTATTTTACTTAACAGTCTGTCTGCTAGTCATGCTACTGATCCTGTCTTTATCTTAAATGAAGTAGGAAGCATGAAACATTGCTCCTGTGTTCAAAAAAATAACATGATGAATTTTAAAGAGGTTTTCTAATTTCAATTGTGATTTCCATTTTTAGATGATTGCCAAAGTATTGAAGTTCTGGAAGACATGGTCAACCATAGAGAGGCACTGTTAGATGTCACCAATAAAGTTGTAAGTACAAAGACACACATAATGTGCTTCATTAAAGGGTTCTAGCATGTTACAGTTGTATCAAAATTGTATTTGAATATGAAATACTTTTCTTGTTTTATGACTGCCTAGGTGTCATATTTGTGTCTCTAATAAGCAACTGTGCATTCATTACTAGGACATAGTATTTTAATGCACCGGCACAGTGTACGTAGCCATCACCTGCCTCTGTCATGGTGCACTTTTTTCATTGTTACTGCACTAACCTAAATACTGATATAGCTTTTTGCCTCAAAGTTATTAGTTAATTTGATGCCTGTATATGTGCCATCTTCACTGTCTATATTTTTCTTATGTGTTTTTCTTAGGTACAAGAGAATGTGGAAAAGGCCCAAACAAAACAGATGGAGAATTTTGCAAAGAGAAAGGCAAATGGCGCCAAATCCTTTGACCTTTCAGTTGGAGACATGCGGTCATGAAAAGGGCTATGAAAAACATTGGAAGGAAGGGAGGAAAAATGGAGCATCTGTGGACTGGGCCTTATCAGTATGTATTTCTGCCAGAACTTTTCTTTTAATGAGTTACTTGCTGCTCTTGATACTGTACACCTGATTTGTTATTTCTAGTACTTCCACCATAATAAATGTACATCTTAACACAACAAAACAATAATTCAATATCTCAGAAGTAGAGGGGAAGATGTCTCTTGTCCAGAGCACATTGGAGTCTGCACAGCCAATCTACGAGAAGACGACACCATTGGGGACAAGCTTAACCACTGATGGGGATCGACAGCCGAGCCCAGCTGCATGTGACAATGTTGAAATTTTTTTGGGACACATGACACTTTACCAAAGCTCTGAAAAAACAAATAGAAAAAGCACCATTTTCTGGTCAAGTGTCTCCAGGAAAAACAAAATACACTAGAGACAAAATGCAAAAACGTTTGCAATGCGCTGCTATTCTGAATTTGATGCTTGCTTTAGAGCAAATAAATAAATAAATAAATAAATAAAATAAATAAAGCAAATAAAGGGAACATATATATATATATATATATATATATATATATATATATATATATATATATATAACAAAGTCACAGTCAACCTGTCTATCTATAATACCAGGTTACAAATAGGCCTAACTGTTAACTCCATCACATTTACAACAACTTATTCATCCTAGTGTTAGCTGACCTTGCAAGGAATTCAGTTTATTGGAATGTATTTCTGAGTAACAAGTTAAGAAAATTCACTAGTTAACTAAAGACACAAAACAACTGTCACTTCTACTTTAAAACCGTTTTGTTATTACTTTGATAAATTTAGTTACAGTATTGATAAACAAAGTATTACGTTTTCAATAATTAATATTTTAAATTACAATCCATAAATGCAAGATTGTGTCATTGACCAAAATACAACGTTGAGTCAACGTGGCTGGATCAACGTTGATTTTACCTTGAATTTAGGTAGATCAACGGCAATTCAACGTATCAACCTGTTTTCAACGTTGATCCAACGCAACTGTGCCTGCTGGGTACTCATTACTTCACATTTAACATGTCCACTGTATTTAATGTCACATTTCTATACAAACTAAATATCCTTTCATACAACTCTTGCAGTTTTTTCAAATTTCTAATAAAATTCCAACCTTAATTTCTTTCTCTTTCACAGATGGAGACCAAAGAAGTCATTGTAAAAAATGAGGCAACACCACTTAATCAAATGACGGTTACAGATGACACAGGCTCAATAACAGTCAATTTGTGGAGAACAGCCACTACATCCCCAGTTAAACTGGGAAGTCGTTTGTCAGTGGAGGGCAACCTCCACTTCAATACATATGAAAACCAACTGGTATGCCACGTCAATTCACCAGAAAATGTACAGGTAACCACACATTGAACATCTTTCCTCTTTAACTGTTTTTAAAATAATGCTAATAATTTGCTATACTGTTTTTCAAGAAATAATCAACATTATACAAGCATTACAGATTATTCTAATAATCCTCAATTACATTGTTCACTTTTAAAACAAAAGTCCACACACAGGTCACCAACATATACATATCATGCTTCATAGAAAAACATTATTACTGAGACCACTAAAAACCATTATTAACTTACATATAATAGCTTTCTCTGTTATGATTAAGAATATTTTTACTTATTTCATTATTATTCCAGATTCAAGAAAGTGTCCGCATAGAGAAAGCCATCAAGTTATTGGGGATCAGTCATGACCAGACAACTCAAGGCTTCCTTTTCTTTACTGAAGAAGAACAAGAATTACATATGTCTTTGGAAGAAGCAAGAAAAATATGGCCACACCCTTCAGAGGATGAAATCAGCACAACCCTACCAATGAATATTACATGTGCAATAACTGAAGGACAAATGACAGATGTAGCAATACAGGGTAATTGCTAAAATTTTTGACTCCCATCATGCCATACCATATACTATTAATACTATAATCAAAATTATAACTTTCCTTATTTTAATAACTTAATATGAGACGCTAACTGAAACAACAATGTAATATGTGCATACATACACAGCTATTGATCTAGTCCTCTGCTTCCTTCGCAGTGCTGTGAAAAAACTGTTAAAATATACATAAAATCCTACATTTTTTCAAAATTTTCAAACTATGATCATGTACCGCCACATAATGATTTTAAAGCCTCACTCAGAGTTTTCCATTTTTTTATCTTCAATGTTCATTGATATGACACAAACATTATCTTAGCATATAACAACTGACAGTACCTCTTGTTACTGTTATGCATTTAACTGTAACTTATATTAGCTTTTCATTAATTACACAGATATAAAACCTTCAGACATAAGCCAGCCCACCATGCCAGAGCCAGGTACCTCTCTCAGCCAGCCCACCATACCAGAGCCAGGTACCTCTGTTTGAAATAGCATTATGGTAAGCTTGCTTTCCTTTTCATTGTAATATAACTGCTGAATAACATTATATTGCTTCAACCAAAAATCAGCTCTAAGCAAATGAACAAAACTGTCATA
>NW_019773650.1:8084-20904 GCF_001039355.2 Lingula anatina | reverse complement strand
AGATTGATTACTCCTGTGAGTTTCATGACAACAGGCCTATCGGTTTTCTTTGAAATGTGTTAACAGTGTTGCATATATGCTGAAAAGTAAAAAAACAGCATAAATTCTACAATAAAGGCCCGATCATGCTGATTTTCAAACTTGACCTGTGTTTTATGAATATTCATCAGCTCTGTAAATATAAAGCCAAAAAGTAAAACTGTCTTCCACTTATGGAGTTAACGCTGAAAGTGCACGGCGACGGCGACGGCGACGGCGACATGGACGGCGACATGAACGGCGACGACAGACGCAGGTGATGGCAATATGTACAGACACATCTGTGTCTGTACATAAAAAGTCACATAAAATATATAGAAACACATAACCTGGCAAGTAGTCATAATTCCATTATGTTTATCTTTTTCACAGTGATTCATAACATTGATATATCAATATTACACCAGATGTAAAAATTTTTGGAAACACAAAGATGCCAATAAAAAATATTATTGGTATTTCAACAATTTTCTTACATTTTATGTACAGACACAGATGTGTTTGAAAAAAAAAAAAACATTTCAGAACAGTGCTGTCTTGTTTACATTTTGGCATTTCCAAGTTGTGACTTTGAAGTTCCATGGGCCTGAAGACCTTTACTAGTCACATATCTGAATATACATGATACTTATATTTATTATTAAAAATTGATGGTCATTATCAGTGTATGAAATGGCCGCCAGCCCAAGGCTGGTAACTTTCAGGCCGGGCGGGTAAGATTTGCAAATTACCCGCCCGACGGGCTGGCTAATTTTGCAGCCTAGACCTATTTAACCTTTTATTTTGTCCATTTTCATAAGCGATTTCAGCAAAATATCAAATCAACTCACTGTTTGTCCCGCTTCCATACAAGCAAATCTAAAACTGACCATCATATAGAAAGCCCGAATCTAAAAACAATGTCTCCCCTTCTGTTGCCTCGTTTTCGAGATCCTGTCTGCTTGATATGAAGTTGAAAGACAATTTGAAACGAGGCATATTGTTGTACTTAGAAACCAGCTCAGTGCACAGATAAGCGTAACGTCATTGTTTTGTGTAGAGGAGATACCGCGAGTAGCAATTTGTAGATTGAAAGTAATAAAAATGTGAAAGTACGAAAAAAGTTATGATATTGATTATTTATAGACATACTAGTACACGCAGTGTTTATGATAAACAGTAATAAAGACAATGGAAGCAAATTTAAGGAGAATTTTACATCAATTTTAAATCCCAAAATCATGAGTGAACATACGAGTTTACGTCTTGCGTCAGCTGTAGTTTTTTCCCGCGTGGTTTTATCTTCATCAGTGGGCTGTCATATATGGAAAAGTTTCTTCTTCTTAAGTCAGATAGAGACGTTGACAAAAGAAAAAAGACTAAAGAAGAAACACATCAAAATAACAAGGATTAGGAGAAAACGAAACGCATAAGAACAATTCAAAACTCGTGGAAAACGGACTTCGATTGGCTAATTTGCAACAACTTGGACGGCAACATATTTTGTAAAACGTGCAGGGCTGTGTGTGGCCCATTATCTCGCAGGACAGTTCCCGACCGCTTCAGGCGCTACTCAAAAGGACCCTTTGTGCTGGGATGTGCCAATTTGAAGAGGGAAGCTCTGTCCACTCACCAGGGCAGCCAGGGCCATAAAGATGCGAAGACATACCTTGCCAGCCAAAAAGAACGAAATGCTTCACCTGCTTCTAAAAGCTTACAGCTTTTGAACAGGGCAGCTTTTGAAAAACTTAATCTCTTCAAAAATGCCCATGCAGTGGCGAAAAAATGTCGCCCAATCAGCGACTTCGTTTGGGTGAATGAACTTGACATAAGCAAGGGTGTTTCAACATCAGAGACGTACAGAAATGTCCATAGTTGCAAAGAATTTATGGTTGCAATCTGTGAAGTTGAGAGGAAAAAAATTGAGCAAAAGCTGGCAGATGCTAAATTTTGTACCATTACGTCAGATGGTTCTATGGATGTGTCCGTGATTGAGAATGAAATTGTTTATTGTCACTTTGCTGTCAAGGGAGTAGTTTATTGCTTCTTTCTTGGTCTCATTGAATGTGAATCTGGGGATGCAAAAGGAGTGTATGCTGCCATATGTAAAGCTATGAAATTTGATACCCTGCCCGTGGAAGATTTTACAAAGAAACTTGTAGCCTTTGCAGGTGACGGAGCATCTGTTAACACTGGAGCTTTGAATGGAGTTATTGCACTCATGCAGCAAGACATTGGGAGGCACATGGTGATGATCAGGTGTATGTCTCACAGAACTGAATTATCGTTTAAAGAGGCAATGAAGAACAGCACACTTTTTACGAAAGTCAATAAACTGCTTGATGAACTGTTCAAATTCTACCATAAAAGCCCTAAGCAGCGCAATGGATTGAAGCAAGTATTCGAGGCCAGCAAGATGGATCAGTTGTTACCAACCAGGGTCGGAGGCACACGCTGGGTCAGCCACACTCAGTTAGCTGTACAAAACATGCTGCGCTCATACAAAGCTCTTGTCACGCACCTTGAGCAGGTAGGTTTTAAACAATTTAAATTTCTAAAGAAAAAAAAATTTTAATGTTCAACTTCAAATTTGAAAGTAATAACAGAAACATAATAATATGAAAAAATTATCTCAGTTGTGTGAAATGTGCATATATATAGGAACCCATGAACTTGAGTTATTTGATGAAGACTTCTTTATTTCATGGCATAAGTACATGAGGTAAACTTAAGTATAATGAAACATCTCCTGATTTAGGTTACCAAGTATCTTGTCTTCCTCTTCAAACAGGTTGCAATCACTCCCAGTGCCTCAAGTGCCCAATCAAAAGCCAAGTTCCTTGTGAACCAGCTAAAAGACCGTGATAATATGGAGTATGCTCATTTTCTGGTTGACTTATTGGCTGTAGTTTGCAAGCTCTCTTTGACACTTCAGAAACGGGAAACATGTGTCTATCAAGTTCACAAGGAGATGAAGACCACAATAACAAACATCAAGAAGTTTGAAACAAGGTAAATAAAATTGGTTTTTAATTTTCAATTTGTTATATATTCTGGTCTGGAAAAAATCCTCTGTATTTTTGAGGCGAATCAAGAAATTTGAAGAAATGAAGGTAAAAAACTAATATCCTTTTGCCGTATTACACATAGTATTAATAATGCAAATATGATGGTCAGCTAGTTTTTCAGAATGTAAGCAAAGGATTCCACCATGTTTTCTTTTTGAGTATAATTTTTAAATATTTTCAGAGCCGGTTCTGAGCAGAGAAACTTTAAAGATGTTAATGTTAGTACAAAGACATTAAAGGGCATGACTTTGGTTGGGGGATCTAGTAAACCAGATGACCAGAGAAAAAGTGTTGTGCCAAAACTTGTTGATGTTATTGGCAAGAGATATGAGGAATTGGACTCTGGGCTCTTGTCAGCAACCAAAATTGCGGAATTTAGCTGTTGGCCTCTAACTCAAGAAAATGAAACAGGTTTGACTGTTTTTTTAATTTAGTTTAAGTGCCAATCCACATGCCCTGCTGTTTGAATTACAGCAATCCTTTATTCCCTTTCAACCTTTGAGATTGCAATAAATAGTGCACTGGAAAGCTTAGAATATTACAAGAGTTCATTGACAATAATTTTACTGCATTCCTGGGAATGTTATGTTTTGAATATGAGTCAAATTTTCTTTAAAATTGACTATTCCAATTTGTAGTGAAGCCTGCTTTAATGCTATCTAGCTTATTATAAGTTTGCTTTTTATATGTACTTAGACTTTGGTGAGGACCATGTAACTCTGGTAATAGACCACTATCGACAAGTTTTGGAGAACCAAGGTGTCAGCATTAGTGAGATTGAAGCTGAGTGGGGAATATTGAAAGAGAATATATATAGCAAGTAAGTATTATAAAGAAACTGTAGGTAATGTTAATATCACACCAACAGCAATAGTTTATTAAGTCAATAACTTTTAAGTTACAGATTTCATAATATGTCTTGAATAAAATAAAGAATACTTAACTTCATGTACAATTATAGCAGATAAGCAAATGTGTTATTAAATGATTGTTATTATCCTTCTAAAATAATGATAAATAATAAAACTCACAGCAAAATTGCACTTTTCTATTCATGCAATTTTTTTCAATGCAGTGGTAGTGCTAACATTACACAGGTAATTTTGTTTTATTTCAGCCACAAAGATGTGCATTCCTTGACCTGGAAGTTGGTAAATAGTTTGTATGTTGCCAAATGTCCAAATATATTAGCAGTGGTTGATCTTTTGTTGTCCCTGCCAGCTGGATCTTCTGAGTGTGAGAGGGGGTTTTCAGTCATGAAGAACATAAAGACAGACAACAGAAATAGACTAAGATCAACAACTATGACTCTGCTCATGACCATACAAATGCACTCTGCAGATATCTCCTCATTTGATCCAACAGAAGCAATTCACCATTGGTATGAGAACAAACACAGGAGACCATATTTCATGAACCCCAGGGTAAAAAAATCATCTACAACTACAAGGTCAAAGACAGTTGCTGCTGCTGTTATTGAAGAAGAAGCAAATGCAAATTAATGCGGTTGCAACTTCAGAAGTCATACCACCTGAAACAAATGGTGCTCCAGTGGCTGACTTAGATTCTGACTACGAGTCAGATTTCAGTGATCTTGACATAGAGAATGGACATGACTCTTTGTCAGAATAATTAAGTTGATTTGGTCAATATTTTACATAATTGCAAGCAATTCCTTAAATGGGCTGAGCATGTGTGAATGTGGAAAGGAATTCTTCATCACTTCCTGTAAGTTGGTCTGTGACAGTTAATGATTATGAAGATTTGGAAAAAAGGAAACCCAAAAGTTGGAATGTGGACACTGGAAAAAGGTTTATTTTAATTGTTTGTTTGTTTTAAGATGGTAACAAGAATTCTCTCTTCATTGCCAGCAAAGAGTTCAATTTATTTGACTAGAATATCTGCATAGGTCATACTTGTTGCTGTGCAGAAAATTAAAACTTATTATCAAATGAAATCATAAATAAAAGTTATGAATGAATTATTAGTAAGAGTTATTTCCTCCACAGTTATTTCCTCCACCAAGTGTTTTTTTTTAATCATTTTCAAATTGCAATCCGAAGATTGCATTCTACATGTACAGAGAGACCCCCTCAGCATACCTCTCTTAACTCTTAGGGTAATCATAACTGGGGCAGGTAACTACCTGGCTGGGCTGGTAACTTTTCAGAGTTACCTGCCCGGCGGTCTGGCTAGTAATTTCCTTGAATTTCATACACTGCATATATGCTGAAAAAAATGTAAAAAACAGCATAACTTCCATAAAAGTGGCTCTATCATGCTGATTTTCGAACTTGACCTGCGTATTATAAATACTCATCAGTTCTGTAAGTTTCAAACCAAAAGGTATAACTGTTTTCCACTTATCGTGTTTACGGTGTTGCATATATGCTGAAAAAAGTGAAAAAAAAAGCATAACTTCCCTACAAATAGCCCGATCATGCTGATTTTCGAACTTGACCGGTGTATTATGAATATTCATCAGTTTTGTAACTTTCAAGCCAAAAGGTAAAACGGTTTTTCACTTATCGTGTTTACGGTTAAAGTGCACGCCAACGGCGACGGCCCTGGCGACAGCGACGGCGACGACAGACGCAGATGACGGCTATATGTACAGACACATCTGTGTCTGTACAGACCACACCTACTGAGATCACACGCACACACCGACTTTACTTGAGAAGGACAGGAGAAGGACATGACTCTCTTTATAAGATATAGACTCCACAATTTATGTAAGTGTATTTGTTTTAATTTATGAGAATCATTGTTTTACATTATACTTTTGAATATATTATATTGTATTTTTATTTTTATTTTAGTGACCAGCTATCGGCTATCAACTATCAGCTTATCAGTAATTTTGAATAAACTGAAAATAAAGCCAACCGTGTACAAAAAGGAGTTCTGTTCTTTCTAACCCAAAACAGTAGGATATGATTCAAGTATTAAACTTTTCAATTTCTACCATGTGAATAAGGCCCTGAAGAGGTGTAAGTATCCCAGCTGGGCTCTAAGGAAGGTACTGAACAATGTTGGAGCTGATAAGGAGTCAACACCTGAGGATGACGAGAGAAGACAAGATAAGCCCAAAACCAGTATAGTGATCCCATACATGAAAGGGAGATCAGAACAGCTGAAACGAATTTATACAAAACACAAAGCGAATGTTTGCTTTAGACCTCAAAGAATACTCAAACAGATTCTTTGTCATCCTAAAGATAAGACTGACAAAAAGGGAAGTTTGGCGTAGTCAAACGTTTATTTATGGCGACGGTCTGATTCTTCACAAGTTTGCAAGTAGCCTCGGATTCAATGCTACACAAGTTGTTAACATTTTTGCTCTAGCCTCGGATTCAATGCTGCATCTATTGCGATCAGACTCCCTGTCCAATCACTGACGTTTATTATGGCATAACTTGCCGAAAATTTGCATAAGCCTCGGATTCAACGCTGCATCTTTTGATCGACGGGGGTTTCACTTAGGTTCGCGCCTCAGCGTTTAACCAAATGAGCGTTACTATTCCTTCCCACTCTGCTTTATACAAGGTTCTATAGTGTATGCAATTGTCAGAATAATTTTACGTTCGCCATCTTCAATTTAAACTGTATTAACAGTTACGGATTCACAGATATTTCAAGTCGGGACTTTTGGCGAACCTGCTGATAGATCGACGCATCTCCGGCTTTCCCACGAACAGAACTCCAATTTGCTACAAGTAAGTTTTTTCTTTATTTGAGTTATTGATTTTGCGAATTATAGTAGCATGGCTGTTCTTGTCATTGGGCATTCTTTTGTACACAGGTTCAATCTTACCTCGACCAAGGTCGGGACGACCGCACGGCGAAAGACTTTGGATTCCCGAATCAGTTCACTGGCACGGAATAGGTGGCCGTACGGTCCCTAAACTGGTCAGATACTGGAAGGATTTGGGCATCCTTCGCCGGGTCCGCCCGGTTAGTGGCGCAATTTACCATATAAGGTGCCAGGGTAACAAGAACTGTGAATGTGAGAAAGACTACATCGGGGAAACGGAAAGAACTTTAAAATCTAGAGTGATGGAACATAAAAGACGGAGCCTCACCACCACGGAGGTTTCTAGGCACATTCATGTAGATTATCCAGGACATGAAATCCCGTGGGAGACAGCAAAGATCTTGGACAGGGACCCTTCTTGGTGTGAAAGGGGGGTAAAGGTGGTCATTTACATCAGGGCACATATTAACCCAAGCTTGAACAGAGATGGGGGGAGGCACCAACTGTCACATATTTGAGACAACGCAATCACCAAAGCACTGGTGAGCAGTGATCGTCCCATATGACATCACACTGAAGAAGATCATGAATGTGATCAAAAGCTCTGTTAGATATAGCTCTATTTTTTAGTGTAGAAATTGAAAAGTTTAATACTTGAATCATGACTTCCTTTTTTGCCTATTTGCTTCAAATAATGTTAACGCAGTTATTTGAGAATGTTGGTATAACCACATATCCTTATCATCATACCAAGTATAGCTGATCAAGAGATAACCCTTAGCAAAATGAAAAGTGTGCAGCACATGTGCTGCAAATGTACCGCACATATGCGGCACACTCTAGAGTGTGCAGCAGACAGCTTTGGGGAGTGTGCAGAAGTGTGCAATAAAAATTCTTTCTTGCTGCACACCTACTGCACACTTCCATAAGTACAGATAGTGTGCAGAAAGTATGCAAGAGACTTGGTATTTCAATAGAAGCATGCGGAGAGTGTGCGATGACCTTAAAATTTGATCAAGAGTGTGCAACAAGTGTGCAGAAAATGTAATTTTTCTGTCAGGAGTGTGCAGAAAATGTGCAAGACACTTGGTTTTTCAACAGACATGTGCAGAAAGCGTGCAATAAACTTACAATTTGATCAGAAGTTTGCCAGAAGTATGCAGAAAACTTAATTTTTTTCGTCAGGAGTGTGCAACAAGTGTACAGGAAACTTAGAAAATTTAAGTTGTGTGAGTTGAGTGTACAGCAAGCTTTTAATTTTATCGGGGTATGCTATTTTAGAGTAAAAACCTTATCATTTGATTATTTAATATGTACCAATACAAGATACATGAACATGCACTGCCATTGACAATTACACAAACAAAATACTTCAATACTCATTCTAATTTATATCCATCAATTAGAAATAATCAATGCTTATATAAAATTTTAATTATTATCATATATAAGTGGCAAGTACACTATGATAAATAATACACTATTGTGAGCTACATGTATAGTGGGTATTTATGCTGCAGGCCAGAGAAAAATCCAGCCAAATTAGTCCAACAAACAAATCAATAACATTACGTAAAGCTAGTTATAAATTGCATTGTTGTAACAAACTCTGGTGTTTATCTCACTCAAAGTAAGAGAATAAGTCAAGGGCAATATAAGTTTAACAACATCTAATAGAAAAATGCCTAATCATACCTTTAAACCCATTCACTAAATCACAACTTTTGCAATGCTATGCCCGCTTTAAAAAAAGATTATTATCAGTCATGAAATCTAGGGTTGTGGTAAATTAAACATGGCTCCTACTAGTATAATCTTGACTTGGCTAGTTAATTTAAAGATAAAAACACAGTATATAATGTATTTTTACTATTTTTATGATGATATTCACTAACTTCATATTTCTTCTATTATATTGAAAGTCAACCTTATCTATTCAGATTTTAATCTTGCTTAAAGTCAGATTTTACTTGACCTAGCTTGGCTGTTTTAAAAAGTGAAATTTCAATCCTGCCATTCCTGCCTAATATATATAATGTAATGTAAAAGTAAGTGAACATAAAGGGTATAGTACTCATAAAGGGTGGGAAACGAGGACAAATTAATATTTTTAAAGATACATTTTATTATAAATCATGCTCAATCACACTTTAAGCCTAAGGTTTAACAGTCAACTGATGTTAGAGAATGCCCTACTCCACCAACCACAGATTCAACAACTGTGAATTTCTTTTGTTAACCTGGCACCTATTATTAGGTCACTATTCCTGTAGCTATTGTTACACCAATTACAACAACCACCTATTTGGTGTTATCAGATGTGTGGTATCCTGTCTAAGTCTTTGTTTATATGAGACAAATGCAAGCAGCAAATGAGTGAAGGCTGTATACTATCAAGTCAGTTTAAATTCAGGAGCATAGTGGAAGAGTACAGAGTATAGAAAAATTGGATTGAGGAAGGTATGTATTACAGTAATTCATTGGATCATTTGGGCATCTAATCAAATTGAAAATTGATCTAATTTGTAGTGTACATTGTAAACATTATGTCTATATTACATAAAATAAGTTATAATTTATAATTTCCCTTTTAGCCAACAAAGAAACGGTGTTACAGAATGAAATCACTGTTTGGTCTCTTCATTTCTTATTAAACTATGATCAATTGCGCGCAAAAATGTTTCTTCAAATGCAGTTGAATCTCAAAAAAATTTTAAAAAAACATTTACATTTCATTTAATTTTTGGTTTGTGGTTTATTGAATATTATCTATATAATTTTATCTGTCTCTTACTGTGTTACTTGAACTAATGGATATTTGTTAATTGTTTATTCCAAGTGATCTTAGAGAGTAGACAACATACAGAACCTGGCATGACAAGACTGGAAGGGACACTCTGCTGTGAATATCTATAGTTGGTGGCTCATCGAAACACTCACAAAGTGTACCAAAATTCTAGTACCTTTGTGATAAAGAAGTTACTAGAGAGTTTTTTCAGCCCACAAGAACTGTCAGCAACAGTTTCTTTTGTGAAGGATTCTCTAGTTGAAAGAGCTGTGCAGAGTAAGTTTTAAAAGAGAACAACACTAACTGCAAGTTGATTATATCATTAAACAATACTTAAAATTTTGTTGAGAATAAGTGAATAAGTGAATGCAGCCATAAACCATAAGATTTCAACATAACATAGATGCGTGAAGAATGCATATAAAGTATTCTTCAAAGCAGTTTTAGCACTTCATATTTTTTTAATATCCAAGACATTTTTTCTGCCTACCTTTCTCCCTTTTCTTTATATGAACAATAAACACTTGAACTTGACTTTAGGACTTATCAAACAGTAATGTGTATATTGATGTTTTTTGTCCTCCACATGGATTTGAATGTTAAGCATTGTGCACAGTGTGGTGAATTTGTAGGACTTAATGGTATACTCTTTTTTTAGATGGACGGAGCAGGACAGGATGAGTAAAGAAGAGAAATTTGGCAGAAAGATGTAAAGAAGAGAAATATGGACATGGCTTGGATTTTGATGATTTTGTTCGATTTTTTAATTTGATTAATAAAGCACAATATATGACTGTAATTTCTTGTTTGTTGTTGATAAACAGATTTAACAATATTTCTGTTGGCACATGTCTTTTAATGTAACTCAGAACCTGTCTTTGTAGAATTAATATAAACTGATTGAAAAACAAGTGAATAAAATTTAAATTGTGTTATATAATATTTTAATTAGTGTGTAGGAAGTGTGCAAGAAGGTATGCAAAAAGTACGCAGGAGATAAGCAAGAAGTGCACAAGAGGTGTGCAAAAAGTACGCAGGAGGTGTGCAAGAAGTATGCAGGAAATGTGCAAGATGTGCGCGGGAGGTATGCAAAAAGTACGCAGAAGGTGTGCAAGAAGTATGCAGGAGGTATGCAAGAAGTGTGCTGGTTGTGGTGTTGGGGGTGTGCAGGAAGTGTGCATCAGATATGCAAGGAGTGTGCGGGAGGTGCGTATTTTACCATGCAAATGAGGCGTGCTGCGCATCCGCAGATACCCTTACTGTGAATCTGCTGCGCATCCGCAGAAACAATGTGCGGGAAGCCTAAAATTTTGCTAAGGGAAGATCCTGCACAACCATCTTTCATAAAATTAGAATTTTCTTTTGTGATTGATTTTACAGCATTTGACTATTGTTGTTCTTGGCTTTGGCTCTATTCTGGCATATGAGAAAAACCACAATTAGATCAGCATGACAACAAATGAAACAGTGTAAATACACAGACTAACAGCAGTTAGTTAACCATGAAAGAGCAAAGGATACACGTTAAGTCTAAGTCTAAACCATTATCCTGATTTCTTCTTTTCTTTTTTAACCCTTTCTAATGCCATGATGTGATTTCATGTTGGTGCCCATATCTGCAGATTTGTTTGTGAACTTTTTAACATGTGGAAAGATTTGGACATGTGAGTTGGTTCAGAAAGGTATATTCATACATTTTACCAAAAGGCTATAACTTAATATAATATATACAATAATGCTGGGCTGATCTATTATATACAGAATAAATACAGTATTTAAAGAAATATTATACAGCTGGTAGACATATATACTTTGAACATTTTAGACTGCCAGACATAGAGAATTGAAAGGTGTAAATGCTGATCAAGATTATGTCCAGCTGAGCAGACAAGGTATCTACTGACAAGATGGAAGGATGGAGAAGGATTACATGACCACATCAGATCAGGAAAGCCCACTAAGTTCACAGACCTTCATAAGACGGTCATTGATGACAAGATGACCAGGAATAAGGACCTGGTTGCCAAAGACTTGAAAGAAATTATCAAAGAACGTACAGGTGAAAAAAACACCACTTTCAAATAAATTTGTATATATCAAGAAAAAATTTTATAACTGAAAGTTCATATAACTCCTGCTCTTTTTCGTTCACTTTTAACAGGTCTGCTTGTGTCATCCAGCACTGTACGGAGATTAAGAAAGAAGGTTGGCTGGGTGAAGAGTGGAAAAGACTACTGCCAGCTTGTGAGGATTGTCAGCCGTCTGAAAAGAGTAAACTGGTGTTGGGAGGCCCTGGCAGTTGAAGACAAATTTGAGGACATTGTGTTTCCTGGTAATTAATAACAAAAATCTACAGATCTGCATTCAAAATACAACATGTATTGTTGATTACGTGCATACGTTTCAGATCTTTTGTTCTGCTCACTTTGTAAATCCATATATATATATATAAGCACCGTTGTTGAAAAGATATATGTACAAACATTTAGAATAAGTTCAAAGTAATAAGTGTCTTGTATTATATTATTTTAATTATACTATTTGCTCATTTACTTCAGATGAGCGGACAGTGGAAATGGACTGAAACTGCTGACATATTTTCCAGAAAGTGATAAGAGATGAAAACTGAAACAACATTAGCCTGCCACGCCCACTGCACAGCAGACCTGAGCACCCGTACAAGAACCATGTATGGGCAGGTTAGACACTACAGTGGAATATTAATACTGATGTGAAAAATATGTTAACTTCACTTGGAGAAATGTGATGAATTAAAATTTACCGAGTGTTTTAATAGTATGAAATCCAAATAGCCAGGACTGTGAGAACTAGGCCTTTAATATAAGAGTACGTGTACATGTAAACTAATGGACTGATATTATATTATCTATTTCAAGCATTCCGCAAAAAGGGGCAACACTAATAGTTACATTCACTGGCACAATGAACAGCAAAGTGCACCAGGGCATTCTTCATGATTGAAGATTCCACTTCTGCAAGAAAGAAAGGTAATTAAGCAGCAATCAGCAATTTAAAAAAAAGAGGCAATCAGTATTATCGTATATAAATACGTACATTGTCAATGTTTGTTCATCAACTGTAAGTACGTACTGAAAAAAGTTAAACTTAGGTATCTCTTCTGAATTAACTACAGCTATTCTCTTGGGGCACAGGTTCCAACATTTTTTT
>NW_019773649.1:53243-67598 GCF_001039355.2 Lingula anatina | reverse complement strand
TTAAGCTTGTTACTTAGAATATCAGAAACTTAATTACGTCCAACCATCCAAGTCTATTTCTAATGCGGACTTGAACAAACGTATGTTTAAGTTAACACTCATATGAAATGTCATGCTGTACAGTTAAATATACCGTGTTTGACCAAAAAATGTGCAATACATATCGACTTGGTGGCCTTGGAGCCAGAGTGTCCGCCTCGGGTCGGGAGGACGTGGAATGGTCCCATCCCGGAAACGTCGCTGCTGTCTCCCAAATTTTAAATTTTTATTTTTTTGGAATTTAAAAATATTGGAGTTAAAACAGCGTAATGCCTCTTATAGCTGTGAAATATACTGTTCGTTTGTAGTTTGCAGCGCCTTACTCGGCAGCTGGGCAGATTGCAGTAGCGGTGACTCTTATTGCTATTTCACTATACATGTATATACAATGTATGATATTAGACGGACTTCTTAAAATACATTTTGAAATGCATGGGTTATTTCGAAAAAATACTACTCTTCTCACTAGACTTACCATTGGGTTTGCAAACCCATTTGTGTATGATCATTGCTAAGGAACCACCATAACTAAGTAGCATTTTCATTGTCTTGGAAGCCCATATGACAATTAAAGACTATGTTTACATTTTAAAGACAATTATGTTCAACTTGTTAAGTTTACGAAGATAGGGGATATACAGTGAAATACGGGATCACTGATATCACGCCGAAGGCAACAATATATTATTGGATTTAAACAGACATCACTCCCGAAGACTTGAAGCATATGATCAGACGCGGTTCTATTAGACGGGTAGAAAGGCCATCTGGTAAGCTACGTGTATTGAATTTCACAGTAAGAGTTTGTTCAAAGCAAGTGTGAAAAATGAGCTTAACCCTCAAGTGACCGAGTGGGGTCATTTACGACCCCAGCCATATGATTTATTGTGCCATCTCTTTATTTTTTATTCGAATTTTCTTTCCTTGCATGAGTTTGTCAGTCTACTAATCCTACATACTTTCACAGTTTTTTGTAGGGATCAACCAATTAGTGTGGCGTATACATCAAAAACTCTTGTGGGGTCATTTATGACCCCAAAGAGAAGCATTGGTTTTTACATATTAGTTTTTTNTTGTTCAAAGCAAGTGTGAAAAATGAGCTTAACCCTCAAGTGACCGAGTGGGGTCATTTACGACCCCAGCCATATGATTTAATGTGCCATCTCTTTATTTTTTATTCGAATTTTCTTTCCTTGCATGAGTTTGTCAGTCTACTAATCCTACATACTTTCACAGTTTTTTGTAGGGATCAACCAATTAGTGTGGCGTATACATCAAAAACTCTTGTGGGGTCATTTATGACCCCAAAGAGAAGCATTGGTTTTTACATATTAGTTTTTTAAATTTTATTCAAATGTTTTGCCCACGCAACACTGACAGGAAAATGTCACATGCATGTGCTTCATTCAACCAGCCAGTGTGCCCAAAACATAGGCACAAATAAGTGGTTTGTGAAGATTGCATGTGCTTTAAGTGTTACTAATAGTGCATCGCTGAATCTAATTTCAGTAGCTTTGTTGGAACTTGTTCTCATTACTGGGTCTGTCATTTTGACGGTTACAATTTTCGGGTATTTCGGAAATCTAAATAATTCTGTCGATATCATATTAATACATATATTAACAAATTGTTTGCGTGGATTTTGTTTTATACACAGATGTGGTATAGTAACATACATGTAGATTGATTGAATGTGTTCTGAATAGTATGACTTCCTTACCACCATTAGGGTATTCCGTACTCAGCAAGTCAGCTAATTATTCTTATTGAAGTTAGCAGGATGCTATCTCAACATAAATCAAAATATTTTTACTCAAAGTAATTTTGTAATGTCTTTTTTTCATTTAGTGTGGCAAATAAAGAGAAATATTTCTGCAAGTGGAAACTGACAACTACTGTCTAAATACCGGTGTAATGTTGTTCTTAAAATCTGTGCTTGGTTATTTCATGTAATATAAGTATTATTACCAAATACTTCTTACATTAGATCATTATAAAATACTTGTCTTAAATCCTGGGAGTAGTATAGGTGTGATAAAGCCTCAACAGCCTTTTATAATAAGGATCCCTGTGCAGAGCACAATGGGGTCATAGATGACCCCACTTGGTCATTTCGGTCAGTAAAATAGCTTGGTCTCTTGAGGGTTAAATAGAGAATATGAAACAACATTAGCGCGATTGGTGATAAATCGATTTTGTCGTTGATTTCGGTGAAAAGGAATGGCTACTGGAGTGCAATTAGGACTTCTGTGAGTCAACTACTATTTCCAACGACATTTATTTGAACAGTTTATAATTCGCATAAAAGCATGGGAAATATTCAGTCCCATTCGCGTGGATACTAGCTTTCAAAGCAGAATAAATACATGTTTAATTAGTAAATTTATTTGAGACTGCTAGCCGCCTTAAAAACTGGTGTTTTGAGCAACAGTAGGGAAAGAAACTAATGGGGTGAAAATATTTCTAGTGACCATATATACAGGTGGTATACTGAAAATTAAGAAGGTTGCGTGCAATTAGAGCTCTCAAAACAGTTAGCTTTGATTTTTAATATATTTCTTTCAGACAGACATGAGGTCTTCCTATACCACTTTCTATTTTAATACGTTAAAACCTGGGGTGAAGCTTTCTAGTTCAGACGGTGACGGTGCAAATAATCCTCCTAGCAAATTGGCTACAGTGCTCCAAGACTACGTTATTCCAATTTCTGTATGGTCATTTTTTTATATCTCGATCAACTTAATCACCCCTGTGTCCCCCACATCCTTTGTTCAAATCACATGTACGTGCACAATAATGGGTCTTTATTTTTGACACATTACCACCCCTACTAGTAGGGGTGGGCAAATGAAAGCTTTTTTGGGAAATTTAAATTCAGACAAGTGGATTCCATGGCCATTTTGCCTGCTGAATACAAATCTAATAAGTATTTTCATTTTAAATTACATCTGATATTGGTATCAAGTGATTTTTCAAAATGGCCACCAAACGCTCCCTCAAATCACATATTTCTCATGTAAATCTTTAAATATCAGTTCAAAGATGGCTTGTTATATGTCTAACCATATGATTTCATGATCAATGAGTGCAAATAGATACATCATTTCAATTGGGTCACTTCATTTTGGGTTAAAAAGAGGATTTTTTGGTCATTTTGAGGTAAAAATCACCCCAAAATCACCATTTCTGTGTACATAAATACAAATGTTTATAAAATATGCAACTGTGGCTTTTAGGTTAGGAAAAACAATATTACAACAAATATGGTCAAATATGAAACTGTTTTGACATATAGAATAGGCATAATGTTAGTTACATACGGGAATATTTACAGTAGAACACTCAGTAGCAGAGCATTAAGGATATTGTAACTCTTTATTACCATCCAGATACCGAAAATGAGTTTTTCCTGCATCTAATTTTTCAATAATGTATTTGTCTTTGTGCTGCTTTGAAACAATGAAAAAACTCTTGAAAACATGAAATATCGGCGTTTACATTTTTCCATTGCAATGTATAAGCATAAGCAACTCAAAGCTTTAATCATCTATTTAACAGCTTTCTTTTTTTGAGATTAGTTAGCAATCCATATGGGGCATAACTTCATCCCTGAACAAGATGTTATCACGGAAATTGGCCAATGTACCACAATGAGCTACAATCCCCTGCCAACGTTTTGGTTTAAATGCTTTTGTTATGGAGTTCTGAGTCCGTAATGGCAGATTTTAATAAAAACAAAGGTATTACTTTGCTTTATCAACGATCAAATTTGAACTAAGGCTTTAAAAAATCGCTGGCAGGGTTTTGGGGTACTAAATGGTGTCATTAAATTGGCTTTGAAATAATGATCACGGGTGTTCAGGAAAAACAGAAATTTGAGAAAACGATTTTTCAGTTTTTACCCCCAAAGTGCAATTATGCCGTTACCCATAAGATGACATGTGCAAATGTTAATTAATGTAATCACTGAACACTGAAAATTTATTTATCACCGAAAAGAATGTATGTAAGGCAGTTAATAAGGAGTTTTGGGTGAACGGGGACAATATCCTTCTTGTCTTCATTTATAACCTAGTCACACTAGAGGCGGAATGAGCTAGAATGTAGTCGGAATGAAAATTTCTTGTTTATTCCTGGATATTTGAAGTATCTCAAAGCGCATTCTAAATGTTTGGGTCCATTCTTGCGTCCTGTTAAAATGTTTTGCTCATTTTCAAAACTTGCGAAGTGCATTCCTAGTGGAAAAATATCGAATGGCATTTAAGTGTATTCTAACTGCACTATGAGCGCATTCTTAAGATTCTTATGAAATTCCAACAGCAGTCGAAACATTTTGATCACATTCAAAGGAGAACCGAAATGGCAAGGCGCTTCAAATCTTGTCAGAATGTTCCACATTGTGCCTCCAATGAGCAGAAATGCAACTCGAATGCATCTTGATTGCAGGCCGGAATTCAGCCAGCAATGAAACCACACTTGTATGGCATTTGAAGTGCATTCTAAATATTCTCACTATATTTAGACAGCATTAACGATATTCCTAATGTGTTCCAACTACATTTGAGCTGCATTTGAGAGCTAATACAATACAAACGAAATGTGCACAAATCATTCCATGTGGGTTCCAAGCACATTTTGAGGTATTCTTAGTGAAATTAAGGTCAATTTGATATTACCCAATGAATGTGGCACGAATTTTGAAAATTCTTCATTATGGCTCATTCTGCTTGATTACTTCAGATTCCAAATAAGTGTGACAGGGGGCTTTACAGTTCCTTCTGGTCTCAGTGTATTTCTTGTTGATGCTTTCATGGTGGTGGTGAGCTACTCTTACACCCCATTTCCATAGATTAGATCGACCTACTTTAGATCGACCTAACTCCCTGGGGAATCACGCTAAATAGCTGTCAGCCGGGCGGACACGAAAGTTAATTACCCCCTTACAGCTTGTAGTAGGCGGGACGGACATTTAAGTCGGAATATCTGAAAGTAATCTAGTGAGACTCCCCGCGGGGATAGATCGATCTAAAATCTATGGGAATAGAGCCTTAAATTACGCAACTGAGACTAAGTACTATTCCAAGGTCAAGAGCTTAGAGGTTGTAAGAGGTTGATGTCACCTGACAAAGTTTTACCTGTTCTGAAGAAAAGGAAAATTATACAGCATAAAATTTGTTGGTACACATCCATGAAGGTATTTTCAGCATTGTTTTTATACCAAACTGTATGTACATAATGGCCATTATTTATATTTATCTTAGGCTTGAAGTGTGTATTTTATGTATATGTTTGTTTTAAAATACATATTTTTACAGATGTAATCCTAACAATATTGCCAATGTCTTGAATATGCTCATATTTGAACTCAGCAACCCTCAAAACATATAGCAAGATATATTACACATCATTTTTATGTACTTTACTGTGAAAATATGGCTAAAAAGCCATTCCCGCCTTTTTTTACAAACAAACAGCAGATACCAATATAAATCTTTAGCTTTGGTAAAACATATTGTCAGATTTGTGTTCAGCAGCAAAAATGGCCATAGAATCCACCTGTTTTAAAAAAATTTTGTCATTTGCCCACCCCTACCCCTAGTGTTCTGGTTACTCATTTTGTTCAACGTTTTTGCATTGTTGACCCTTTCCATACTTCAGCTTGTCCATGGTCATGGCTTAACGCCCTTTGTTCCTTGCAGAAATATATTTCCAGATTCGAGACATGTCTTCTAGCGCTTTACAACCAAGTTTAATCATATGTAGGATTTCTTGCCTGCAACTGTTGTCACAATGTAATACTTAACAAAAATATCTTTCATCGGTTATAGTCACGGTTTCGTCTCAGTGGTGTCTAAAACCTAGGTCCGAACGTACGGGCTGCTACGTGTGGTCTACGGCCAAAAAAATGGGGAAAACGTGGGAGTTCGTGCGTGATGAGCACGTCCATCGTGCGACTTTTGGAGGACGCAAACAGCTTTTCACCAATTACTTGATTTCTTCACTGCGATCTAGCTACGTCTTAGCCGGACGCAATGAACCTAAAAACCGTGCGTCCAAAACGTAGTTGGGACCTAGGCTTAATACAGAGTTTGCGCCTCTGGTTTGGTTTATTACTACCGACGTGACATTTTATATGGGATATTTTACTTCCAAAGGTGTAAAAGGAAAAAATTGCATTTTTTTTTTTTTTAAATAAAAAACGTAGATCTCATATTAGATATATGGACAGAAAGGTGTGTAGTCAGGTGTGTCGCTACCAATGAAGTGATCAGCAACTGCTTTTCTCAGCTACATGGGATATTTCATCATTATGTAGTGAACACAAGAAAATAAAGTTGGTATTTTATGGATACTTTTACAAAATTCTATTGAGAAATAAACACGTTATTGAAACATCTCTATTATATAAATGGTTACATATACATTTTATATCTGATATAACTAAGAAACCTTAGCAATCAAATTTTGTTTAAACCATTCGAAGGTGTCTTATTTTTTCACTTGACAATTCCCACATGTAAATGTAGTTTCATGTTTACATTGAATGATGAATTGGGTAAATTTACTTTGTAATACTGGCAGAGATAAAAGATTTACATCCGGATAGGGGACCATCACTGAACGCATTAAAACATTCTTATATCTAAAAAACACACAACTCCATCAAAACAACGGATCCGACAAGATTCTACAATATTCACGGTTCTATGGGAACAGCAGCTAAACAAGCTGGTGAGCGATACAGGTATATACAATGGCAAATACTGATCTGGTCAGTCGACGTATTATTCTGTCAACCCTATCCACGATATTGAGTTCAATCAGCAAGTGAAACAATTATATGTTCAAGTTGAAAGATATGTTTGAGCTCAAGATGTACATTATTTGGTCTGGCATATATATGTAAAATGAATTTACAATCAAAGTAGTTTGATTGATTTATGATTGAATAACCAAAGAAATGATGTTTAATTGAAATTTGTTGGATTTATTTTGATATTCCCACTTTTGTACTCGGGAGGGATACTTATAATGCAGGTTTCCCCCAGTCATGGTTCCTGTTGTTTTGGATTCCTTAATGTCGGTGATCTAGTAATTTCATTCTCCAAAATGATGGCATATATATATATATATATATATATATATATATATATATATATATATATATATATATATATATATATATTTTTTTTTTTTTTTTTCAGAAGCCCTGAAAAGGAAAACTATGAAAATGTCGGTCACCAAATTGGGAGTTCTAGTGGTGCTTCTTGAAACCATTGTTGCTTTAAATAATGTGAAGGTAATATAAGTCATGCGTTAAAATCTCTATCCATGTTGACAAGCTATTACCAATAGTTAGTCTAGCTTAGCTTTATAGGAACCATACAGTGTCAACCTAGCAACTACTCGTGGTACCGATCAATTTGCACTGCAGGTAGCTTGGAATAGTTGGATTACCAAAAATCTTTGGTCGTGTAGTATGTAATTGGAAATATTAGCCACACATACCATTAATTATAAATAATACAGGCTTAATGAGGACAGCTTTAGAAGGAACATCAAAAACGTCTAGTTAAAATAAATGAATATTTTATCCTCAGAAATGTATCTTTGAAAATCCACAGTTACGATGTTATATGTTTTATCTTCGAACTTATCTGGGATTTTAATCTATGTGGAACTAATTGTAATATGCGAGGTGGTGAGGCGACGTTATTCTCTCTCTAATTTTCAGCACAAGCACCTATGAATTCATGCTTTTTAGGTCTCTTATTTACAAACTGCCCTTCAAAATGGCAAAATGAAAAATTGATATATTTTTTTCGTGATTCTTTACTCAAAACGGACGAAACAGCAATGTTTTTAAGGTAATCACGTGCAGTTCTGGGCAAGTAAGAAGTGAACCGCAGTGACTAATCTAATGGGTCAAGGAATATGCAATAATATTAGAAATTACGACCTAGTTATTCTGAAATAGTTTGCATTCAGTGCTGAGTACAATGTGACCCTGGGGAAAGATATGCTTTAACATACTGCTGTACTTCCCCAAACATATACATTTCAATAGTGAAATTTCGTGAAACAAATTCATAAACCTGTTTTGTACATATGATTTTCATTCGAATTTTTTACAGGACCGCAAGAGAAATTTTACTGGCCACTGGATTTCTAAGCAAAAGGCATTATTTGACATATTTGATGTTGACGAAGATGGTTTGGTCACTAAAGAGGAGTACATTGATTTGACAACAGAGCGAGCCAAAGAAGTCCTTGAATCTTGGAGAACTAAGGCGGTGTATGGCATTTTGTCATATGCTTATCAAACCTGGTGGTCAAACAAAAACTCCAACAATCAGATATCCATAACATTTCAGGAACTGCTCCAAGCTTCAGAGAAGGAAGTCAGTAATACAAATGAGGCACTTGCCCAAGTCTCCCAGGATTGGTTTCACACATTTGACCTGGACTGCAATGACAAGCTGACAGTAGACGAGTATTCCAACTTTCTTTTCATCTTTCGCAATACAGCCCCAGTAAAAGACATATTTGAAGACATCGACCAGAATGGTAATGGTCATATTGATGGTGGAGAATTCTTGAACGGATTTCAGCATTTATGGTATGACATAAAGGCCGATCCTGCGGATTTTATTTTTGGCTCTCAAAACTGACAAGGTAAAAAGAGCAGTTGAATCGTTATGTTTTTTTTCTAAAATTGCATGTGGCTTTGATACTATTCAAAAGTGTCAATATTTTGCGATACTAACTCTTCCAGAATCGTGTGCAATGTTAACTATTCAGTATTCCTACAAGGACTATTGCTTTCATTTCTTATCCTTGTCAGCACAGTGCTTATATTCAGTTGGTTGAATAAAATATGTCCACAAATGTTCCTTTTGTGCAGTTTGCATTTGTTTTGCTTTTAATTTTAAGTTAAAAACTTATATCAATTTATAAGACAGCGCGTATAACACCATACCAACATAATATTGTAAAGAAAGGGGCTCCGATAATTTGCCGCCGATGTAGTCCAAGGAGATTCACATATAATCCCATATAATTTTTACCTAAGTTTCTGTCTATAGGAACTTCAGCAGCTCCCACAGCCGTTCAGAGAGGACGAGAATCAGTTAACCTCATAAATCCATACAATAAATAGCAATTTTTTTTTTTTTTTTTTTTTTTTTACGGGGAGAATCGACGTTACAGCCGTGTTGACGTGTAGAAGGTGTGACCTCCCTGGCCACGAGCAGAAGACACCATGTTAAGTTAGTGTCTTTACTTTTTAATGTTTTTGGATAACGCGATGTAATTTTAGTTGATTTGGCCGTGCGAATGTTGCGGCACAGTCTTTTGGTCTTAGTGAACCAAGTACGACAACGTCAATGGTGACATTTCTAGTGAATTTAATAAGCAATTAAGCGGGGGAATACCCTCAGCGCGAATTCAAACCACTGTCTTGTCACTGTCGTTTTTAGTAATGCAAACGCGACCGAAGAATATTCCTCCTCACTGATTGAACGCCTACCTTGATCAAGAGCAAATCAATAAGTTAATCACAGTTACACGGTTTGATTCTTTAATAAGAACCTATCCAGGTACATGGGCTCCCCCTCTCTGTCGATTACTATGTCCACTTCATCGTCTCTGGAGATGGCAGATAAGGGATCAATAGAGCGTTCGATCCTGGAAGACACCACCCCGGGTGCTGACAGGCTCCCTATCAAGTCATACACATGTACGACGCCATATTTGGCAGCTACACACACAGGTTTTCTCTCTGTCATTTTCTTTCGGAACATAACATTAACTTAGCTTAACTCTGGCATCCCCCATCCATCCACGCTACTACGGACAGGGTTGTGGTTTTCTGAATTGGCGAAGGTTCACCAGATGTGCAATAAACACCTAGAACCAAGCCAAATGTTGAACGTGTTTTACGATTACAATGTATACCGTCACCCGAAGTTCGAATATGACAAAAGACCAATGAGCTTGTTGACGGATTTTACTTAAGTTTAATCTTATCGAAATCACAAACATAACATCCTGTTGGAATACTTCATTATTCCTGGTAGTAGTAAAGCAAATATATCCATGCAATCACGCTCGGCTGTCACCTTGATTGGATAGTAAACGATTGTCGTAAAATCGCTAAATGATATTAAAACCGGGTTCATAAACTTGCAAACCACCTAGGACAACCTTAGACTGCCACATTAACCCAACACAATGCAAAAATAAACTATAACAAGTGGTTAAAGCCTTCAAACCGAATGTCGTAAAGTCCCAATATACCTCCATAGAGACAATAAAATAGAAAGAGCTTCTGAAACAAAACTCAGCCAACTTAAACATAATAATCGAAATAAAATACTGCTGGGCATCGGAGCGGCCTAAAACTTGGCACGCTTACCGCAAATACTGCAGGCTACATCATCTTGTCGCTCGTTTGTAAATTCCGTGCATGGCATACGCACAATCAAACCGTATATCCAAATTCCACCTCTGATGTTTAAATTGGTCCTCTCTAACCTACCATTACGAAAAAGAAGCCATGCCATTGGACCAATTTAAACATCAGAGGTGGAATTTGGATATACGGTTTGATTGTGCGTATGCCATGCACGGAATTTACAAACGAGCGACAAGATGATGTAGCCTGCAGTATTTGCGGTAAGCGTGCCAAGTTTTAGGCCGCTCCGATGCCCAGCAGTATTTTATTTCGATTATTATGTTTAAGTTGGCTGAGTTTTGTTTCAGAAGCTCTTTCTATTTTATTGTCTCTATGGAGGTATATTGGGACTTTACGACATTCGGTTTGAAGGCTTTAACCACTTGTTATAGTTTATTTTTGCATTGTGTTGGGTTAATGTGGCAGTCTAAGGTTGTCCTAGGTGGTTTGCAAGTTTATGAACCCGGTTTTAATATCATTTAGCGATTTTACGACAATCGTTTACTATCCAATCAAGGTGACAGCCGAGCGTGCATGCAATCAACACAACATTATGTCAAATACTAGGCACTAATATATCAGAGGCCCCCACCCTAGAACCCACTCCCATACCTAGATCGATCTAGGTGGATCGACCCATCTCCAAGGGGTTTCTCGCTAGATTACATTCAGCTCTGGGGTCTGCCACGCCTACTGAAGCTTTTAAGGGGCAATGAACTATCGAGTTCAGTTGGCGTGCCAGACATCCAAGCCCCTTAATCTGAACGCAATTTAGCAAGAATCCCTTCGGCGATGGGTCGGTCCAGCTAGATCCATCTACATGTAGGTATGGGAATGGGGTCTTGTTTTATTTGAAAAAATGGTATAGATACATTTGATTTAGGAAGTTATCGAACGCACTATGGATTAACTTGACGCAATATAGGAGCTGATTTACTTCGCGTCTATATATATATTACAGACTTGACATTTTATATGGAATATTTCAGTTTCGAATGTATGCCTAGGTAAAAATTCGTTCTTTTTTTAAAAAATCCGATCTCATATAAGATATGTGAATGGTGAAGTGTGTAGTCAGGTGTGTCGCTACCAATTAACTGAATACCAGGTCTGTTGTGCTGCTGCACTATGTAATATGCAGTGATTTAATTGGGTAGTGCTTCTTTAGGCAGGTCAAAGCTTGGCTTTGGCAAAGCATGGCTCTGTCAAAAAAGTATCCATATGTCGGCAACTACTCCATAGAAGAATTTGAAAATTTGCATACAAGCGGTCGGTTTTGCAGTTAGAAAAATGGGCTATGCAGTGCTTTTCAAATGTGTTAATATGTGGCAGAATGGCGCGAAAATAACATACCGTACTAGTATTAAGAATGTGTATATTTACCCCGTGGACCATTTGAAGATTACACTGCGTTTAATGCGGTGGAAAATACAATAGAGGGAGTGTATAATGATAGGGTCGCTAAACGATTGTTTACGGCATATAGTGACTAGCCTAATCCCCCTGGTCGCCTGGGTAGCCATGCCTCCTTAGAGTACTTATGTAAACAAACGGTCTCCCGTAGCGAACTATCCTTTTGTTCAACAGCTTCGCGTGTGCAGCTGAATATGTATGTAGTGACACTATAGTTATCTGCATATAAATTTGTGCTAGCAGTTATTTGATTCATTCTGCTGGGTTGGATGTTGTGGATCAGCCCACTGGTTCGTTGATTTATTTTTTCTGAAGATTGGTGGTGCAGATTTTGAGTGCTTAATTATTTACCCTCCTTCTAACAAGAGAAAGGGGAAGGGAGAGAAAAAGAGAGAATGTCAAATGAAATGGGTAATTGGTAATACAATACATTAAATAAAAGGACTCGCGGTGGAAGAAACGATAGACTGTTTTGCATCAAGGTATGCCATTATAATCCGACATGGCCCATAACAGGAGGGATTATACTTTAAAGGGATAATAACTCTTCGTATGAGATCTCTATTTCACAATAAAAACATTGTGAATAACTCATAGAAATAGAATATATTCTGTTTTACCATAAAACAGGCAGTTATAACTATAAATTCTGATATCTGAGCTTGTCTTTAAACCACGTGACCTCCATTGATGGCTATACTCTGTTAAAATCTCTTAAGAGATTTTAACAAAAAAACAAACTTTTTAGAAAAAAAACAGGGACTAACTTTGAATGTAAAAAATGGATTTATTAACCATTGGTAAGTATGGGAAAATTGTTGTTTACTCCAGGAAAATTCATTTTATGTCTCCTCCATCTCAGTGTACCACAAACTTTTATAGTCTCATTCATAGCAAGAAAGAAGGTAACAAGGAATATTGTTTGTTCGTGATTTGGCCAAACCAGGCCGCTTTTATTATATAACCCCTCTATCCTAATCGTTTTAACAATAATAACAATGTAGCAAATTGTTGCCTGTATTAAATGTTATGGCCTTAGGGATAAAAATTATATATCAAATATTCAATGAGACTCATCTTCCTAAAAATTATGATGCGACGAGTCAGCAAAAGTTATTATTTACCAACAATTTTGCACAAATTTCATTTGTGGGGTTGCAAAGAGGCCCCCACTATGTCGAATATTCAATAACAGTAGTTACCCTAAGAAGTGATTCAGTATAAGCTACAGTATAGCATCCAATTCAGCTTGTCTGATTGCAAAGGCGAGGCCGATGCCTTGCCTATTGCAGGATTCTCAATACAAATCTACATAAGTACCGGCATGACAATGCTGTTAGCGGGTGACCTAGCCCCTACTCCCTTTTTTTTTTTTTTTTTTTTTTTTAATAAAGGAAGGGGGGAGGTTCAGTTTTTTCCCATATGCTGAAAACAGCTGGAAGAGTGAACTCTCTGTAATTGCCATGCCATCCTAGCTTGCACCTTACTAGTTGATTAGTATTATAGTTAACAATTTTAAGTGGTTATCTGTGGAAGAGCAATTTCCTTCCGTTTTATAGTTATCAATGACTAGAATAAAACGTGAACGAAGAAGCAGAGTCGGGGATAACCTACATACGTATGTTCTAATACAACCGATCCCCTTATATTCCTGATTTCAACAAATGCAGAGATGGACCCGCAAAGCTTGCTGGGCCGTATTATGAGAAAAGCATGACTGGGTCTTAAAAATAGAGTCAAAATTCTCATACAACATGAAAACAGCAGGTACACAAGTTGGATTTTTGCAACACTCATGTCACAACACATTGAAATGACTAATAATCATGTAAGCAAAACCCGGGAATGGAGCCTGTTTCGCCCCTAAAACGGTGTATGTCAGATTCATATACAGCTGTTCCAATGACCTCTGCAGTATGCACAGATCAAAAATGGACTGGCAAGGCTTGCTGGGCCACTGTTCGTTATATTTAAAAAGTAATCGGAAAATGAACCACTAAAATTTTCATGTGACAATGTCACATACTCTTATAAAGGTGACACAATATCATCTGAACTCAGGAGAATGTCATATGGAACGAAGAGACTTGATATGTGGCTGGTGGTGGGCATTGTAAGAAGTCTACGGCTACAAGTGAAAAATCAAAACTCTTAACACCATATGTTGATAATAATGTTTGATCAACCCGCAAGACTTGCTGGGCTGATGACTGTCCAGTACAGAGGTAGCCTTTAAAGGACCTGTAAAGTCATGCGCAATGACTACCCACATAAAATTTCTTCTCCTTTTCCTCTGGATTAGGAAGATGGTGTGGATGCTACAATGCGTGGACCACAGATTGACATAAGCAACAGCCGTCCTTCAGTTGAAGATGCAAAAGTTTAACTTGTTAAAGACAAGACTCCAACCATTCATTGCTCTAGATGAATACATCCAAAGAATTCAC
>NW_019773649.1:0-30474 GCF_001039355.2 Lingula anatina | reverse complement strand
GTGCTATACTGGCATTTTCAAGTTGTGACTTATCACTCCCATCTGCCAGGAGCCCTGTACTCTTACTTTGTAACATTTTCTGTATTTTGTTAAGTTACAAGAATGATTCTTAGGATTGACATACAGCCAAAAAAAAAAATTAATTATATATATATATAGATATAGATATAGATATATAGATAGATATAGATATTTTTTTTTAATGAGTTTAAGCATTTTTTTTTTGTGTGTAATTTTCACTGTACCTCATTCTGGCATTTCCAAAGTTTAACTCTTATCAGCCTGACACCTTAGGGACTATTTCCAGACCCTATCACGCTAACTGTGGATCGATCTATCTCCATGGGAATTTTCGCTAAATTGCAATCAATGTAAGTGGCTTAGTTGTCTGTCACGCCTACTGAAACTGGCATGCCAGAATCCTAAGACTCTCAAACTGAAAGCAATTTAGTGAGAAACCCCTTGGAGTTGCATTGATCCTGTTAGATTGATCTAGGTATGGGAACTTAGTCACATGATACACATTTTACTTTCATCCTAATCCAATGTTATGCAGAATAAGAATTTGATGTTGGCTATGCAGTTACAGTAAGCATAATACATTAGTTCATCAGAATTGACAGTATCCTATTTCCTGCGTTTTTATTTTCTGGTTTTTGTCTGTACATTTGACAGCTTTGCTGCCTTGTTTACTTTTTATTTTTATTTATTTGTTTATTTTGCTTTATGTTGAACAATCTATGACAGTTAAGAAATATTGGGATTAGAAGTCAGAGCAGAAGATATATCTTGTTGATGCCAACCCAAGTTGACGGAATTTCTTGTAAAAGGCAGTAAGAAAGGAATTTAAATTCACCTCACTAAGATTACAGGAAGAAATCAAAGGTAATTAGTAGGAAAACGCATATTGAATAAAATAGAGTATACATAACTTATATTGTTTTAATGTTGTGTATAATGGATAGATGTAATATATTTCATCCAGGAAAGAAGCAGGGGCCAGGAACGGACTGCCAGCCTGTGGTCTGAAGCTGGCCAGCTTGGTCCAGCGGCTGCAGACAGCATACCAGATGACCACCCAGGGCAAATTTGCCGAGGCTGTGGACAGATTTAGGTCCATACTGCTCAGTGTGCCTCTCCTGGTGGTGGATACGAAACAGGAAATCACAGAGGTTGGAACCACTGCACTCTCTCTCTTTCTCCTTTAGTCTCTCTCTCTCTTTCTCTCTCTCTCTCACACAGCTGTTGCTTTTAAATTTAAGTTCTGAATTTTAGAGAAAGTTATTTAAAACAGACTCTTCCAGTTCAGATGATTTAAAAGATAGCTGTTAATTTTGGAGAAGGTTGTTAAATAAATAGACTCTTACAGTTAAAATTATATTGTTTTTTTTGCTTAAAATCTCCAGTTAACTAAGATATGGTTTAATGATATTGCGCAAGTATGATAAATCATTTCTTGGATGAATGTTTTTATCTCATACAATTTTGAAAAGTGTCTGTTACATTCTAATCCACTTTAAATCCACTTTTTGATGGTGTACTTTAGTGATCTTTTTAAAAGATAATTTGTATTGAAATCTTCCATTCCAGGCCCAGCAATTGATAGAGATCTGTAGAGAATATATAGTAGGACTTAGTATGGAACTGAAGAGAAAAGAAATGCCAAAAGAAAATTTAGAACAACAAAAGAGACTTTGTGAGGTAAGAGAACCGGGGAATTGGTTTTATAAGTGACAGGTTTACAGTACAGTCACAACATACAGTTACTTTTCACTTTTCTCCCAAATTGTATGATTTTCAGGACTGCAATAATCTCAGCTTTCTTATCCACTGTGTAACACATTTTAAGGTCAGGATTTCTCATTTCTAACACATTTTTCTCAGAATAAAGTTAACATTTAAATTTTGAAAAATCATGTATTAAGTATTTTTTATTTTCAGATGGCTGCATATTTCACCCACTGTAACCTTCAACCAGTCCATCTCATCCTGACACTGAGGACAGCGCTCAATTTGTTCTTCAAGTTGAAAAATTATAAAACTGCCGCCAGTTTTGCCAGGAGACTGTTAGAGCTGGGCCCCAAGCCAGATGTGGCGCAGCAGGTAACATTTCCATTTTATTATAGTCAGAGAAATGATTTAGGGTATAATGATTTTAGGGAAATTAAAAAAAAATAAATAGATAGAAAGAAACAAAAGAAAAGCACACCCGTGTTGACAAGCCATATTAAAAATTCTGTACATGTAGAGATTTTTTAACCAGTGAATATTTCTTGGAGATTAGGACCAACTGTTGAAGTTCTGTTATTTGAAATGTGTCTATTAAGTACTTAACGCTGCCATTATGTTTATATTATTCCATTCCACATGCATCATGAACAGAGTTTAGCACTTTTATGACTATATATTTCTTTATTTATTTTCAGACAAGGAAAATTCTCCAGGCTTGTGAAAAGAATCCAACAGACACTCACGAACTTAAATACGATCAGCATAATCCCTTTGACATTTGTGCAGCAACATACACTGCTATTTACAGGTAGATTTATTTACTTCCTGATATGTAAATGTACTATGTGTGACACAGTTTTGAATAGAGAGCAAGTTCAGTTAGTGCCAGCATCCCCTTTTTACAGAGTATTTTAATGTGGAAGGTAAATAGCTGACAGAAACAATTTTTTTTGTTCTGTTTACAGCTCTTCAAAGCAAAATTTCTTAGTCTGTTTTCTATACTTAATAAGTCTGTCAAACTCATCCCAGATAAAGGTTCTGAAAAATGACAAAATGTTTGCTTGATTGTGTGCCAAATAATCTTCATGGGCTTGTTCATAAAAAAAAATGCAGTAAGTAAATAAAGAAATAATTTTCTATCTCCAGAGGTAAACCAGTGGCTAAGTGTCCTCTCAGTGGTGCCTGTTACCTGCCTGAGTACAAGGGACAGGTGTGCAGGGTAACACAGGTGAGTTGACGTGGAACAAGTATATATCTATCTGACACTTTTCTTATTTTTGACCCTTTACATGAGAATGCTAAGTATTTTAACTATCTCTTTTGTATAATTTGCCATGCTTTTATACTACTGTTGATTCTAAGTCTTTTGGCTCCCTTTTATTTATGATTCTATTCTACTCTTATTCTACTCTTAGTTAGTGTAAATTTTCAGTTATATATTTGTGTGTTATTTAATAATTCCCTCTCACTTCTCCAGTATCTGCCTTAATGATGTGTATTCATTGTCTCTTGATGATCTGTTCACATGCTTCACTTTCCTATTTTTCAGGTGACAGAGATTGGAAAAGACTGCATAGGGCTCAGAATAAGTCAACTTCAGTTTAGATAATGCTGATACAGTGATTGAAAAATAAATAAACAATAATGACACTGTGGTTAGGAGTTCAAAGCATTTGTTGAATCAATTATCACACTATGTACTCTGACCGATGCTGATCTGACTGGTGAAGAAAAATTGGATCATATTTAATTTTATGACATTATGTGTACCACACATAACAAAATGGAAGTGAAGACTTCAAAACAAACTATTTCACCTACCATTTCAAAAACCTGTGAGCTGCCAGGCTAAGTGTTCTCTGCTTACTTGTCTTAATGTGTACTACACCACCTGGACATGTATGAAAATGGACAACTGGATAGAAGTGAAAATTTATGGACATCGGCGCAGGACAAAAGGACAGTTGTGGAAGTGGATCACAGAAAAATATTTTATGAATCCTGGAAAAAAAATACGCTTTTTTGTTGGACCGATATAGACTTTGTTTAGATAAAACAAGCATGGTTAAACATGATGTATGAACTATCACAGCCATTAATGGATGTAAATTTAATTTATGGAAAGGTAACACTTTCTGTTGTTAAGAAAAGAGACATTACAGCTTAGATTAGAAGTGCAGATATTTTCTGCTGGGAGGTTTAAGAATTGATGGCTGATGATGTTAAGGGTGGGGAATGGACTTGGAGACTATTTAGTTAGCAAAGGCAAAATTTTATTGGAAACGACAAAAGAAAATAAAAAAAATATTTATTTAATCTTAAGAACTTTTTGCCAGTTTTTTTTCAGTGTTTTTATTAATGCCCAGCATTCGAAGAATGTTAACAGCAAAGGAGTCTCTGTCTTCTTTAGAAAAACTCTTAAGATTTACAATTCAAATAACTAGCACAAAGCCTTTTACTATGAAAATAGCACATCACTTCTAGCAATCATGCTTTCTCTATTCTTCTGAACTTGACATGATATATGCTATTTTGCCACGCTTTTGTTATCAAGTTACAAATCGTGACGGTAATGTTGAGGTGCTGCACATAATTTATAGTATCTTATTATACGACCTAACGGCTCAAGAACATGGATAAAATACATTTCTGTTTTAACTCCAAGTCCTCAATTTCTTCGTCCAGAATTTTATCAAAGGGACGGGAAAATATTTCTCTTTTCTGGGCTTGTCACATTTTAAAATGTTTGCAAACAAACCAAAAATGGGGGATGGGGGCAGTGCCTGGGGCTACCTACACCAACACCACCCCCCCCCACTCCCCCTGTCTATCTAGGAGCTCGACAGTTGATGATATGCGCATTTGTTACCCGTTTACGAGTCTGCAAATACCACCTCAACCTACACACGTTTCACCTTCATCTCATCCCATGTTAATTTTTGTCTTAATGGTTATAATTTAATCGCATTCACACGTACTCTGATGGTTTCTTAACCCCGAGGAGCAATACCTATTGGTTTAGGTTACCACATTGTGTTAACTACACCTTAATTAATAGACGTGCACATTTTGGGGCAGAGTGCGCTTCATCATCATGCACCTCGCCACACAAGATAAACCAAAATAATGCGTGACATGAACGATAAGCTGTATTTCCCGAGGAGATAGAGGCCAATTGTCTTGGCGTTGTAGTCGGACTTGAGATGAATACTAGATATATATAAACAGTGACACGTAGATAACGCGGGACCCTCGTGTGTTGATGCTGTACGTATGTTTAGGGATTTTTTCTATCTAAAGAGACCTGCAGATGTTTTGATATCTAAATAGAGGCACACAGAACTTACAACTGGTGTGGACCCTACATCGATCTAGGCTTCTTACAGAATACCCACAAACGACGACACCTGAGATGGCAGGATGATAGAAGACAGATAGTGTATCTTAAGAGGATTTTGCACTTTTTGAGTGTAAGTATGATAACATGGAATTTTGCAAAGTTGTGTGCCTGTGTGTGTGTGTGGGGGGGGGGGGGGGCACAAACAAGGATAAAGTTTTCTTGCCCTTTTCCGCTTGGAAAAAATGGATGGGGTGTACATCGGAGCCGGGGGAGGTATGTTCCCGCTTTAAACCCCCCCCCCCCCCCCCCAGATCCGCCACTAGGTAATTAACTAGTATAAAGGCCCCTATGTAAGTTACAGTCATAGAGTGCGTTATTCATTCTTATTTAATAACCTATGATTGAGCCCTGTATATACGTTGTTCATGTAGCATGTCATATCTAGGGCCCAACATCATCATTATATAGTTTATACGCTGCAATCCTTCCAGTACTCGTGCATCTTACGGTGGGGATTGGGATGATCACAGCATATGTTACGACTCACATGATATATATACCCTCTACCAGTGTCACAGATTGATTTTTCGTAAGATATTCACAGATAGGTTTCTGGTTAATTCATGACACGATTTTCTGCTGCAGTAATATGCACATAATGAATCTATGGCCCAGGTTAAAGGGTACATGATATATGTACATTACCTGGGAGCTACAACCTATTTTATTAATTACTACACGTTATTCTGTTAAAATGCTGTGCTTGTGAAGTGGAAAGCAGATAAAAACAAAAGACAGAGATAAAAAAAGAAAAGCAAAGGGGGAGAGGCAGAGGAAAGGAGGTGAAGGAAATATAAGGGGATAAAAGGCACCAAAACCATATCCCTGTAGTTTGTTTACTAGTTCTTTTATTATAAATATTTGTTAATTCATAGATCTACTTGCTTTTTCAATCTGACGCACTATGTAGGTCTATGCGCTTTCTACTAAAATGTTCTGTATGTCTAAAATGTTATGCCTGCCTTTCCCTTTTCAGTCATTTGCACAAACCATGAAGCTACTGTTCAAACTTTCTTTGGCAGCAATAGGTGTCGCTACCGTCTCTCTCATTTTCCTGTCCACCAGATATCAACTCGCGAGAAGGACAGACCTGAAAAATAACGAAAGCAGTTTTAATGAAGGAATAAACAGAAATTCTCAATATTATTCCACTACAGGCGTTCAAAAGGAGGATTTGGTTTTAAGTGAACGCGGGCTGTACGAATACAACAACAAACCTTTTATTTGGATATACTGGGAGGGACATCACCGCCCTGCCTATGTTGATCTCTGTCTGGAGACGCTTTCCTGTCACAATTTTAGAGATTTTAACGTGAAAGTCCTCAATGACACAGAGTTTATCAAAAGCGTAAAAACTGTGCACAAAGCTTACCAGTTTCTACGCATTCACCACCGCTCAGATTACTTCCGTGCTAAAATACTCCACACGTTTGGAGGCGTCTACCTTGATATTGACACCATAGGAATGAAAAGTTATAAAGAACTTGCGGCAAAACTCCCGGATGCTGACGTCGTTGGCGCGAGCTCTCGAGGGAATGTTGACAATCTTCACGTAGGAGACTTGGGCCCAATGAAAGCGGGGACAAAATTGACGACAGAATGGATGGCAAGGATAGATTTAATACTGGACTTACAGCTCAAGAACCTGCGACTTTATTCTGAGGGAAAATTAAAAGAATATCCCGTACAGTGGTCAGAGATCGTTAATGGAGCCAAGCCTATTTTAGAACGCTTGGTAACTCAGAAAAAGATCAAATATTCAATGGTTGACGGACCCTCGACTTGGACGCAGTACGACGCGAACCAAATGATGGGCTCCGACGAAAATATAACTTCTAAACTTAAAGACACCGAAATTCTTAGTTTAAACAATGCATTGTATCCGCAGAATTTCAAGGAAATGGGAAGAGACGAAATACTTAAATCCAACATAGGAATCTCTCAACTGATAAAATATTCTCTGGAGAAATGCAAGCGAGGATTTTCATGATATTTAAAGTAAAGAAAAAAGCTAAAGAAACTTCTAGCCGTTTCTCCAAACATGATGATTCCATTTTACATTTTTATATAATTTATACCCTTTGTCCCATTCTTCGTGTTGCGTTCTTGTCCCAATATTATGTTTTCATAACGAAAAATAAAAATTATTTTTAAAAACAAATCTGCTTGTTGTTGGACATAAATAAACTATTTTTCCGGGAGGTTATACATGTACAATAACCCTTTTCAGTGCTAACTAGCGACCTGTGGAAATGAAAAAAATGGCTCTGACTCTATAATACCAGCCTAGTAAGGATAACCTGTTCGCGGGCACTGGCAGGATTTTAATATTTCAGAATCACTCTCTCGGTTATTTTTCTTCGATGTCATCGGTTGTTTACGCAGGTGGTGTCTGTCGGGCCGCTTTGGAAAAAAATCATTCAAAAACGCAAACCATGTGGCTTTTAAAGTCTCAGAATCGTCCCTATTATTGAAATGATTGTGCAGTTAAATCATGTATAATGCCGCTATCTTCACTGTAGCTTTTTTTGGGGGGTTAGTTTCTTTACACTTTTCGAAAGTTCGTTTTTATTAGAAGCATCACGGACTCGCAACTTTTATGCAGAAAATACCCTAAATTGGTGTGATGGTGTCCCGACTTTCAGTGCATGCTACTCGAGTCTCTTTTATATACTGAGAATTTTTCGCTTTGTTTGGTAATTATTGCACTCTACTAATTTCCATTACTTGACAGACATCTGCATCTGCGAGCGCGATATAACGAAGGGAAATCAAAGTCTAGAGGAAACATTATTCAGACCTTTCTGTGATACTGTCTTTTTCTTGTTAAATGTTTTACTTCATCAAATTCTAATATCTATATCTCTTAACAATCAATCTTCGTGTATATATGTGTTTTCAGAGGTTTGCTCGAGGAGGTAAGAAGGGGTGGGAATGAAGGAGGCAGAGGGTGAAACGCTTTTTTTTTTTTGCCATTCAGAAAATGAAGACGTACACGATAACAATGTGATCAACGGCTAAAGCATGTAGTCGGCTATCTTTGTGTGCCAATGGGGTAAAATATGTAATGTTTCTTCTCGGTTTATCATTATGCCAAAGAGAATATATTTTGACAACATTTCTGTACTGAAAGAGAACTTTCACATCTTTGACGCCAGGCATGGTAAAATTATCGATTACAATTTTGTTTAGGGTCACAAACAATCCCAGAATTACACCGACCGTTGCGGAGCTTACGTGCATTGTTAGACAGGCTGCCAAAAGGACAGACATGTCAAATAAAAAAAAAGAACGAATAACTGTAGAAATGTATACGAAATAAATAGACCTGTGTTGGTTTGACTTGCCCTGTAGATAGCAAGCAGACTGACGACAGGCACTGACTACTGGCTCGTTATTATGGTGGCAATACGGTGTCAGTGATCATACGTATAAAATGTTGACAACGTGTGTATAACTTTCTATTCGTCTATATACACAGGACAGGAGAAAAAAGAAAGATAGTGATGCACAGATAATCAATTATGCAAGTATAGTTGTGGAAGAGTTTCGCAATAACAACAACAACAACAACAATAATAATAATAATAATAATATGATTCAAAGAAAGTGGAGCAGGGAAAAAAGGAACAGGAACAATTAAAAATATTCCACACGTTTGCTGATAAACATGTGTCAAATCCTTGCAATTAAAAAATATTTTGCAATCCAGGAAAGAAAAAAAAAGAAACCGAAGAAAAAAATAAGCAGAAAATAAACGCCACTGGGAAGCTGTTAGGCGAAGTGTTTCCACAGTGGCTGGTTTGTGTCAGGCATAAGATCTGAGACCACCCAGTGATTGTGGCGTTTCTCAGGTGAAGACACCTGGACCAGTGCTCGATAATCCACAAATGCTGCGACCTCTCGTGTCAGCCCGTCACTACGAAAACATCACATATCTCCACATTGTCTGTTCCTCCAACCTATTTGGATGAGCTGCGAATGCAATGGAGTAGGCCATTGAAAAGTGGTAGCTCTGATATAATTAACTCACACACACGTGCGTACTCGGGGCTGAGGTTCACTCACCAGTATTATATAGAGTTGTGTTTTCCCAGCGATAGCTGTAATGTTTTCCCAAATCGAATCAATGACGGACAACGAGTCCCGAGGAAAGTAGCTGTCAGGCGTTTTTGGGGGGTTTCTGCACGAAACGGGGTTTCTCAGTTTTGCCGTCTTAAACAAACTATTCCAGGAGGTCAAGCATATCTGGAGCTAGGGGTCATCGCCAAGAAGAAAGTATGCTGAAGCTGTCGTTCTTCCACTTCAGCCTCTGTGCAGCGTTAATAGGGCTGTCCGCGCGTGGCGGCGTAGCCCGCTCAGCTGTCAAAATTCGCCAAAAACTGCTCGTGTTTTTATTAGACGGTTTCCGCTGGGACTACGACGACCTCCCCGGACTGCGTGGGTTTCCTCGGATCAAGGAAAAGGGGGCATCGGCCACGTACTTGCGTCCTGTCTTCCCCTCCAGCTCCTACCCGAACTATCAGTCACTGGTAACAGGTAGGAGATAATTGTGGTGACAAATTCAGTGTCAGTGAATGGTGTTCACTTACTGCTACTAATTAATTCTCCCTCTCTTCTGGATGCTCTATGTGGTAATCAGCAGCCCTGTAAACCGTTGCTCCGATGTTGCTTGTTGTCATGCAGTTATGCGGAGCAAACTTTGACACTGATGCTACTAATTGTCGCTACAAACCATTATTCCTACTTCTAAAAACTTACTACTGCTGCCAACCTTATAATACCGCTATATGAATAACTTACTGTTACCAGTCCTATTGGTTTTACTCCAGTATTTATCAACACATGTCATCGCCGTTTCTTCCGCTCACATCAATTACAATAATTTGCTCTACAGTTCGCAAGCACTTCCTACCTCACTATACAGAAAAAAAAAAACGTTCCCATTCTTTCAGCGATTTCATGCCAAATTACTTGATATGACGTCTGCAATGAGTCGACCTATTTTAAAACGAAATCGGCAAAGATTGTAAGACGATTCAGTAGCAGATCCAAACGCGGGCCAGATTGTAAAGTCGTAACCTGCCAAGCACATTGGTATGTTCCTGTCATCGGAAGTGCGTGTCAGCCTCCGGTCACAGTAAATTAAACGAATTTGAAGAGAGTAAATGGACAGAAAAATCACTCACACGGAACTTTTTATTTCTTTTTCATTCCTCTTTCTTTAAATCTAAACCAGACTTCGTTTTCTCACGTTTATCGTTAGCTGCAATTTCACGATTACAAATTTGATGGCATTTTTTCGATAATAATAATAATTATCATTTTACAACTCAATTAAATTTATAAAGACTTCTTGCATACATACATAAAATATTTATTTGTAAAAGTATGAAAACTTACAGTCAAATTCAAAATCTCAGAAAAGAGCAATTCAATCCTATCAAGCAGGGGCAATGGCACTTCTCTCAGCGCTATATTATAAGTTTATACAGCTCTACTAATACCAGTACATATACCAGTTGGGCAGTGAAAATTTCTTTCGTTCTATCAAAATGTAGTAACCGGAAACGCGACTACGTGCGCGTGTCAGAAAGTTTGGACTATTCGCAGGTCATTTCAAAGATCGTTAAATGTTATATTAAATTCGAAAGCTCTGCAGTTTGGACTTGGGTTACGATAACTCAATCCTCTTCTTAAATATATAGTTTTCAATTCCAGAAGGGTGGAGGAAGGGTAAACAATAATATCTTCCAGTATGAGATTAGAATCATAAAAAAAGATGAAGAAATGTTTGATGTCTTCGTTTTTCCCCATCTGCGTTTCCTTGTCTAAAAAGATATCAGCTTTTACGAAGTCGGCCACTTAAAACATCGAGATTATTTAGCCTTTCTTGCAAAATATGCGAAGAAATAATGTTAGCATGGTGGTGGGGGGGGGGGGTGCCGTGGTGCCACTTGTCTTTTTTTTATCTTGCAAACTTCACTGACCTGACTCTAGAGTTGAACTTATTGGCTAAAGTGAATCGACAGTAAATCTGACCCCGTGGAACATGTCAACTGTTTAAAAGGTAATTGCTTCACCCCTCAACTTTTACTTAAAAGAGAGAAAATTGAAATCGTGGAACCGTTCTCCCGTTCGCTGAATGCCCCGTTAATTAAATCATTGGTCCGTCTGCTGACCTCAAGCGTCCACTTTTAGTGCTGGTCGTTTAACCCAACACATTACAACAGAGGTTTATAACTCGTTCCTGATCTAAATCTTTTATTTTTTCTAGTGGAAACGCCAAGTCAGCGACACAGAAAGAGGTTGACTTTTAGCTGTTCAAATATGTTCATTTTCGGAAAGTTTTTACATAGAACAAAATCAGAATTATTAAAAAGGATTTTAAGTATTCTGATTTTATTAATCATAGTGTTTATTGGTTCTAGTAATTTTTACCAAAATGTGCATTTAACAAAAATTGGGGAGACGAAAATGAAAGAAAGTTGTACTGAGCAAAACCATGAGCAATTTTCATTATCAGTTTGAACAAGATCTCTGTAGTTTACAAATGATGTGACATGATTTTGAGATAAATACGGATTGTCTAGAAAAAATGAAGAAGTTTTGAAACCACAAATTTCCAAAGATGCACCCAATATCTTTTTAGGTGCGCACTGGCGTTTCATTTCCCCTCTTGGTGCAGGATACCACGTCGCCTTCCCGAGCCACTTTACTATTGGTGTTCACTGTTTTGTAAAATTACTCATCTTTTTGCCATAAGCATGCTGATCTGTAAGTTAGATTTCTCAACAGGTAGTTAAGAGGTGGAGCTTTCGTCTTTCATCTTTCCCCGGGAACAAAAGAGCATCGTTTTCCACTTGACAATCATCCCCATGTAGTATTACCCACGAACAAAACGGCCTGCAACTGCACTAAGAGTCTCATTACGCACATAGACAATTAGACCCGAGTTTGCTAGACCTTTAAAAATGAGATCCAATATAAGATGTTTTTCTTTCTTGATACCCCGATAAAGAAGTTGAAAAATCACCACCCTTTCTGAAAAACTCATTTAAGTTCTTGACGACCTTCGTCCAGATGCTGGTCGCGTATTTTGATATCATTTATGACTCATTTAAAGAGCATAACAGGAAAGGATTTAATTGACCAAGCTTTTCCGACTGACCGCATATGAAAATATAATTTCCGGTTCCAAATAGTTGAGTTTCATGCGCCCTGTTTTCACAACTGAAGAAATTCATGAATTTCTGCTTTCATATTAGACCTACAAAAACATGTTTTTGACCTAAAATTAATCTATTTGAAATTACGTTCATCCCATAAAACCTGAAGTCATCTCCCTTATCTGTCTCCCTCTCTCTCTCTCTCTCTCTCTCTCTCTCTCTCTCTCAACTGCTTTCTGATTATGTATCATAATTAGGACAATTGCATCTGATGAAATAAATAAATGAAAAAATTAATCAGGGAAAAGAACCCATAAAGAAGAGTAACAATTTTCTTTCCCTTGCCAGGTCTCTACGTTGAAAGTCACGGCCTGCTTGGAAACTACGTGTACGACCCGAAATATGCCGAGTATTTCCGGATGGGTCGCTACCCTGCTCAGTACGAGTCACTGTGGTGGGAGGGTGGGGAGCCAGTGTGGATAACAGCTGAAAAACAGGTATGAATACTACACGTGCTTGCACACACACTCACACACGCACACACACGCGTGCACTCTGTCAAACACGCACGCACACACACATTCTTACTGACTTTTCTTTCGGTCAACTTCGCTTCGTCCCTTCGGGAACGAATTTCAGTTTCTCCTGGAGACTCGCCTCTCTCTCTCTCTCTCTCTGTCTCCGCCTTTTTTAATAACGCAGTGGTTAAAAGAGCTGCGCCTACAGGGACCTCACACCGACCTCACGGTGCTCAGGGATCATTTGAAAAAAATTCTTACTAATTCTTACGAGAATTGTGCTGTTCTCTCTTATAGATTAGGTGTAGATCTATTCATCCTAAGCTTCAAAGAATACTGGAAACTAGCTTCTGTTGCCAACACGCCTGTGCAGTTCACAGTAACGCATAGCGATGGTGCTGAAAGGGGGAGAGGGGGGGGGCTGTCCAGTATTCTTTGAAACTCACGGTGGAAAAAGTTTATGTTCACATTAAATCAAGAACAATCATTGTTTCGTTTAAGCTTTTAAATTCAGCTTTTCCGCCTTTAATTTTACAACAGGGTCGTTCCAGCTACCTGTACTTCTGGCCCGGATGTGAGGTGAGCGTGGGGGGCCTCCGACCCACCTTCTGCCTCCCCTATACCACGATGCCCCACCTGGGGGACCTCGATGTCGCCATAGAGGAGAGCTTGAGGCTATTTCAGAACGAGTCGGCAGATTTCATTGGTCGGTTTAATGATAATTTGAATATTTTTGTGCCATAGTTTTTATCTAAATGTTTAAATTATACCACTGTTCAGTTTTTGTATGTTTGCCTTACCAGGGAATTATATCGCAGTATAGGATATAATTCCCTGGTCTTACCTATAAATACTGAGATGGTAACTTTGAAGAGTTACAACCCAGACATTGCATTTACTTGGCGCGACATGGACCTTTATAACAAATTTCGATCTCGTTTTCCATATCTGTATCCATATATGACCGAAATTCATTACCACCTCTCGCTTATACGAACCCTGGTGCGTACTCTCAGGTTTCGATGCTTTTTATGAAAGAACTTGTGCTATAAAATGCTTTGATGTCTGGCATATAATACCAATCAACTTCAAACACGCCTTCATTTTATTTTAAAAACACATAGGTTTATTTTTACTTTAATGAAAAACTCATTTTGATTGTCAAGTAAATGCCTCTCAATAGCCTGGGAATATGGGAATCAACCGAGATAGCCTAACGGGTTGTTGACACTACGTGACGTCATATGGCATTTAGACTAATTAGGAAAGGCACGAGAACACTCAGAATATGGGGTATAACTTTTTATATACATGTTTTTAGCGATAAGGGAAATTCAATGTGCCGCAGTGTCGGGAATGTCGACCAAGAAAGTACTACAAATGTAACACGGCAAGCAAAGTGAACTTGTACTGTGGAGAATTCTGTCAGGTTTTACTTGCAAGTCTTCCATTATGTTTTTATTCTTCTCTTTTCCAAAACTTGATTTTGAGGTAAGTCGTGAGATTTCGGGCTATCTCGGATTATCCCCATTTGTATTAATTATCTTTTCTAGTTAATAGATTTGTTTCAAAATAGTAATTTAAAAGAACAAGACCGCCAACAGGACAGTGTCTCTGTTATTCTACAGGTATCTACGTAGAGTTACCGGACAAATTCGGTCACAAGTTCGGTCCCGACACCCAGGAAGTTCAGGAACTCATATACCAGCTGGATGCCAGGTACCTTGAAAGGGGTGGGAGGGCGCGGGCTTATCAGTTTTTTTTTTTTCGATTTCATTATTCATTCACTTATCTACCTGTTTATATATTTATCTCTTTATTCATCCATACATTTTTGACAAAGGTTTTACCCTTATTATGATCTAGAACTCAATAGATGAATTTCTGTGACGCGCTCAGCGGCGGCATTAATTTTGATTAGAAATTAAATATTTGGTGATTTATATATCATTGGATTTCAAAACCTTCACATAAGATAAAGTCAGATTTATTAACATATGCGGTCTGTAAAATATATTTTAGGTTTGACTACCTGCATCAAGAGCTGGAAGACAGATTCATGTCTGATGACGTCAATATCATGCTGATGTCAGATCACGGTATGACATCAGTATCTGTGCCAGAGCACGTGTTAGATATACGTCACCACGTGTCGTACTTTGACCTGGAGAGGACAGTGGGGGCGGGGGCGGTGACGGGGGTGTGGCCAGCTCAGAATAAAACTCTGCAGGTAGGTATGGTTTTGCGCGGTATTATTTCAATAAGTCTTCTCATAATGAAAAAAATCTATATACTACTACTATCACTTATAATAATAATAATAATAATAATAATAATAATAATAATAATAATAATAATACACTGCATGTAAAAACGCACCTGAAAACTTTTTTTTTTTCGTTTTTTATTAAAAGGTACTGCACGCACTATCAATAGAGGAACATTGGTCAGCATACCTAAGAGAGGAAATCCCCGATAGATGGCACTACAAGCACCACTATCGTGCCCCACCCATTCTCCTTGTGGCGGATCCCGGATATTATATCTTAACGGCAAGTTCCCATTTTTTTTATTTGCGGGTCCATTAGACTGACATTGGCTTTTCCATTTTAATTTCAAATAACATCAACATTCTTGTAAATGATTTAATTATACCGCGTCTGATATTTAACAATGTGGCTGTCAAATTCTCCTAATTGAAGTTTTATACATAAGGCATTTTGTAAGAGAGAATCATACTGTAATTTTTTCTATCGCGCTCAATTACCAAAACCAAACACAGAAAATCCGCATAGTAAATCAAACACCGGCGGCCGTAAATCATGCCACATTTTTCCTGCAGTTTTCCAGCCGTAGCGTTGGAGTGTATTCTGACACCGGACTACCAGAACAGGGCTGGCATGGTTATGACAACTTTGACATAGACATGCAAGGAATTTTTGCAGCATATGGACCGGGTGAGAAAGGAATCTGCTCCAATATTGCGGTTTTCACGACTTATTCTAATAAAGCGTAGAGATGCGTTTGTTGTTCTGTTTACACTTACGTACTCACATTCAAGAAATTCAATATAATTGAAATAACCAACCAAATTTATCGACAATGAAACGCTGCTCTAGTCGCACGTGAAATAATAAACGTGGCTTCGTCATTTGAAAAAAACTTGTAAATGTTTCGTTTATATAAAGAAACAATAGCAAAATAACCTTGAACATTTCAACACAGACTTCACAAATATAAGCAAAAAATATGTCTTCTTTCCAGCCTTTCGCCCCGGTGCGCAGACGACCGTTGTTGAAGCGGTGGACATGTACCAACTGATGTGTAAAGTGCTAGACGTGACACCCTCACCACACCATAACGGCACGTGGGCTAACGTGGAGCCGTTTTTAAAAAATGAAGTCCCCTACTTCACCGCACAAGAAGAGGCTAATACAGCCAGCGTGAAATCCATTGCACCCAGTGTTGTGATCATAGTTATTGTGAATAATAACTATGAACCTTGATTAAAGTGAAAGATGTAGATTAATTAATTTTTCATAAGTCTATATGTTGCATAATGTGTTTTAACATTATGAAGAAAGAAAATGTTTCTACAGAACATCTATTTTGTAAAATAGTATTGATGTTAGGGCACACGATGTTGAATATTATCAGACATAAACAATGACGCTTGTTATTGTATAACATCTATATATTTCTACTGCTATTAGCACATTTCAAATAATCTATCAAGACTGATTTTTGTACGAAAATATAGTCAAATGGCAATAAATGAATTATCAATGACATATTATTGAATAATTGCATGTAAAATGGAATGTATTTTCACTTAAAAGAATGGGTTATATCAGTTATAAGAGAAACGAGTATTAGTACAGAACATTTTACTGCAAATTAAAATGCCTCAGACATTAAGGGACAGGAAAATTTGTTTGATTAATGCATTAATTCAAGTTAAAGTGATGCTCACATTAGATCTTAATATAATAATATTTTAAAAAATTGCTCCATAATGCTTGTTCCATATAAATCACATCTTGAGGTAACAGGTGATAATTTATATAGAGTCTATATTAATTTATAGCAGAAAACACTGCTTCTGGATTAACATAATCTACTGTTTTCCAATCTGGAAAAATCATCCCAATGTCAGAGACTATGCCTTCCAGTTGCTGCCATAACCGCTCTGCCAAAAACTTTGAGCCAGCCGCCGAGAAGTGCAAACCATCATTTAGAAATGACTTCCAACTCTGAAAAAAAAATCAATGAAAATTCAAATGAATAATGACTTTTTTAATTCTAATCTGTTCATTGATGATGAAATATTTCAGTAGGTGTAATAACATTGGTCATGACTATAAAAAACATCTGTCATGTGCCTCCATCCACTGTGCAATTGTGCTAGATGTGACAATTAAATATCCAAAAATACATTGTTGTGCCTTTGCCCAAGCTCTACTGCACATCATGTCACTGTGTTAGAGAAGTCCATTGAGTCTGTTAGGCTCTTTTGTTGTATTAGGTGCACTTTTAGTGCATGCAACATTGTGATACTCACGTCTCCTTCTGCGCCTGCCTTCAGCATATCAGTATATAGGTCCACAAATCCTGTACCATGAGATTTGTGAACTGACTCACAAGCTTTGGCATACAGGGCTGTCTGCTCTTGGGATTTAGACTGCGGTCGACCTAAAAGTGATTATCCAATATTTAATACACTTGTATTGGGGGTCTATGAAAGTAAATCAACTCTTATAAGTAACACTAAAATTACAACATTCAAGATCATATCACAGATACTTTGCAGTATCTGTCTAATAACATTAAAGGGGGCGGGAAGATCAACAACCCATAGGGTTTCAGTTAGTGGGTCCTCACTCACCCTCAGCATCCATTCTCTCTTTCCAGTGTTGTTCATCACAAGGGGGAGGTCCTATTAGGATAATTCTATTACTCCCCAAGCCACAGCTCTGAAATCATGTACCACAGAATCTGGGTTAAACTCATACTTCAACTTTTTTCTTATCTTTTTTTTTTCTTTTTTCTTTTATTTTTTGAAAGATTTTCCACCATCTGGTATCTTTAAAGTCTGACAAAAGCTTACTTTGACAACATATGCCAAATTTTCAATATTAACAATATATTTTCACACCAAGAGGTCAAATAAAAAAATTGACTTTCCATCAGAAGACCGATGGCTGTTGATGTGATCTCTTGATGTTCTCATCAGAGCAATAAGTACCCTGTTCCTCCCATTTACATGTACAAAATTTTAAAGGCCCTAAGGTCAATGATTTCCAGGGTGAAAATAATCTTCTGAAGCTATCTTTCCCTACCTTGAGATAAGTAATCATTGAAGACAAATTATCTTGGTACTCCTCCAGCGGGACATGTTGATGAGGATTCAAATCTTTCAGCACAGAGTCATTGGCGCCAAAGAATATCACCATGGCAGCGATGTCATTGGCTGTTTCCTTGGTAACCAGTTTTGGTAACATGAGGCGGGCCCATCTTGTGTTGTACCCTGAGTATCCCCTGTTGATGACATCACATTTCCTAAAATATAACAGATGCATGTTTATTACATTGAACTAAGTAAATCATTGGACCAAGGCTTGAAGTATGTTCATGATGATGTTCACCATTCGACTCCTTGGGTGCCACATAGTAGTTGCTGACCTAAACAAGATCTCATTAAAATGTTTTGACTTTTTATATTTCATAACTTTTGACTTCCAGTGGACTTAAAGGTTGCAAATTCTAAATTCAGACTATCTTTAATGCTTTAAGAAACAAGGCAACACAGTCTGCTTCTTATATATCTAATGGCAGATGTATGGAAGGTATGCTGTGTACCTTCCAGCCTAATTGCAATCACTTCAGTCGAGTCATATACTCAGTAAAACAAAGTAATAAACATCAAGCTGAAACAGACCTTGCAGATTGCCCTACCTTTGAAGCTTATCAGCTATTACAGACACCCAGCAGCCGTCCTCACTGTAGCCAAACTGTAAAGAAAACATACATAATAGTAACATCTTACAGTCTGCAACTCTCATTTCTGAAGATTTCTTACCTCCAAGTCTCATGTCTTCACTTTCCTTGCTGCCCATACTTCAAATTCATTTTCAAGATTGTTTTAACATGCCTATTACTAGGGTAACAGATGGGTTTTATTTGCAACCATCAGATCTAATAGTAGCCTTTTTTCATAATTTTGTTTAAAAACACTGAACTGATTTTGATAGTTTATTTAAATTATTGTTTTTTTAAGTATGGTAACTGTATTTTAAAGTTAGATGACAGAATGAACTGCAGCAGAATTAAAAGTATTTCATTACTGGTAGTTTCCCCGTAGTTCTGCACATGCAGATAAACTATACTCGACATACTATACCTGTGTTGAAGAACTGCCAAAAAGAAGCACTTTAGACACACTTACAGCCATAGTCAATGTAAAATATCTATTTGGATACTTTCTTTAAGAAATCTGCTTTCACCATGTGTATTTTGCCCTGCAAACTGTGCACTGATACTGCACAAAACCAGTAGTAGTGCAGCAAGACAAACCACCAAACACACTTTTCAACCAGCGTGAAACATTTATGCACAAATCAGAAGCAAATATAAATTGCTGCTACTAATTTTAGCGGATTTTATGTTGATTTTTATACCTTCTTTGAATGAAATAAAAATTCAATTTAGATTTAGAATTTGAATTTAAACCATGACGTAAGTTATTCCTTTCTACTGAAGTTTTGGAAACCTCCCCGCAATGAAGTGAAACTGATTGAAAAAGCGTCGATAGCTACTTACTGCAGTTAGCAATTGTGGATTTTGTCACAGTCTTCAGCCTCGATCCGACCTGCAACTTTCGAGGCCAGATGTGACGTGATATATACAAATGGCGTGTGTTTATAGGCTTGATTGCATTCTTAATTGTAACACAAGTTGGAAACAGGTGTGCCGAAACGTACGTCACTTCTGCTAGTTTCATTTTAACGCACTGGACAGATTAACGACTCGATACTATACCTGCGTTAAAGAATCTCCAAACAGAAGCACTCTCGGCACATTTATGGCCATATTTAACGTGAAATATCTAGTAGGCTATTTTCTTTTAACAAAACTACATGTATATCTTCTTCGCATGTGTCTTTCGCGCGGCACAACTATGCACCGATACCGCCCTGAACCAAGCGCAGCAAGACAGACCACCGAGCACTCTTTTCGTTGTATTGGTAGCGAACGTATATTTATTCTATCGAATGTTTCAACGGATTTTATATGTTGTTAACCTTGTACGAATGTTATCAAAATTTGATTTAGATTTACACTTTTACCGCCAATCAAACCTTAACCTAGCTATTGCTTTCTGCTGAAGCCAAAAGAAACCTTTCCACGCCTAAGTTAAAACTGATTAAAAAGTCAATGAGATTTTTTAATTCAAAAACATCCCAAATGCAAATGTGTGCATTGAAGTCCACTCTAAAACACTTTTCTTTTTCAATAAATCACTACTGCAACCAGGCGCATAAGCAGAGGGTCTGGGTCAAAAGAACTACCCTTTTTGTCAGACAAGATACACTTTTTCAGAAAGAGACCCCCTCCCCCCTTTGAAATCATTGGCTACAGGCCTGGTTGCTCATGTCCGTTAAATTAATTACAAACCAGAAATGCTGTGTTATTTTGGAGCAAGAGAGAGAAAGAGAGAGAGATTAAAGGAATGACATAAAATCAATAACCATAATATTTATTTCCTCCAACTATGTACAGCAGCATTATATATTATATGTATGTATATATACTATTTATCAGTTGGTTAAACAATAATAAACCAGCACCAGTGCCATAAAACTTGTCAACAAAACACACTTTACTGAAATAAACTAACAATGGACATGAGCACAATGAAATACATCAGAGCTGCAAATATAAATGAAACCTCATGGAAAACTTTAATAATCTTTCCATAAAGTAAGTTTTGGAAAAAAAATAAATAAAATCCAGGAATCCTGCCGGTCCATCCCCACCTCTGACAGGCTAACAAGTCATTTTATTTCAGTGAACATGTGTTTTCTACATCCATCAACAATAACTGCCTCTACATTTAACAGCTCATATTTCCAACTTGATAAAATACTGAGAAGGAGCCCAGAATCGGTCAAACAGGCAAGGGAGAGACAGTGGAGCTACCATTATTGCACACCTCTACATCATGTAACAATGAACAGCAAGTATTAACAGATTTAAACCAGTAACATAGCAGAACATGGCATAACTGAATATTATACTAAAATATTCTGAAACATGTTATAAAGAAAAAACATTTTTTTTTTACTAGGGAACTAGCTAGCAAGTAAATACTCATACAGTAAATAAATTTCTAACAATTATTAATATATTAAAGCTGACAATGGAAGAGGTACTGTGGTATGATAACAACAACATTTAATGTAAAATGATTAACTGAAGATAAGATAAAATAGTTCAATAGCCATTACAACTAGTCAAACAACCTCTTTACCCTCTACTTAAAATATCCAGAAAGTTAAATAACAACAACTAAGTATAAGACACAGGTTTATCTTTCTTTAAAAATTGACCTGATCTAAAATAAAAAAATACTTTTTCAACCCCCCAAGCTAGTTTTCATCAATTAAAACAAAATTATCAATATCAAGGCTACTTTTCTTTGGTAATTTGCCAAATGAGACAAAAATAATATCCCAAAACAGAATCTACCACATAAGTTTACAGAACTAATTTGTTGTTGTTTAAAATATGATGGGAAAAATAAAAAACAAGTAAATTCAAGCCCTCTACCACTACTGAAAATCCCGTCATCATCACCAGAACTTAGCTTAACCAATTACAGGTACATCAAAACCAAGGGCCAGATCTTACATTTGGCGATTCAGGGAATTTCATAATCAGGAATAAAACCCATGTGCAAGAGGGTACACACCAACTTCCTGCCCACAGGTCACTATGACAGCAAAAAAGCACATGTAAAATTACTATGAAATAACACAAGGAGGTGCTTGTTAACACAGAAATGGAATGGATCAGAAACAGCAATGTCACAGAACACATGAGAACCACTATAAGGGACCGTTCACATGAAAAATCTATTTTCTAAAAATCTATTTAGAAAATAGATTTTTCATGTGAACGCAGCCTAAATTGGAACAGTTAGTATAACGTCACAACAAACATGGACAGTAAGGAATGTTCAACATTAATTTACACCTTTATAATACAGGTAACAACAAAGAGCGTGGAAAGTCGGGCAGAAAAGGATGTTCTCTGTTCTAATGACTAATGAGAGGGCCGTCTAAATCACACTTTTGATTAACGATAATTACTCTTCAAATTAGAACAAAATGAATTAACGATAACCCCTTAATGGTATATTGTAAGCAATACTTAAAATGTTGATTTAATATGTCTGAAAAGTTAGCTGGCTGTATGTTTAGATAAATATATTAGTGCACAATGTCCAAAGCTTGTATAAACTTAAACTTTATAATATTGATAGCCACTGTCAGTATCTTGAATAATTACACATTAAAAAAAAGTTTTTAAAGCGTGTACGTATAGCAATCTTGAATGAGAAATAAAGCTATTAAGGTAAAGATTTTACCTGAATTTCAAAGGAGTTGTGCATCATTTACTGTACGCACATCAAAAAAGAATATGAGCAAAACATTCTTTATAATTGTAAGTTACATATATATATTTCCAGTTATTTCACTAACAACACTGGGGTAGTACTGCAGGCGGAATCAAGTCTGACTCAGTTTCACAAAAGAACATTTTAGGCCAAAAGACCAAAAACTTGGGTTCTCTTCACTACAAGATAAATTCAGTCCACTGAAGAAAGTATTGGTCTGTAATTCAAAATTTACATGTTGTAAAACAGGTGCAATGTTTTACATATTTGGACTACATTATTTATCTTGGGACAAAGTGATGAAATTTTTGGTCTTAGAGACTAGTCTAAGATCACATTTCAGGCCTAAATTTTTTTGTGAAACTGTACTTCTGGAGCAGGCAAATGTTGGCTAAAACGTGTACGTTGGAAATATCATGTTCACAAGCAACAGTCAAAGAACAGCTAACACATCAAGGGGCTGTTTCTCAAAAAGACTGCTGAAATTGGATAGCTGACTATAAAAAGATATTGGTCTAAGAGCTTAAAAGAATGTTTGGCCCACAAAAAATGTATCTGCCACACCACTTTGAGTAAAAATCTTAATTATGACAATCACAATTTTCTTAAAGAGCTTATTTTATTCATCTTAAAATGAGAAGATGCTTCGTGTGGCCTTTTAAATTATTCTGTTTAATTTTATTAGTGAGCTATGAACTTGTGGGCTAATTTTTTGGCACCAAAACTAAGCATAGTCTTTTTGAGAAACAGGCCCCAGGAAACAACTTAGCTCTGCAATGTAAAATAAAGATACCTCCAAAATGCAAACAATAACTACATCACATATCCCAAGTTACTTGCTATTTATTTAAAAATACAATAACCATAATAAACATCAACAACAACATGAAGTACATCAAATGCTTGAACGACTTCAAACACAATACCTATTTTCACAGTCTCCATAAATACTAGCTAGCTATATTGAAATACAAATGTCTTTCACTCCAGACACTGATGTGGGTATCCGTCAGAACCTTCTCTGCAAACCTCCTCTTACTCCAAGGGGCCATTCAGAACCAAAAAACTAAAGCTCCACAGATCCACGGATCATATATGGCAAACCCTACACTAAAGAAGAGCAGACCAATCCACTGATGGTCACCCTGCCTCCACACGGGCCATTGGATTTAATCACGTATCCAAGGTTTCTTTGCTAGACCCCTGCAAGAATGGCGTGTATGGAGGCAGGGAGACCATCAGCAGATTAGTCAGCTCTTCTTTCATGTAGGGTCCGCCATATTTGATCTGTGGATATGATGATCCTAAGAACTTCTGTTCTGAATGGCCTACATGTGTTTTCAACTGGCAAACTGAGTACGCTAATGTCCTATCATTCATTTACTGCTATAAAAAGGCATTGGGATTGGCTCTTGGGTCTTTCTGGTTCCTAAATCTGATGGCTAACCAAACTCCTACGATCTGAAAAGAAACAAAATTTGAACAGGAATGAAAAGCAATGACCCATAGATTATTAACTAGTACATAACATAACATCTCTTAAATCTTCGTATCTTCTCACCTTTTTTGTTAGTATTGATTCTGGTGTAAAAACTGAGGGATATTGTCATCTTTGTCACTTTACATATCATGCATAATAATAATAATAATAATAATAATAATAATAATAATAATAATGGTCAACAGCAAATAAAATATAATATGACCAAGTTAACATGAATTCAATACTAGAACACTACGCGTGTAAATTCCTGAAGCACTGCTATCAATTTCAACACCACCAGTTAGGGCAAAAGCTGTTCCTTTATGCGGGAAAACAAAACTATTTAAAATATCAAATTTGATTATCACTGGAAATATCTTGGGCCTTTTTATCTCAAATTCACATTTGATTTTTGTTGTTCAGTTTCTTTTTTGATTTATTATTTGGTAAACATATTGCAAGTTACAAAGTTTTTTTTTATTCTACGAAAGAAGTACATGCCCACCGTGATGAAGTTGAACTATTGGCCATGCAATTTAACTTTTTAAATGGTCAATAAGACATGCAGCATATAGTACAATATCAGGTGTGGACAATTTTGAAAGCTTGGATTCGCAAAAAACTTTAAATGGAAAAACGTACACTTTCAAAACAACATGGATACCTTTATAACATGCAAATTGACCAGTAAAATTTTTCAAAGCAATTTTCTAAACGAGACACATTTTCAAAAAATATGCACTGATGAAGCACTGCATGACATAAAAATATATACATATAAGGATCAATTAGCAACACAAAAATCATGTCATTTTTAACTAAATAGTACAAACCCCAAACCATCTCCACCATCTAAACAATCTAAAATAAAAATTGGACCCCACTACCAAAACAGCTGCAAGTCAGCATTTGTATCCCAAACCTGTAACCACTGTACAAACTACTAAATACCATGTAACTAATATGACAAAACAAAAGCCAAACACCACAAAAACTGACTACAAATTAAAATGTTAAGATCTTTCTCAACCAATGTATCCTTATGGGAATACAATGAGTGGTAGATCTTCATAAAAATAAATAAATAAATAAATAAATAAGTAATAAATCCTGGAAATTTCAGCACTTTCCCCTTTTCAACAACGTCTACTCTGTCCAAGACGGCTGAGAAAACTACATTCGATGAACTCCCTTTTTAGCACATCCCAAGATGACAGGGTAAAAAATTAGGGTTCATAGCCAAATATCCTTGATAAGTAAGACCAGTCAGCTTTACAATTTATGTCTGGTCTTTTTCGTGATCTCATCTCCCTGGTAAGAAAGATGCTTAAATCTACTGATACCATGTAACAAATTAAGCAAAAGTAGTGTTGTATGTTAATTTACTAGCCCCCCCTCCCCAATCATTATCAACGGGAAATCGAAACTAACATTTACTTGTGAAATGTTGTGCTGCATTGAACATGTGAAAAAGCTTTAGTCATCTGAAGGCACAGAATCATTATTGATTAATTGAAAGGAAGCTTCAAGTATCTGGTAGTTTCTATGAACAAGCAGATTTGAAATTTGTATACTTGTAGATCTTAGGAAAATCTGCCAGAGATGGCATCGTCTTAACTTTGAAAAATGAGACACCAGCTAGCTGAACAAATCATTGCAAAAATCTACTGACGATAACATAGAGTGGGTAGTGGCATGAACACCAAGTTGACCAATTTTTGAGGCTGTTGTCCTTTTTAAAAAAAGTTCCTACTGACGACAACTATTTGAAGTCCTTACAGACATTTAAACATACAGTGGGTTGTTGTCATCAATATGCTAAATATCTTGTTATGAAATTCATACTTTTTTAGGAATGAGTTTATCAGAGAGCTGGCTGATTTAGATATGTAAATTGAGAACATGAATAATACCCGACCATTCAAAGTCAGCTTTTTAGGGGAAATACAGAGGATGCCAAAAAGTTAAGCACATGGCCATATCACTAGTTTGCTTAGCAAGAAAACAACACGAGTTGGAGAAATAGCCATTATCTTCTATGCTTATGATGCACAGCAAAAAGCTTTCACATACCCTTTGGTTATTATGAAATAAAATAAAATAAAATATATCAATGCTGAGGTAACTGGTACACTGAAAGCTGCCTTTTTTTCTCGTGTCATCTTTCCACAGTTATTTATCAGCCTTGAAAGAAACTGAATGATTTTTTTTTCACAAAACAGTCATCATGATGTTTCTTCTTTCTTATTTTCAAATTCACAGTTCAATTAAGTTTTCGTTATGTATATTTTTAACAGATCTTTCTTTTTTTTAGGCAGTGTAGTTTTGAAAAAAACAAAAAGGGAAATAGGCATATTTCATGTCAGTAAATCATCCCCAGCATTTCTACTTCTTCCCTGTTATAAAATACCCGCCTTTCCCTAAGCTAGCATCCCACCGCCTCTAGCATCATGCAACACACAGAACATTAATACCTAGCTGGTGTGGGTTAGAAATCATCTAGAAACCTGCTATAATTACAAAAATGCACTAGCACTCGATTTTGGGTCTCGCTGGTTACGATACCGGACCGTTAGCCACACCCCCAAGATCTGAAACACACATGAACCATATATGGTTATGGCAAGCTGTCAATCATTAAGATGTACATGCCCATGATCTGAAACACCCAACTTGTCAGTTATTGATACAGACACATGAAAACAAACAAACAAATGAACAAACAAATAAACAAACAACCAAATCACAATCTAGTACGTAACATAAATATTCAATATTATCAGACACAATAATGTAATATAAAAAGATAAAGAACAAAATCTATATGACTATAAATTATCAAGAACAAAAAAAAACTGATCTTTAAATCTTAAATAAAGATTGTTGATAAGCCAGCAATGTGTCATCCACTGCACACTCCCCTTAATCAAAACATTAACAAAAACTTTGTCATTAGAAGATGAGCATTCAAATGCCTACTTGCTTAGTAAATATAAAAAAGGCCCCATCAACCAGGAGTGTTTTGATGAATTGGCCAAAAATTGTGGAGCTACTGTAACCTTTAATCATGTAAACATAATAAATTTTAATTTACTTTCATATTTCATATTGAAATTTGATTAAGAACAAAGATTTCAAAATGACCTATTTCAATTACAAAATAATTCACCAAATTTAACAACAACAAATAAATAATGACAGTGAAACATAATTGCAAGCACTATCACAGAATTGCATGAATATTTTAACTAACAACTTCATGTGAACATTTCCTAAAAAGGGACTTGGAATTTTAAATTTTAAACAATAGTTTTATCCATGCAATAAAAAACAAGACAATTCACAAACATGAACTTGATATTTTCATGAAGCAAACTGTAGACTTTATAATTCAATTTGCAGTTAACATCATAAACCCTGGGGTAGCGCTAACACTGGCCAATTTAGCCAAATGCTAAAACTTACGTAAATTGGCTAAAGAAAAAGGGCTTGATTTGACATGTTTTAGCCAAATTATAATCATTTTGATAACAAATTGACAAAAATGTGGCGATTTGGCTAAGTGAAAAAATTGCTAGCGCTACCCCAGAAACCCCCAACCCCAACAAATAAGTCACCTTAAACTTAATGTGTTTCACTGAAAATGGGTCCTGAGCATGCTTTTCTTGTAGTGTTAAGTAACTTCTCAAAAGTGAAAAAGTCATTTTTTTCCATAATAACCAAAGGAAAAATCTCCATCAATTTAGAAAGTGGGGAAACGTTTTTAAAAGAAATTCTTCAATTTTAAAAATATTTAAAATGTGTCAAGTTTTTAAGGTATCTCTCATCACAAAACAATTTCCTGCTGACATTGTTATTAATTATTGTTAAATCAGTGATATTCAGACCTTATCCAGCAGCAACAGTCTTTCTATAATCAGTTTGTGAACAACTCTACAGGATTATAATGCAAAGAAATGAATCAAAGCAGGTTCGTAAGTATTAAGCTATTTTCTTCAGTCCAAAACAAGTTTTCGATAAAACTACTTCACGCAACCCTGGGGACATCAAGAGACAAACACCATGCCGAACTCACAATCAAGTGTGCCCTCACCTCTGTAAAACTGAAGAACAGTCCGATGCCTCCTGATATTTTAAAGGCAGTCTGGATGTCATTGCGTAAGTTGTTGAAGCAGGGTTCTACTGGGCAGGAGTCCTTGGACCCATTCACCAGATTACAGCAGAACTCACTCGCACCTGAACTCACGCAACCTTTTATCTGGGGGAAGAAATGCAGCCAATTACATTACAATAAACACTGAAATGAACATGACTAAAATATTCATGGAGGTAAAATGCACCTCATGATAGACTAGTGTAATTACTGGGCAAACATTTCCATCACACAGTTTGTTTTAAAATTCATCAAGATCTCCAGTTTCTCACTGAGGACATGTAATAATAATAATAATAATAATAATAATAATAATAATAATAATAATAACAACGTTGTACCTTCAAACAGTCTGGATGAGACATGGAGTCATTAGCCGGCAGAGCCTGGGAGGATGTATCAAAGCCACAGCATTCAAATAATTCCTGGATTTTCATTTTCAGGTCATCCTCTGCTATCTGTAATTAGAAATTATATAGGAATCTTCAGCAATATAGCCAGTAAGTAATAGTAACTGTTGGCTCAACACGAAATACCAGTATTTTGTATTATTTGTTCAGTTACTGGTCACTGTTTCTGCTTATCAGTTCACTTATCAGTTCGAAAGTTTTTTTTGTTGCAGACTGAAAATTCACTGATACCTGAATTGCTGTAAGTCATATTATAATTTTTTTACCTCTCATACATTGTACTATATTAGTACTTATGTTCAGAGCCAATATTAACCTTGTAACCCTCTAGTCTGCATTTGGCAGACCAACAAAGCTTCTAAATTGAATAAATTCTGAAGTGGTTCAACAAAGTATTGATTCAGACAGCCAGTAAAAAGACAGAGCTTCAGAGAGGTGTGAGCCACCTCCTGAACATGTACCACCAGCCATGTATATGTTCAACATTACCTTCCACGCTGCCTGTGCAATCTGCTGCTGCTGTGACTCATTGACGGCCAAGCACGCGCATGAAATTGCAAACTGGACTAGGAACAACAGGAAAAGAATCAACATGTACTGTTGTAAGTTCAGGAAACTATGAAAACAAAAAAATATCTGCATCACACATAAATTTAAGCAAAACTTGTAAGTTTAACTTTTTGAAAAATTGTTGTAACAATAGTAAGAAATCTTGACCCCAACTGACTAAAGCTGACCACCGCCTTGATGCCATCATGAATCAGATAAAACCAAAACTCTCCCTTCAGTGTAAACGCTCCTTTTCTGTCAAGGTCATAGGTCAAGGATACAAAGAAAAGCAGCACCTGGTGGTGCTTGATAGCTCCAATGAGTCCTATGATGGCTATCAGTAGTAAGAACACTCCGCAGGCAATGATCCCCCCCACCAGGGCCAGGCTGGTGACCACCGCCATAGCCTTGGCGTAGGCTGCCACGCCTATGAGGATGAATGAGACTAACTGAAAATAAAAGAGAATCTTATCATCATCATCATCATTATAATCCTGTAAACTGGAACATAAAAAAGCAGTATGATTTGTGATAAAAAGAATTTTACTATGAGATAAGAAATTAATAACTTTTTATAGACTCTCTTTTTGGGATATTTGAATTGAGCAGGAAAAGGGAACAAGTTAAAAATGTTATCGATATATCAGTGAGCATCTCATTGTAGGATTTATTATCTTTATTTATTATTATCATTTGTAGTCCTGCAGTCTATGAAGTTCTTAAGATATGAACATATGCTACAATCATTTTGCTAAAAATTCCCCAAAATGTATGAAATTGCATAATTTTTCAAAAATTTTCCTGGATTGGCATTCTCCCAGACTCCCTGTGGTTATCACTTTGCTGAGATTACAAAAATATTGGTCTATGGCAAAAAAAAAAAAAAAAATTGTACGAATTTCCAGAATCCCACAGACCAATGCCTATGGAATCATAAATTTCTTAGTCTATGCCACTCACTGGAAAACACAGCTGGTCCTTTACAGCCAGGTAACTATCTCCTACATTACATAACACTGTGAAATGATATTTGACCAGGTAACACAGGTGTTATATAGACAGCTACTTAATCATTCTTTTGTTCCCTGTGAACCAAAGTGCTGAAACATAGGATTACTGACAACAAGCATGTCCTTAGCTGCTCTTTCTTCACAGTACTTGTAAGTCAAATACCATGATTATCTGTGACAAAGCACAGCCACCAAGTAACTGGTTTACCTTTATGCTTCTACAGTACGGTAATTCTCCAATCTATACGAACGCCGCAATAATTACGAACGAAACGTTTTTTCTCTGAATCTGAATTTTTTGTCTCCGTTCTGTACGAACGATCGCTAAACTCACCTTGGGCACAATTTAAATTTTCCGAACGCAAGAAAGTA
>NW_019773648.1:640190-691000 GCF_001039355.2 Lingula anatina | reverse complement strand
TCTAATAGCATGTCCTTTTTTCAAGTAAATATTTTAATTTGTAAATTTCATTCTCATTCATTTTCTGTATAGCTTCAACCTTTTGCTTGCTTTACGTTTTAATATAATTATTATTATTATTATAAAATCCAGAAAATTACGAATCACCGCGAATAATGACAGCGTTTCACGAAGTGCGGCAAATAAAAAGCCGCATTTGAGAGTCACGGGAATAGGGTGCTTCACTGATCACACTCAATAGAATAAACGTTTCACTCATTTCGAAACAAAACGTTGCTTCGCGGGTAACGAAAATATTCAGTAGGACCCTCATTACATGGTGTAGTGTGACAGAGAGTCCCCCATAACAGAGAGTCCACTTCCCATTCATTTGTACAAGTGAGCCTCGCCAAAGATTTGGACCCACTTAAGACAAACTAACCCTAACCATTGTATCTATATGGAGGGCGGACTTTCTGTTACACAGACCCTCAGTTTCATTACACCGCACCATGATAACTCTGATGCACATGTATGTCGTGGATGACATCACTGACGGTTTTAACTGGAGAAGATCTGTTAGAAACATGGACATGTATTGGGGTTATACACATACATTATCGGTAGCTAGAAATATTATTTTACATTTTTGGATGGTGATCGTTGCATTCATTCCAGAACGATGTACACTCAGACCTCAGAATTTGGAGTTCCAAGAAATTGTAGGAGAAGTAAGCAAAATTTGGTACCTGGGAGCAAACCAAACGTATGACTGCGGGCATCTTCCTTTTAGCTTTCACAAATGTGGTTGCCTCGCGGCAAGTAAGTTGTGCGAATATGTATTTCATCGAGTAAAAGCGTCGATAATGTATAGTATTATCAATATTGGAACATAACTACTACCTTTACAGCTTTTCGTTTTAATGTGGAATTAGAGAAAAAAAATATCCTCACTGGTTGTCATTATACACTTCAGCTTCACATAATACCTTAAGGCACATATATCTAATATATGCCCACGAAGGAGATCGTTGCCATCGACATTAAACCATTGACACGGTACAACTAACAACAGTGACAACAGTAATTGACTGTTGTCATTTTATTGAGAACTGGTCATTCAGTTGCTCTCTTGAGTGATTTTAAAATTAAATTAAATATATATACTCCGCATCTCTATTCACGCTGTTGTTTGGATAATTTTATAACAACAGCAGCGATTCTATTATATGTAAAAATTGTTGTGAGACTATAAAATAATTTTATTTCTTCTAATATTGCAGAAGAGTTTCCAATTTCCTGGAATTTTGTGGTGAACTTGAACTCGTACGGAAACAGGATTTACGCCGCCAACGAACCAGTGGGCACTGTAAAATTATCTGGTGATGGCTGCGCAGTGTTTAACGGATCAGGTATGATTTTATTAATCAAAAGATAAGGTGTATGATGAAGTTGTTTTATTACTTAACTAATCTATTTTGTTTGTCTACCTGATACCTGACATACCCCATAAAAGACCGTACCGATAAAAGTTTTATTATGTTCATAATATTGTATAAGATTTATTTTTATATAATCGTGTCAGTTTTCAGTTGATTTGAACAATTGATCTCTACAGTTTGAACTCTTCTTTTCAAGGCGGACTTCAAATTCCATACTTTAAGAACATGCGTCCTAGAACAAACTGGGTAACTGGTGTTGTGTTCAACAGGCCCAAGAAGCAGAATGCCACTATTCTTTACCAGTGTATTTCCATTTACATAGAAGGTGATGAAGTCTCAGCTGCTGTAGTAGTCCAGAACCCCTTGGGCGAGAAGCAGACCCTGAATGTCTCAGTTACGGTATGTTTATCCAGAATTTTATTTGATTGTGTTTTATATTTTGTTGTTCCTTTCATAAGTTTAATTTCCAAAGTAGTGATTGATTGTATTAACTGTTATAGACACCCGATATTTTCACGAAGACTTTACCTGCCTTTGTCTTCGGTGTGACTCAATGACGCCCGTCAGGGGTCATAACCTCAAGTCAGGGGTCATAACCTTGTGGGAGTACATTCATTATCTTTCTTTTTTAGTTTTTCCATTTATGAAAACACTCGAAATCTTGTGCAACGCATGGATTAAACGATAAATAAATTAACATATAAATCCCAAAGGTAAATGATTGGTTAGATATTTATGTAATGCTGTGCATCAGTACAAAAAGTCGTGCATTATTGCAGGCACCTGGGGCTGGGTACATAGGAGTGATCGTGATATGGGACGGCAAGATCTTAACCCTCACCGTATACGCAGCCGGCGCCGTGTACCAGAACTCCGCTGCAGTAGCAATTGGTAAACAAGGTTGAACCATTCGGATTGATCTTAAATGTCATATCTCATGCTACTGTATAGCGAAGTTATACCAAGGAATTGCTATAGCTATAATAAACTAAATATAACTAATATAAACTTAACTAGTAATCAATCATCGGTTTACTGGGTTAACTGACATACTTATGTTGTAATCTGCAGAGAAATGTGAAGGTTTTTTTTTCTGAAATTACTCAACTATATTAGCTACGAAGTTTAATTTGAAGAAAGAATTAGATATTGGGGTGGTACGGATTAGCACTAAAACCCACTCCGCGTCAAAGCTACACTGGTAGTAATACCTATTGGCACACACACTGGATCTCTTGCTGCATTGGATCGAAGGGTGTGTTGTAGATTTTTAAACATATAATCAGTTATATCTTTCTCGAAAGTGTGCCAAAGCACATTCGATGACTATATTCTCAAGTCGTTGGTGGAGGTTTTCACTATCTGTGTGCATTTCTAGTTACTATTATTATTATTATTATGAACTGCACATAGACTATAGAACCATTTTACTTGTGTTATGTTTATCAGGGCTAACGTTTCACCATGTTATTTCAGACCCCGACAATGATTACACATGCTCGATCGTTTGTTTACCACAACAGCCTCTGTTTGTCAGTTACTATCCCTTAGACGACCCCCCTCCGTGGCCTGGGCCTGGGGTATGGCCAGGGCCATGGCCATATGCAGGTCTCCCTGGAAGCTATTCTGGCAATATTTGTTTGGTAAGTATATGTATTTACCTTATACCCTTGTAGGTGAGGATCCATTTTTTTTTTTTTTTTGGGGGGGGGGGAGGAGGGGAGCAGGGATCAAAATAACCCACGGTGATACAAAAGAGATATAAAACAGGAAACTTGAAGAGTTTTACAATGATGTGTTCTGATATGGCCCACTGTTGAAGACATATTTTGGTCGTCACGTTTTGGTGTTCATAGTGTATTTTGCTCCGGGGAAGTACTTTCGAAGTTAAGGTGGGAAGATTAATTGGCATATGGCCCACTGATATCAATCAATATGCCTGATGAGAAAAAAGTCAACTTTTTTTAAACATTATTCATCTTTTTTCAGCTATTCTTTACCGACGAAGTGTATCCTAACGCCGATGCTGTCAAAGCTGATATGCAGCTTGGTTACTTTGGACCATCGTGGTAATAATATTGGCTATCGGTAATGACGACAGACCCCCAGCAAAGAGAGAAACGGCGATAATCGCGTTCCGCTGAGAGAACATCTTTATGTATAAAAGAGGGCTCCAATGATGATTTTTGATAATCGAAAGTAGAACTGGATTCCTGAATAAAAAAAACGTGATCGTGTTTGACACGTTTCTAGTTACTGGAAAGATGTGATTTTACGATTATAATGCCTTCCACTTATTGTTCCCGAAGTAAAATGTATCAAAATAAAAGAGATTGTTTTAACATGTATTGAAATAAACTTTGGAAGTATTTTAAAATATAGTTTGCGTTATGCAGTGTGTGTGTTGAGAGGGGAGCGAGATTTAGTCTGTGAAACATTTTAAAATAGCTCCTACTGTACGTTTCGGTTATTATTATTATTATTATTATTATTATTATTATTATTATTATTATTATTTTGTAAACAGTTTGTGTCCGGCTTGTGTGAGAGAGATTGGTATTATTCGTTGGCACTGAGATACTGTATTTGTTAATGTCGCCAAAAAGGTGAATATCTCATCCCATCAAAATATTTCAAATATTTCATCCAACTCTTCCACTGTCATCCCAATACTACGCTTTCTCGTAAAATTACAATATTATAACTAGCAAGTTGCAAGAACGATCGAGTACCCTGATGCTGAAAATTTAATCGCAATGTGTAAAGTAGCTGTGCGCGTTCTTTATTGCGACCTTGCTGACATTTGCCATATCTATTCCTTAGCAGAATTAACACAGGGAGTAACACGTACAGGTTTGGGCACACACTTATTCGAAAATCTCTATTTTTCGAAATAATTCAAAAATAAAACATGCAGTTGGTGTACGTCAGACGGAAAAGAGTCAATTAAGGTTGGTAATGTACAGTAAACATGCACAGTCTGTTACATGAGATTTTGCAACAAGTTTATGTTTATGTAATGATTCTAGTTTATTTATATCTGGAAATTGATCCTAACATATAAACAAAAAAAAAACGCAGTTCACATTTTACCTTATTAAAGGCGTTCTGAATAAATGGACACGAGGTAAACAAAACTAGCACTGTCAAATTAACATTCATACACTCTTGCTATGATTATATGAAACGTTTTGAAAATTTATGATTTGATATTCATTTTTGATTTCAATGTGACAGTTGTCGAAAGAAATCTGACATAGAGTTGCCTTAAACAGAGAGGCTGTAATGAGTAGCAAAAGTGAAAATGAATTACATTCATTTAATGCAGCAAAGAAATTTTAAGTACACTTTCGCCGATCTTGATACTGGTGCTAGTGCTTCGGCGGCAATGTTTGTTATGCCCCTATTTCACACAGACCACGAATCACATGAATGGCCATGAATTGAAAAATTTCTCGATTCGTGGTTGAATCGTAATCAGTTCGTGAAGTTCTTAACAGATTCGTATATATTCGTAGTCAGTTCTTGCACTTCTTGACCAACAGGAATTGGTGGAAAAAACTTTGATGCCCCTATTTCACACAGACCACGAATCCCACGAATCGCCAGGAATTGAAAATTTCAGGATTCGTGGTTGAATCGTAATCAGTTCGTGAAGTTCTTAACAGATTCGTATATAATCGTAGTCACTTCTTGCAATTCTTGATCAATCGGGAATTCGTGGCAAAATTTTTGAGCTGTTCAAAGTTTTGGCCACGAACTCCCGATTCCAAAAAATCGAAGTGAATTTCTGGACAATATTCGTGCGATTCCAGCCGAATCCCACGAACATTCGTAACACTATCGCACCTGTATCGTAACTGAATCGTCAGCGTGTCGAATTATACCAGAAAATTGGCAAAATCTCACGAATCCTCACGAATCCTGAAATTTGTCAATTCCTGGCGATCCGTGGGATTCGTGGTCTGTGTGAAATAGGGGCCTTACATGTATGAGAATAGAAGTGGTAGCAAGAAGAAGAGCTAATTAGCCGACAATGTACCGGTATCTGCACATATGTACTTGCATATCTGGTACTACACAAAGCTGACTTATTTAAACAAAGAGAATTCATTTTTCAGTAGATATAGAAAAATATGTGAAATTTACCGGTCAATATTTCGTCTGCTGACAGTCAGGTGTTAACGGGGAAATAAAGACTGTGATAGACATTACAACCCATCGCCCCTCAGGTTTGAGGTGCACTGGTTCTGTTTAATTTGTTCTTACGGTAGTATATATAAATTTTCACCATCATGAACTTATAATTGGCACTTAACGTTTAAACAAGCCATGTATCATGAAAAAATTAATAATAGCACTATTAATCTAATTGACGCATGCAGTCTATCCTAGCTTCTCTCCTAGTTATATGCGATGAAATAATCACAAATGGTGTCAAAACACTACCGCCGGCAATACATTATATTTTAAAAAACATACATTAGCATTTTCATTAGCATCAATTATGCAGTATTAACTGTCATGTGCTTTTTAGTAAAGGGGGAAGCTAAATTGTTCGAAGCAGTTAATCGTAAAATCTGAATTTAGATGGTGAATTTAAAAAACTTGACTAACAACAGACCCAATTTATTTTAGGGCACGTTATTTTTAATATGATTTTATCAATTCAAGAGGATCCTTATTTGTCTTTTTTTTAAATGGTTTACACAAAAGGGTGTTTTGTGTTCCACCCTTCCCGGCCTTCATTACTCTAAAATTAACAATTTAAATTGGCTTCAACCGCCCTTGTTTATCGTTTGGCAACCAAAGAGACATAACCAGTGATAAAACAATGCTCTTAGTATCGCGAATCTAAGATTTCCCCCGCTTGAGTTGGCAGGGGAGAAGGATAAAAGAAGCGAGCGGCAGCGTTGGGCGTCTCACTGCTTCCTACCGTTGACAGGTTTGCAGGTAAGGTAAGAGACATATAATAAGGCCAGTCAGTTTGTAGTCTCAACCATAAGCTTATCATTTTCATGGTATCTACTCGGTTTTGCTTTTCGGGAGATAAATGTAAGACGTTCGTGTATGGGCGGTGGAAAGGGTCGGATAAAAAGGAATCTATTTTTTTCTCGACTGACCATTGCAAATCCCTTTACCACACATTCTCTTGATAAAAGAGTGGACAATTTCAACAGGAGGTGATTTACTATATTTATCATTACATATGAAAGAGCTACATGAGCTACATAAGCCAACCTGATGTAATTCTTTTATTGGATAGATTTTTTTTATTTTAATCTAGACATATTCCTGAATGATGCAAAGTGTTAGTTTTCGGTTCACAATGAAGATCATTCAAGTGTGCCTAGCTCTGATAGGCGCTGCCTACGCTCATTTACCTATTGGTAAGTTTTTAAAAAAGAACTGTTAAACTGTTGTATCGATGTTATTGTGACTAGTACATGTAATTGTTTTTTATCGCCACTTTTGGAGGACAAACAATCAAGGACTTGGAATGCAATCACAAAGGGGGAAATATTAATGAAAACTAGCAATATTTATTTCCATTCGATTAACACAATATTAAACAAATAAAGTATAAAATTATTTTTTAGGAGAAGTTGAGAAACGATGCCTGGTGGACAAACCGCACGTGTCACAAGGTGTCGCTTACGTCGCGGACGTCGATTGCGCCTATTACTGGCAGTGTGACTTCGCCAACACCCTACTGAAAAATGTCACCCTAAAATCTTGTCCCATCGGAACGCTGTGGGCCTCCATCGCGAGTTTAGGAACCCCACCAGTGCCGGGCCAGGAACCCGTGGTTTGTGTCAACTGCGGGCTACAACCCGACCCTGTGTGTCAAGCCCAGCATCCCCTCGGGTCGGAACAGTGTCCACATCGTATGTGTCATCTCATACTAATTCTTTTTTTTTTTTACTTTTATTATTATTATTTTTTATTATTTTTTTTTTCGTACATTGTGTTCACGACTATGACTTCTTTGTAGAAAAAAGATGTTGCAAATTTTTTTCTCACAAATGTTGGTGAAGTTATTAAGATAGAAAGATATTTATTAAAAGAAATTATGCAATTCTAACGTAACCCGGGTCGCCTTTTTTGGACATTTGATAATTTTTTGTTTTGATTATTAGAAATGCTCAATCTTCCTGATGGTTTGTCCTGTAGATAACGGTATTTTTCTGCGACTTACCGACCATTGGTCTTCCTGTCCTGATACTCACGCTTAAAGTGATTTTCTTCAAATCCCTCCATCATTTCAAGCACTTCCGTCGTGCGCGTTTAAAAACTGCATCAAGATGGTTGACGGAGGGTGAGGTTTAATTGCCACGAAGTGGCGACATTAATTCACAGGGGTATCTGTTAAAATGATATACCTTCAAATTCAACAGGAATTATATTAATAGTTAAGCGGTTTATGTACTTAACGTGTGTTTAAATCTGTGTTTTAATCTTATATTCCGTCCCTTTAGTGTGTATATTATATTATATTATATTATATTATATTTAGCTCCACCTCCGGCAATAACTACAATGGAAGCGCCGCCTCCTCTTGGGCCGAGTAAGTTTATTTCATTTATAAATAATTTATTAGTCAATTACAATCAGATGGGTATTATATTCTTTCAAGGCTTCAGGCTTTGTTTTTTAAATCGTTTCAATATTTCTGATTTAATTCGTACGAGATTTTACATTTGTATTGACTAATATTTAAGAGCCGGACTGGAAAGATATTTAAAACTGGACGGAACAGCTGATAAATATATATATATATATATAGGCGCATCAATATAGTTAGGGATCATGAAGAAAAAGAACCAAAAAAATGAAATTCGTGAAAGTTGTTTATCATGAGAATTTGTTCATTAAAAAGACATTTACTTGGAACCTAACATTGAGTGTACAAAAAGTAGATGTAATGTATAAATTAAATCACTTAATTGGAAACAAAACTATTTAACATACTCTACCGGGTGATTTAAATCTCATACAGGAGATGGTGGCAGGTGGAACTAATTTGTCCAGTTTATATCATTTCTACGTAGAAACGTCATTAAATTGCTTTATTTTTAAAGAAAAGCAGAATTTATACAGTTAGATAATTTTACGTAATATACATTTCATTTACATGAAATTCATATTACGTGTAATGGCTTATTAAGGTTGGCTATATATTCCTATAAGGACATTGTGATGGATTGACTGTGCGGTGAAAAGAGACAAAATCACAGTATGATGTATATGAATACTATTAATTTTAACTACAAATAGTGAAAAACGCTTTCGGCCATTACTCGATATTTTGATCACCTTGACGTATAATGCTGATTTAGAGTTGAGCTCCGCCTCTCCCCACCTGTCCACTATAATGGATTTAAGTAAGATCTGTGGATAGAATGGCTTTTTTTGTGAGAACGAAGGTTGCATTTCTTCCAGGAAGATGCACACTAATGCCTCAGAATTTGGAGTTTCAAGAAATTGAAGGAGAAGTAAGCAAAGTTTGGTTCCTAAGACCAAAACAAACGTATGACTGTGGACATCTCATCTTTGACTTTGTCGACTGTGTTTGCCTCGGGGCAAGTAAGTTGTATGAATATGTATTTTAAAAAAGTTATATAAAATACATGTAGCTGAATATTAAAGCGCATCCTTCAAAACAGATCTTTTGTTTAATGAGATTAACAATAAAGAGTTTTCATTGGTATTCATCGGTAGTTTTACTGTATGTACATGTACTTATATAATTAGCCTCGCAATCATAAGGATCGAAATAACTCGATTGGTCAACGGAGGAGATTTTTTCTTCAGCGCTGGATTGTTGACAAATAAACACCAAAAATGTTTCTCAAGTTTTGATGAAAACTTCAGGATAATCATTTCTTTGAGACTGAAAAAGAAGATTTAGATTTTAACTGAAAACAAGCCATCCAATTTTTAAAACAATTTTCATTTGCTTTTCCTTTGAGCAGGACTATGCTTTTTTATCCTCTCGGTGTTAAAATATATGCTGTTTTACTATCCTTTCAGATATGTACCCAATTATTTGGAATTTTTTTCTGCATGTCAACTCGGAGAGTAACAGAATTTTTGGTTCCAAAAATGGCTCTGTGGGTTTGTCTGGTAATGGTTGCATGATATTGGACGGTACTGGTGGGTGCTTTTTATTTATCTGAATAAGATTGAATAAACTATTTAGAAGCTTTTTTTATTTTTTAACAATTTTTATTCGAAAGAAATGGAGGCAAAGCGCTATAAAAGCATTAGATGCTCTCCACAAAATATATATATATATATATATATATATATATATATATATATATATATATATATATATATATATATATAATAACTGCAAAGATTTTAGTATTGGAACACAAAAGTTACCAGAAATAATAAATACAGAAAGAAAGAAAATAAAAGAAAAGGATCGTAACTAAATTACGTATACAACACAACTAAATACAATTAAGATTACATTAACAACAAAGAAAATTATATGAAATCATAAAATGAAGTCAGTTAGGTCAATAAATGAATGGTTGTTTATAAATGAATGCATTTATTTATTTGTTTATTTGTTTGTTTGTTTTTAATACTCTCCATACTGGCAGGTCTTACCGATAACTGCTCTATTTTGTTCATAACTGTCAGACATCTTTGAAATGAGATTGCATATAAATCAGTGAACTGATGTTATCATTCTTTTCTTTTTCATTATAATGAGTGTCTACCCTCTACCAGGGCGACAGATTGATTTTCCACAGATATTCACAGATATTTCTCTAAGGGTGCTTTCCCAGAGATTTAGATAGATCTAGAGATTAAGATTTAGATCGACCTAACTCCCCATGAGTTCAAGCTAAATTGCAGTCAGCCGAGCGGGCACCATAGTTAATTACCCCCTTACAGCTTTTAGTAGGCGGGACAGACGCTTAAGCCGGCCAAGCTGACAGTAATCTAGTGAGACTCCCCACAGGGATAGATCGATCTAAAAATATATGGAAATGGGGTCTAAGTAAATAGACGGTCATTTTGGTCTATATATCTAGAGACATATCTGTGACCATCTATTTATCTAGAGACATTTCAATGAATATCTGTGGAAAATCAATCTGTCGCCCAGGTAGAGGGTTATGAGTCTCTACGGTTTTATATACAAGGCGGACTTCAAATCCCATTCTTCAAAAACATGGGACCTAAGACAAGCTGGATTGTTGGCATTGTCTTCAACAGACCCGTGGATCAGCACTCCACTATTATGTACAGAACTCCTTTCATCTCCATAAACGGTGACGAGGTCTCTGTGTCTGTAGAAGTCAGGGACACGATCACTATGGTCACCGCCACTCTGACTGTCTCAGTTGTCGTACGTTTATTGAGATAATTCATTTCTTGGCTATGTTTATCCAGCTTTTTTGTTAATTTAGATGTGTATTTATGTTCTTTATTTTCGCTGAAGCTTGTCAATTGGCATTTAAGCCACCGTATCAGCAGCATATTGATTGACCGATTCAAAACAATATTTAACTGGTATAAGTTATTCTCTAGACCTGATATTTTGTAGGGAATGTCTGACCGACTTGGTCATGGGTGTGACTATATTTATACACTCTTGCCCAAAATGGTTGGTACACGGAAATTTTGGTATGCATATCGCCCTGTTTCTTTCATTATTATTAATATTATCAAATTAATACTGTATATATTGTTAAATATGTGAAGCTGGATGATTGGTAAAGTCAAGGAGAAACAAACAATGCAAATGTGAAAAAAGCATTAATTTATTTAGGTTTTTTTTTTTTTTCTCATGCCCCCCAAAAGAGTACATTTTTAACATAACAGTACCAAGGGAAAAATTAAACAAAAATTTATACTGTGATTGACAATTAATATGAAATTAGGGGAAATTGTCAAGAAACATCTTCAGAGTTCATTATTAATCTAAATAGCGGGTATGCCCACCCCGAGCTTGGATAATGGCCGCCAGACGGCGTGGCATACTGTGAACTAGAGTAACAGCTTTTTGGAAAGGAATTCTGGTCCATTCATCTTAAAGGGCATCTCGCCGTTCATCTAGTTTTGCAGGGGGAGGGTTTCTCCTCTGAATAGCACAACCAAGTTCGTCCCACATGTGCTCAATTGAGCTATGAAAGTGCGTAGGCTCCCTGGGGAGAGGCTATTAACTGAAAATATTCAGGAAACAATAGCTGGAGGAGGTGGTTCTGTACATGTTTGGGGTGCCATTTGCAGCAGCGGTATTTGCCCATTGTCTCCTTTGGATGAAAAACCTTAACGCTGCCAGATACAGAGACATTCTCCAGCAGAACCTGGAGCCGTTTGAAAGAGGGATATACAGAGACAATTTTAGATTGTAACATGACAACCCAACTCCCCATACAGCCCGCTTAATGCAAACCCAATTGAGCACAGGTGGGTCGAACTTGGTTGTGCTATTCAGAGGAGAAACCCTCCCCCTGCAAATCTAGATGAACGGCGAGATGCCCTTTAAGATGAATGGACCAGAATTCCTTTCCAAAAAGCTGTACCTCTAGTTCACAGTATGCCACGCCGTCTGGCGGCCATTATCCAAGCTCGGTGTGGGCATACCCGCTATTTAGATTAATAATGAACTCTGAAGATGTTTCTTGACAATTTCTCCTAATTTCATATTAATTGCCAATCACAGTATAAATTTATGTTTAATTTTTCCCTTGGTACTGTTATGTAAAAATGTACTCTTGGGGGGGGGGGGGGGGGCATGAGAAAAGAAAACTAAATAAATTAACGCTTTTTTCACATTTGCATTGTTTGTTTCTCCTTGACTTTACCAATCCTCCAGCTTCACATATTTAACAATATAAACAGTATTAATTTGATAATATTAATAATAATGAAAGAAACAGGGCGATATGCATCTCAAAATTTCCGTGTACCAACCATTTTGGGCAAGAGTGTATAAGCTAAGGTCAGGGGTCATTATCTTAGGTCAGGGATCAAAACCGCAGGTCAGAGGTCATTACCTCAGGTCAGATGTCATTAACTTAGGTCAGGGATCGTAGTCGCAGGTCAGGGGTCATAACCTCATAATCTTATTTTATATTTAGTTAATTTGTTTACTTGGTCTTAGTTCGCTCGTGCAGCTGTAAGCACAGTACGCGAATTTGGATAAACTATTTGTAAATTAATTTATAGAAACGTGGGTATTATATACGAAAAGTCATGTACATTACATGTATCAATGCAGGCACCTGGGCCCGGGTATATACTTGTGATAGTGAGATGGTACGGCAACACCTTAACCCTTACCGTATTCGTGGATGGCATTTTGTACCAGGACTCTGTTGAAACCCCAGGTAATATATGGAAGGCCGATAAAAACCTGTTTATCCTGCAAGCAAAAGACGTTATTATAACGTTATCATAGCGTGTATATAACCCAAAAACATTATGGTAACGTTTGTGTTTTTAGGTAGTCAATGTCTGATAATAATAATAATAATAATAATAATAACAATAATAATAATAATAATAATATAATAATAATAAATTTTATTATTTTATTATTATTATTATTATTATTATTATTATTATTATTATTATTGCTGTTTATGATATTATGTTTTTTATTTTCATACATATATTTTTCATTCACGTATGCGTTTTACAAATATTTGTCAACACCGACGACACAATATACATGTATTATTTCAGATAACACTTTTCCATGGGCTATTTTTTTCCCACCCGCAGAGCCTCTGTTCGTTGGGCACGTACCGGAGGGCGTCTCAGGAGAACGTCCCGGAAGTTACGTTGGCGAAGTTTGTTTGGTGAGTAAACTACATGTTGTACAACTACTAGAAAAAAAAACACCCAAGGTTTCGGCTAAGAGTTTTTGGTACCAATATAAATTATGTCCGTGGGAAGGAAATTGTCACCGTTCAGGAGGGTACATGGTGCGCATTTCCTCCTATTCTTTAATCTTAATTTATCTTTTTTCAGCTTTACTTCACCGACAAATGGTTTTCCGACGCTGTTTCTATAAGATCTGATATCCTTTTTTATTACATCGGCCCACCGTTTGGATAACTGGTGGCTATCGATAATGACATCAGATCCCCAGCAAAGCGAACAGAACATCTATTTAAAATAGGACTCAAGTTCCAATGATGATTTTTGACAATCGGATGTAGAACTGGATTCCTGAAAAATAAAGCATGGGATTACTTGACACGTTTCTTGTTGCTAGAAAAAGATGGTTTTACGATGATGATGTCTAAATTTTTGAACGTAATGTTTCCAAAGCGCATCAGACGTAAAATCCTGTGTTAAAAGCAGAGATTGTGAATAAATTTTCAAACAATTCTAATGGTTTATTTATATTGATTAACGTCCTTTTTTCAGTACATGTATGTGCCATGATTTTAGTAAAAGTGATTAAAACGTACATTACGGCCGTTTTGAGTGCATATTTCTCCTTCAATTAAAATATCAAATGTTGAATTCAACTTCCCATCGTCATTTCAACATAGTATCAATAATAAACGTGAACAAAACAGCCAACAATTTAAAGAATATTTAAAAAATATAAATGAAGCTAGCTACATGTATACGGTGCAAAAACGATTTCCTTTTTAAATATGCTTAAATTTTAAAAACCTTTGAAGTCACAGCGGCTTTTTTTTTTAATTCTTATTTTTATGGATAAAGGGATATTTTGACACCCGTCGTAGATTATAAAAATATATATGGCGTCGATTTGTAATTAGTCTCTGGTACGATCGACTATCGGTGCACATCAGCTCCGAGATTGTGTCGCTAGATGGCGTGGAAGCACTTTCAGTCCCACTGCCATCTCGCGTAATCTCGCTCGCGGTTTCATGCCATCGGCCGTAAAAACACGTTGCTAACTCTAAGCTTACTAAGCGCATGTTTTATAATGTGATTTCGTGACAACAAGAAGAACACGTTTTTTCTCGTCCCAATTTTATTACCACATATATTTCTAGCCAAATTATGTTTCTGCACTATTTCATAAAAAATCATGTGTGTATGTGTGTGTGTGTGTGTGTGTATGTGTGCATGCGTGTGTATGTGTTTTCCTCTCAAATAAAAGTACACAATGCTAAACTGACATTCTGCATATCTATAAACAATATGATTTTATTTGTCGGACGCCTCACTACGGAAACATGAATATATGTATAAGGGTAGTGAGGCGAGGACGTACATTTCACATATCCTATGTGACTAAATCTTCTCGAAAGTTTCAATTAGTGAAGGTATAAATAAGCACTTCACTTCAGTGCACTTCAAAAAACTATATATTGGAAAGGTAAGGCAGTGCTTGATACAAATGACAGGTATACTTCGGGTTCACAGCTGAAAGGTAAGGAAAAGGATTTTTTTTTTTAACAAAATAAGTTTATTCGAAAGAAATGGAGTCAAACGGAGGAAAAGTGCTAAAAGCATTAAATACTCTCCACAAAATTAAATAAGTAAATAAATAAAACAAAGGGATACGTATATACAACAGAATAAATGTATAACTTCAAATATTTCAGTATAGAGCACAACAGTTACCAGAAATAATTAAGTATAGAAAGAAAGAGAACAAGAGGAAGAAAAAAAGGATCGTAACTAGTTTACGTATACAACATTGTTGTAAGGAAAAGTTATACCTGAACACTTGAGGCCTCGATCAGAAGTTTAACACATGGATTTTTTTCCTTTTTTTTCTTTTCATTTATAAGACTTTTGTATTAAAGATATGGAGAGTTGGAGAGAGGGGTGTAAGTAGTTTCTGTCCTCTACTGATTAAGATATTAGGATATAAGATTTTCGAGGTGATCCATAAATTAAATGATTTTAATAAGGTGCTCTGTAGGAGATCTTTTGCTGCTTTGTAAGTAACTTTTTTAGAAAGATCTGGATTTTTTTCTAATTTCAGTGAAGCTAAAACGCTTTTAAATGAAGAAAGTGTTTTTGTTTTCAGTTCACAATGAAGGTCATACTCGTGTGCCTAGCTCTCCAAGGCGCTACCTACGCTGATCATTTATCGAGAAGTAAATTTTACAAAAACATTAAATAGCTAAATCGATGTTTGAAAGCAGATTTACGGGTATATTTTGGGTGGAAGTGCTTAATTAAGGCACTTAATGTTTGATCACGAAAATAATTTGTTCACGATTTTCATCATTACCAACATTTTTTTAATACCGATAACTCATTATAAAAACCATACTTTGTTTTTCTAGACGAAGTTGAGAGACGATGCCTAGTTGACAAACCGGATCGTGTCACAAGGTGTCGCCTACGTCGCCGACATTGACTGCGCCTTTTACTGGCAGTGTGACTTCACCCACACCCTACTGAAAATTTTCACTCTAAAACAATGCCCATCGGAACGTTATGGACCTCCGTCGCGAGCGGATCCCCCCTCCCTGTACCGGGCCAGGAACCTGTGGTTTGTATAAATTGCGAGCTACAGCCCTATCCTCAATGTCGATACAAATACCTCTCCTTCGGGATTGAAACTTTCATTTTGTAGGTGTTAGTTTTTAAGTATTATCATTTATCTGTTGATGTTTTAGGTATATTAAGTTTATTCTAATGGATGTCGTGAGAGGATAATTATACAGATTTCGTCTAATCTTTTAAAAGACTTATTTCAAAGTATCAGACTGATATTCGCGACCATATACATTGAAAACGTGTTTGGCTATTACCCAACAATTTCATCACTCTCACGTATGATCCCGGTGCCGTTTTGGCGGGAACATGTGCAGTTCTGCCCCCTGTCGGTCTGACTTTAGCGTTATTTATGATTGGTACATAGATTTAATCCTTTTGTTTAAACGATAGTTCCATGTTTTCTAGAAATTTGTATATGCATCCTCAGCGTTTGAAGTTACAAGAAATCCTAGGTGAAGTTAGCAAATTTTGGTTTTGGGAAGCGAATGAAACCTGACTGTGGACATCTTAAATTTAGTTTTGAACCAAATGTATGCCGTTGCATCGACGCAATTAAGTTATATGGATATAAATTTTGACGAGTTCATTCAATCACAACTTTTTGTTCATGAGTTCAGAAACAACAAAGGATCATGTCTGATTTTCATTTTTACTAAAGATTCAAAATCACAAATGTCTTTTAACTTCTGCACGCGAAGGAGACTGTTGTTATCGGCGTAGTATCATGGAAGTGGCATTTCCAGTTTTTCACAAATTTCGATGAAATATTCAAGTTAGTCTCCTAATATTTGAGAATATTCCTTATTATCTAGCATTGGAAATATCGCCCTTGAATTGTTTTCTTGTTTAATTTGAAATAAACTCTGCGTCACTCTCGCTGTTGTTCGGGTATTTGAAGTTTTGGTGATGGTATTAGTGTTGTTATAATATGTTATTTCTACTATCATTTCAGCTGAGTTCCCATTTTGGTGGCCTTTTGATAGGAATTTGAATTCGTACAAAAACAGAGCCTACGCCGCAAACGAACCAGTGGGCACAGTAGGTTTATCGGCAGTAGAACCAGGATGCGCCGAGTTTAATGGAACAGGTAAGGGGGTGTCTTCTCTGTTTATTTATCTAGACATGATTTTGTTATTCAAGTAATAAGGTAGTTGGTTTAATTATTAACTTATCCATTTTTATCTATTAATTCTATTTATTACTTCAAAATACTTCCTGAATGATCTTATCCATAATGGTTTTATTTTGTTCGTAAGTGTAGCTCGCAGGGCCACAGAAAAACGAGGCAAATGACAACGGGCATATTCCTTTACTTGAGCTTTATTTGAAATAGTCTCAGCCTGAAACAGCCGTGTAACTAAAACAAAGAAAATACAATTGTCACTTATTCGTCTAGCTGGTATCACCACTTACTTCTCACATAACATCTGAGTTTATGAATTACAATTAGCAACCTGGTTATTAATTAATAAAAAATATATAATATAAACAAAGAAATACTGGTTATATACATTATGTACAAATTTGGCATAAACATCTTACCATTATGCCTCTACTGGGTAAATACATAAATAATGCCACTGCATTTTTGCACCTCTGCACTCCTCTGCAGCACATTCTCCTGGGTGACACAACTAGGACTGTTCACTTATGCGAATGGGGTTCTTTTATTAAAGATATGTGATAGACGTGCTTGCTCTAGTCCGGTTGCTTAGGGCAAAAAAATGGCCAAATCGTGACACGAAGGATAAAAGCACCANCATACTTGTGATAGTGAGATGGTACGGCAACACCTTAACCCTTACCGTATTCGTGGATGGCATTTTGTACCAAGACTCTGTTGAAACCCCAGGTAATATATGGAAGGCCGATAAAAACCTGTTTATCCTGCAAGCAAAAGACGTTATTATAACGTTATCAAAGCGTGTATATAACCCAAAAACATTATGGTAACGTTTGTGTTTTTAGGTAGTCAATGTCTGATAATAATAATAATAATAATAATAATAATAATAATAATAAATTTTATTTTATTATTATTATTATTATTATTATTATTATTATTATTATTATTATTGCTGTTTATGATCGTGTTTTTTTTTTTTTTTTTTTTTTTTTTTTTTTATTTTTTTTTTTTTTTTTTTTTTTTTTTTTTTTTTGTTCATGTATGCGGTTTACAAATATTTATCAACACCGACGATACAATATATATATTTTTTAGATGACACTTTTCCATGGGCTATTATTTTCCCACCCGCAGAACCTCTGTTTGTGGGGCACGTACCAAGAAGCTTTGTTGGCGAAATTTGTTTGGTGAGTACACTACAGCTACTAGGATTTAGCTAAGGGGTTTTCGTCCACACGGATATAAACTATTTCCGTGGGATGGAAATGTTCACAGTTCAGGAGGGTACACGTGCTTGTGCGCATTTCCTCCTATTCTTTAATCTTAATTTATCTATTTTCAGCTTTACTTCACCGACAAATGGTTTTCCGGCGCTGTTTCTATAAGATCCGATATCCTCCTTTATTACATCGGCCCACCGTTTGGATAAGTATTGACTATCGATAATGATATCAGACCCCCAGCAAAGCGAGAAACGGCGACAACCTCGTCCTGCGAACAGAACATCTATTTAGAACAGCTAGGACTCATAAGTTCCAATGATGATTTTTGGCAATCGGATGTAGAACTGGATTCCTAAAAAATAAAGCATGGGCTTACTTGGCACGTTTCTTGTTGCTGGAAAAATTTTCTTTTACGAAGACGATGTCTAAATTTTTGACGTAATTTTTCCATAGTGCATCAGACGTAAAATCCTGTTTTAAAAGCAGGGATTGCGAATAAACTTTAAAAGAATTTCAGATGGTTTATTTGTTTTGAATTACATATTTTTTCAGTACATGAATGTGTGTGTGAGAGAGAAAGAGGGAGAAAGTGAGGGAGCGATTAAGTGCCATGATTTTAAGTAAAAGTGATAAAAACGTACATTAAGGCCGTTTTGAGTACACATTTCTCATCCAATTAAAATATCAAATGTTTTATTCAACTTCCCATCGTCATTCCATGGTATCTATAATAAACGTAAACAAAACAGTCAACAAATTAAAAAAAAACGATTACCTTTATTGAATATGCTAAAACTTTGAAAACGTTTGAGGTCACAACGGCTTTTTTTTTTCATTAAATCACGCTAACATGTATGCAAATGTTACATATACATGAATTTATATATTTTAAAGCATCCAAAATGAAGTCGATAATGTTATTCTTCTTAGAATAATATTCTGATTCTTACTTATATGGAAAAAGGGATATTTTTTATAAATAACACCCGTCGTAGATTATAAAAATATATACTGTATATGGCGTCGATTTGCCATTAGTCTCTGGTACGATCGACTATCGGTGCACATCAGCTCCGAGATTGTGTCGCTAGATGGCGTGGAAGCACTTTCAGTCCCACTGCCATCTCGCGTAATCTCGCTCGCGGTTTCATGCCATCGGCCGTAAAACACGTTGCTAACTCTAAGCTTACTAAGCGCATGTTTTATAATGTGATTTCGTGACAACAAGAAGAACACGTTTTTTCTCGTCCCAATTTTATTACCACATATATTTCTAGCCAAATTATGTTTCTGCACTATTTCATAAAAAATCATGTGTGTGTGTGTGTGTGTATGTGTGCATGCGTGTGTATGTGTTTTCCTCTCAAATAAAAGTACACAATGCTAAACTGACATTCTGCATATCTATAAACAATATGATTTTATTTGTCGGACGCCTCACTACGGAAACATGAATATATAAGGGTAGTGAGGTGAGGACGTACATTCCACACATCCTATGTGACTAAATCTTCTCGAAAGTTTCAATTAGTGAAGGTATAAATAAGCACTTCACTTCAGTGCACTTCAAAAAACTATATATTGGAAAGGTAAGGCAGTGCTTGATACAAATGACAGGTATACTTCGGGTTCACAGCTGAAAGGTAAGGAATAGGATTTTTTTAACAAAATAAGTTTATTCGAAAGAAATGGAGGCAAATGGAGTAAAAGTGCTAAAAACATTAAATACTCTCCACAAAATTAAATAAGTAAATAAATAAAACAAAGGGATACGTATATACAACAGAATAAATGTATAACTTCAAATATTTCAGTATAGAGCACAAAAGTTACCAGAAATAATTAAGTATAGAAAGAAAGAGAATAAGAGGAAGAAAAAAAGGATCGTAACTAGTTTACGTATACAACATTGTTGTAAGGAATAGTTATACCTGAACACTTGAGGCCTCGATCAGAAGTTTAACACATGGATTTTTTTCCTTTTTTTTTTTTTTCTTTTCAAATTTTAATCTTATTTATAAGACTTTTGTATTAAAAATTTTGGAGAGTTGGAGAGAGGGGTGTAAGTAGTTCCTGTCCTCTACTGAATAACATAGTAGGATATAAGATTTTCGAGGTGATCCATAAATTAAATGATTTTAATAAGGTGCTCTGTAGGAGATCTTTTGCTGCTTTGTAAGTAACTTTTTAGAAAGATCTGGATTTTTTTCTAATTTCAGTGAAGCTTTTAAACGCTTTTAAATGAAGAAAGTGTTTTTGTTTTCAGTTCACAATGAAGGTCATACTCGTGTGCCTAGCTCTCCAAGGCGCTACCTACGCTGTTCATTTATCGAGGAGTAAATTTTACAAAAACATTAAATAGCTAAATCGATGTTTGAAAGCAGATTTACGGGTATATTTTGGTTGGAAGTGCTTAATTAAGGCACTTAATGTTTGATCACGAAAATAATTTGTTCACGATTTTCATCATTACCAACATTTTTTTAAGACCGATAAATCATTATAAAAACCATACTTTGTTTTTCTAGACGAGGTTGAGAGACGATGCATTGTTGACAAACCGGATCGTGTCACAAGGTATCGCCTACGTCGCCGACATTGACTGCGCCTTTTACTGACAGTGTGACTTCACCCACACCCTACTGAAAAATTTCATTCTAAAACAATGCCCCATCGGAACGTTATGGACCTCCGTCGCGAGCGGATCCCCCCTCCCTGTACCGGGCCAGGAACCTGTGGTTTGTATAAACTGCGAGCAACAGCCCTATCCTCAATGTCAATACAAATACCTCTCCTTCGGGATTGAACTTTCATTTTGTAGGTGTTAGTTTTTAAGTATTATCATTTATCTGTTGATGTTTTAGGTATATTAAGTTTAGTCTAATGGATGTCGTGAGAGGATAATTATACAGATTTCGTCTAATCTTTTAAAAGACTTATTTCAAAGTATCAGACTGATATTCGAGACCATATACATTGAAAACGTGTTTGGCTATTACCCAACAATTTCTTCACTCTCACGTATGATCCCGGTGCCGTCTTGGCGGGAACATGTGCAGGTCTGCCCCCTGTCGGTCTGACTTTAGCGTTATTTATGATTGGTACATAGATTTAATCCTTTTGTTTAAACGATAGTTCCATGTTTTCTAGAAATTTGTATTATGCATCCTCAGCGTTTGAAGTTACAAGAAATCCTAGGTGAAGTTAGCAAATTTTGGTTTTGGGAAGCGAATGAAACCTATGACCTATAAATTTTGACGAGTTCATTCAATCACAACTTTTTGTTCATGAGTTCAGAAACAACAAAGGATCATGTTTGATTTTAATTTTTACTAAAGATTCAAAATCACAAATGTCTTTTAACTTCTGCACACGAAGGAGACTGTTGTTATCGGCGTAGTATCATGGAAGTGGCATTTCCAGTTTTTCACAAATTTCGATGAAATATTCGAGTTAGTCTCCTAATATTTGAGAATAGTCCTTATTATCTTGCATTGGAAATATCGCACTTGAATTGTTTTCTTGTTTAATTTGAAATAAACTCTGCGTCACTCTCGCTGTTGTTCGGGTATTTGAAGTTTTGGTGATGGTATTTGTGTTGTTATAATATGTTATTTCTACTATCATTTCAGCTGAGTTCCCATTTTGGTGGCCTTTTGATAGGAATTTGAATTCGTACAAAAACAGAGCCTACGCCGCAAACGAACCAGTGGGCACAGTAGGTTTATCGGCAGTAGAACCAGGATGCGCCGAGTTCAATGGAACAGGTAAGGGGGTGTCTTCTCTGTTTATTTATCTAGACATGATTTTGTTATTCAAATAATAAGGTACACACACTGGACAATAGAAGTGTCACCCCTACTGAGCCAATACTAGGGGGGATATAAATGACTGTGGAATGATATGCTTGCGGTATCATTTTATTAACATCAAATTTCACAAAAAATCACAAAATGAGAACAAAATATACATTCTACCAAAATATGCAGTTTCAAGTCCAAAATTAGTACTTAGTGGCTTAGCCACGTGACCTAATTATAGGTGCCAGTCTACGATCGAGGCAAGGATTAATATAATTGTCTGATGTGTTCAGGGCTTATGCTGGCCCAAGCATGAAACACTGAATATAACAGAGTTTCTCTGCTGGTTAGACGGGCATTTGTCAAAAGTTTTGACATATCATTCCACACATTTTCTATTATGTTTGCATCTGGATTCTGGGCAGGCCACATCACCTTGCGAATGTCCTGTTGGTCAAACCAATCATCAACTGCTCTGGGCCTGTGACAAGGAGCATTGTCATCCTGGTGAAGAAATGGATATTTCCTGTCACCAAACATGTTAGTAATAGATGGTAGCAAGCCTGACTCCAAAACATCGATATATTTCTAGTGATTCATGTTTCGATCAACCACTATCAATTCGCCCACGCCATGGATGCTGATGCAGCCCCACACCATGATGAATATGCTGCTCCGGGTTCGAAAATTCAGTGTATGTGGTTCAAATACTTTACCAGCAGTTCGCCAGCATCGTACCCGTCTGTCATCAGAGGTCAGACCAAAGCGACACTCATCAGAAAAAAAATATATATAGGACCAATTGTCATGGACTGTCCAGTTCCAGATCCTGTTGACCCTAGTTCACTCTACGTTGCCTGTTTTGTAACGATATAAGAGGTTTCAGTCTTACTACCCTGCTGTACACTCTATGAGCATGTAACCGACGCCTAGCAATTTTTCACAGACACATTCTTATGTGTGAAATTGTTCCACTGTGTTGTCAACTGACAAGAAGTGTCGAACTTTGACAACCTGGACATCAAAATAAGTCGTCGGTCTTCACGGCCAGTAGTTTTTCTTGGACGACCCATCAGAGGCAATTTGTCTCTTGATCCAGTGTTTCTATACCGAGACCAGACCCTCTGCACGGTTCTGACTGAACAATTCAATTGTATCGATATTCTTACATTGCTTATTTTCCGCCACTTCAGGTTAATAACTTCCAACTATAACCGTTATATAATTCCCTGTATCTTGCCATATTGGAGGAAGACAGGAATAACATTTGCTGTACATGTACAAGACCAACAATACTATTCCATGGTATAGCGGTTTTATACTCATTAGTCACATTATAAGAAGACCAGGCATTATAAGTAGCCAAGATCTGCCTACTTTTATTACTGTGAGTTAGGGGGTGACACCTTTATTGTCCAGTGTGAGTATAGTTGGTTTAACTATTAACTTATCCATTTTTATCTATTGATTATATTTATTAATTCAAAATACATCCTGAATAATCTTATCCATAATGGTTTTATTTTGTTCGTAAGTGTAGCTCGCAGGGGCCACAGAAAAACGAGGCAAATGACAACGGGCATATTCCTTTACTTGAGCTTTGTTTGAAATAGTCTCAGCTTGAAACAGCCGTGTAACTAAAACAAAGAAAATACAATTGTCACTTATTTGTCTAGCTGGTATCACCACTTACTTCTCACATAACATCTGAGTTTATGAATTACAATTAGCAACCTGGTTATTAATTAATAAAAATATATAATATCAACAAAGAAATACTGGTTATATAAATTATGTACAAATTTGGCATAAACATCTTACCATTATGCCTCTACTGGGTAAATACATAAATAATGCCACTGCATTTTTGCACCTCTGCACTCCTCTGCAGCACATTCTCCTGGGTGACACAACTAGGAGTGTTCACTTATGCGAATGGGGTTCTTTTATTAAAGATATGTGATAGACGTGCTTGCTCAGCATATCTGATGCAATAAACCATAAACTAAGTTTGATACAATCATTTTTGTTCTTACAGTAAGATTAAATAACCTTTGCATTTATTTTCGATGCAATTAATACTACATTTTGGTCCTTTATTTTCAAGGCGGACTTTAAATCCCATACTTTCAAAACATGCGTCCAAGGACAAGCTGGGTAACTGCTGTTGTCCTCAATAGACCCGTGCCCCAGAATGCCGTTATTTTTTACGAGTGCAATACCATCTTCTTAAATGGTGTCGTAGTCACGGCGTCTGTAGTAGTCTAGTACCCATTGGGCGTGAAGCAAACTCTGACTGTCTCAGCCACCGTACGTTTATTCCAATATTTCATTTATTGGATTGTGTTAAATATTTTTGCTGTTCCTTTGTTAGTTTGATTTTTCAATTTGCAAAGAAGTGATTTATGTAACAATAGCAATATTTTAACTGTTATGGAGGCACGATATTTCCTCGACAGCATTTTTCCGATTTGATCAAGGGTGGGACCATATAAACTCAGGTAAGGTGTCATCACCTCAGGTCAAGGGTCATAACCTTAGGTCAAGGGTCATTTTAGGTCAGGGGTCATAACATCAGGATAGGGGCCATAATCTAAGCTCAGGGATCATAACTTTGTTGGGAGTACATCTATTATCTTATGAATTTAGTTTATCAATATATTTAGTATTTGGTGGCGCATTTTACTTTCGTGCAGTATGATCATTCTCAAAAGATTGTGTGCACGCACGGACTGAACAATAAATAAGTAGGCTAATAAATTTCTTTAGTAAATCACTGATTTAATGACTAATAGAAAACTGTGCATTAGAACGAAGTGTATTATTGCAGACAGCCGGGGCTGGATATGCGCTCGTGATCTTGCGATGGGACGGTAAGATTTTAATCGTCACTACTGGACGATGGTATTGAGGACGGGGACTCTGTTCAAGTACAGGAGGGTAAGCAAGGTTTAGCCACTGAGTTATATCTTTAATGTAATTTTTAGTGTTATTAGTGCAACGTAAAACATTGCAACTCCGGCAACCGCCGCCACCACCACCAGGACTCAAGATCTGAGATTATACTATCTGCAAAACCAGAAATGATTTTAGAAACCTATTCACTGAATTCCACACCTAAATATCTTACTTTTTGAGACTTCATCTCTGAATTCGTGGCCTCTATGTCACCATCCCCTCCTCCCCCCCCCAAAAAAAATAACTAACTGCAAGCAAACATACAAATCTTGCAGTGATCAATAATAATTATTATTATTATCATTATTATTATTATTATTCATTTTTATTTAAATCTGTGTTTGTATGCTGCTTAAAAAGCCTCCTATAACAGGACTTACGTTCCAACGTGTTATTTCAGATCCAGACAACGATTTTATATGGTCTGTCGTTTGTTTACCACAACAACCTCTAACAAGCCAGGTCTCCCAGGAAGCTATTCTGGTAACATTTGTCTGGTGAGTATACGTTGACCATTAAGTCACTTAAGGACCCAAGTCTTTGCTAAGGAAGAGGGGAGGAGAACAGGAGCACACAGATCAAAATTATCCCCAGGTGAAGCAAGTAAAAAAAGAGGGGCAATTTATTGGTGGGGAATAAAATGTGTTTCATTAAAAACCATTATGGGTCATTTTCTGACCTGAAAGTAAAAACAGTTAAGATAAACTTTATCATGCAAATTCAGTGAAAAATTGAATGCATGTGTATCTTGAAACTATTAATTACACTGATTCCAACAGCGATGACATTTCTCAATACGCAGCCGGCAAGGCTTTTGATAATTGATTTACTAATTGGTTTTGCTTGTTTTGCTGTTATCTGCTGTTATCAATTTATTTTCCGTCATATATTTTATCTAAATAGCTTCATTTTTTAAAACTAGGATAGAATGGAAGCAACACACACACACACACACACACACACATATTGAAAGTAAAGGTGTTTTCCTGTACGAGAATATGTATATATGATAAAAAGGAATAAAAACAGCAGTTATTTACCCCGACCGGTTTCATCGCATCTTCAGGGGGTTTGTTCATTTTAATATATATATATATATATATATATATAATGTTCTTAAATATAAAGTATTGGCATCTCTTAGCAGCGGCCTTGTACCACTGAACTATCTCTTAACCACAAATTATTCGTGACTTCCCCGCCTAGCTTTCTCAAGTGCTGGCCATGTCGTCTTAGGTAATGAATGAGGGCAATGATCTACGAATTTCAGGTGAAAATAAATCTTACCCGGTCATTGGGCCCTAAAGAAATTCTGGGAAAATAATCATCATTAGTACCTCCAGGGTTCTGCAGAAAATGAGTACGGTTAGATTACAAGTATATCAAAATAACGCTTCGTATTAAAATTGCATTATTTCACAAACGAATAAATAGGCAGCACCGCCCCTTTATATAAATGACCCCAAATAAGGCACCAGAACGCAATCTACTAATTTGTTTGCATTTTTATATGGAGACGATAGGGAATTATTTTGGGTCGCATGCACGTATTAAAGAAAGCAGCCTTGTCAATGCTGTAGACACATCAGACAAATTTTCAAAATAAATTGGAACTGTAACTTGAATAGATAGATAGATAGATAGATAGATAATAGAGTTTTATCTTAATGAGACGTGACTTGTGGTTTAAAAATGAAAATAACTTTAACTTTGATAAAAGTAACTCTTAACACTATCATTTATGATTCAGAATATAAATAGTCTATTCAATGATAAAATATTGAAAAAAAAACACTTGTTTTTCTTCATCCGTTTATCATTTATTTGTTAATCTTCACTATGGTGGAGGTGGCAAAGGTAACAGGTGAGATTAATGGACAATAGCAAAGTTATAGAATGTAAATGTGACCACTTATTATTGGCTAATTCATCCATTTTCATCACGTCTCCCCATTACTGTTGCAATTAATTCTAATGCTTGAATACTTCACATACATCTTGGAACACCTTCGTCATTCAATACAATAGTTGACAAGTGGCCAGTTAGTACATTCATTGTCACATCCCGCAATAAAGTATGTCGTCTTATTCATTTCAAGTTATTGTTATGGATCCCTTTTCTTATTCCTCATTATCTCCGGTAACTATGATTCATGGGTGTAATTCATAAGCGAGTTATGGGAGGAATAAGAGCTTGAAAACTGAAGTTATTAAAGACGTATTTCAGTGCTCTGCCCCCTTCAAAGTACATAGGCTGAAAATGAAATGACCCTCCACGCAGTTTTAAATAAAATACTGAATCTCCTTGACAACCAGCGTCCAATGAGATATCTACTGACGTCACAAAGTGAATGTTCGCCATACATTTTCTGTCCACTCGAAAGTGAACTGGTGTGGCAGGAATAAAAGAAGCTGACACCCTTTGCCGATTGATAGAGGAGACCACAGGTGCGAGGTAGGTTATAATTTTTGTCTATCCAAATCAAAATCCGCGTGATTAGAGATGTAATTCAGCTGGGATGGCTCTATTTTGGATTTACATTTAGAGGGGATGTACAATACTGCGTACAATTAATCATGCATTAAAACGATTATAATGATAATCAATGAATTCAATTTTCAGTTTAAATCTATTGGGGTTAGTACGAATATACTGTATAACGCTATCTCCCTCTCTCTCTCTCTTTCCTGTAAATTATTTTTCTTTTTACCCCTTCTGACTTATATTCCTTGTGACATTTTTCTTACATTTATCAAATGTTTAAGACGGAAATCTTGATGTAACATTTTACAGGATATTTTCTGTCAACGTGTAGGATTATTTTAAATTTCATTTAATCGTACTGTATGAAACAGTATTAAGTATACAGAAAGCCGTTTTTATCATAAAAACTTATCTCCAGACTCACATTACCACCTTACCATTCACTATGATTCATTATCACTATTGAATTTGCCTATAAATTAATTTGGCTTTTACAGATATTTAAATTAAGAAACGCTGAAAATTCTATTTTATTATATCTGCACTAAGAAATTCCTGTTAAAATTAAACAGTCTGTATTTGCTAGTTTTTAGTTTGATACCTTTAGTTTATAAAGTTTATATTATACGTAACGCTGAGACGAACGTCGCATGAATTAAATCATGATTACCATGATTATTATCATGACACTTGTAACAACGTATTACAGATCAGGATGAGACTTATACTTTTGTGTCTGGCGCTGGTCTGTGGGACCTATGGGGCTAACTTGTCGAGGGGTAAGTTTTATTGAACCAGTAATTGTCCATAGCCATGCGTCTTTTTTCTTTAAGTATTTCAAATGACTGGAGAAAAAAGTTCCCATTAAAATGGCAGACGATGTAGGGACCTAGCATTCGAAGACAAATCATAAATAGGAATTGTTATAAAATCTTTTAAAAAATAATATGATCACCAATTCTTTTTAATTTCCTTGACGTTCAGTTTTGAGAACTTCAGTCTCGAAGAACTAATTTATATGATCATATGTCACTAGTATATTATGAAGTTCTTTGAAAATGTAAGTTAAACATAAACAATACCCTGTAGATTTATGCATATCGTGTCAATTCCGTAAGTGGTTATATAAGCCACACGCTACCGGAAGATTGCATGGTCACACACAGTAGAAGTTAACGAATGCGTCTTGTATGTTGTTTGAATTGACTACACAGTAAATTATAGATCTTTTTAATTATAGACTTTTCGTGTTATTTTTTCTTTTTTCACTTAGAGGAAGCCAAGGCACGGTGTCTAATTGACAAGCCTACTGTGACGCAAGGTGTCGCCTACGTCGCCGACGAAGACTGCGCCTATTTCTGGCAGTGTGACTTTGCTTATGGGTATCTGAAAAATGTCACCCTTCTTCAGTGTCCCATTGGAACGATGTGGGCGTCTGTTGCTGACCCGGCAAACCCCCCTCCCCCGGGCCAAGAGGCTGTGATCTGCCTCCTCTGTGAGATACACCCTCTCCAGAAGTGCATGGAGCAGCACCCCATTCCGTCCCCGCAGTGCCCAAACCGTGAGTACCACATCCTTCTAGCTAGCACGCAGAATAAATAAATAAATAAATAAATAAATAAATAAATAAATAAAGGAATGAATAAAGGAATAAAACAGTTAACAGAATAATTATTTAGGGAAATTGTACGAATATGTCATTTGATTAGAGATATCGAAAAATTAAAACTATAAACAAAATTACATTAATTGTGTATCTTCATTAATATATGCATGAATTATTGAAGCTGTATATATAAATGTACAGCTGATATCTAGTTATATCCTGAATATTTTTAGCAAGGAAAGCTATTATAAAATACATATTTGGGGTATTTTTTCAACCTTTCGTGGAAATATATAGACATTTAAATTGACTGATTGATCAGATTAATAAACGAATTTAACTCATACCTAATAAAATAGATAACTATATGTTAATGATATTAAGTGACTTTACCTTTACCTGAAATGAACTGAATATATATTTTGAACTAAGATAAATTTACTTTACATTCTCAAGGTTTGTTTAGTACAAGTCATTTAAGAACAAATTACTTTTTTTGTATTTTGAGAAAAGCCTTGCATTGTACTTATATTAATTTGAACTGCATCCTGTTTAATTGTTTTACATTTATCTTAGCTCCACCCCCGAAATCCACTACGCCTGAGCCAAGACCACCCCTTGGAGATAGTAAGTTTCTATTAGATTGTATTCGACCGTTTTTATTCCATCAGTATGTTTACAAAAATTGAAAAATGCATGTATCAATATATAGTGGGTTTATAGTTAATTAGGTACGAAGTTTTTGTTTAATGGGAATATTAGGTATATCTCATGCAAATACATAGATTTGGCCAAGTGCAATCTTTGAGGTTTTAGGGTATTTACTTTTACTTCGTAACTTGTTAAAATGTTTCTAAGAAAAAAAATGTACTTCTTCTCTACCAGAATGCACTGATTCACGTGTACGCACAAAAGGAGAACAAAAACACAAAGCCAAACCAAACACATGTTATCCAAGTGATAGGTAAAATCCATATGCATCTAATTTTTCACTATGACCGAAAAGTTCGAAACAAATATATAAAGAAATAAGGTTTTAAAATGATCGAAGTATTTGTGTAGTGCGATTAATTCAATTAATCACCATTATTTCAGAATACTGTGAAATCAACGGGCATCAGTTTCAGGAAATTTTAGGAGAGACCAGAAAGGTGTGGTACCTGAATTCAAATGGGACAAAGGATTGTGCAACATTGGTTTTTAACTTCAAACCAGACGTGTGCGCATGCGTCGGGGAACGTAAGTTTTTCAGATAACATAATGTACCGGTTATTTTGTTATTCAGACTACTTTTATGTATTAGCAAACAAAAAAAAACGATTCTTCAATTTGCTTTTATTTCCCTGTTTCGTTTATTTATTTATTAATTTATATCACTATTTATTTATTTATTTTTTTATATATTTATTTATTTAGTGAGTTAGTGAATTAGTTAGTTATTGCTCGATCACAATTATTTTACCTAAGTGAAAAAACCTTGTTTTAGAGCTGAATTTATCGAAAAACAGCCTTTTACGTAGTCAATCATATTAACTAATTGTGAAAATTACAGGTGAGTATCCAATGTGGTGGTCGTTCACCGAGAACATGAACGCATTCGGTAACAGAGCGTTCGCTGGCGTGGAGCCCGAGGACTCGGTTGTTCTCTCGTCGACTCCAGGCTGCGCAAACTTTTCTGGTGATGGTGAGAAAAAGTTTAAGTTGCGATGATTTGTTCACCCTTTTTTATCTGCATGTACATGTATATGCATAAGAAACATGTGTGCAATGATACGTTCATATCTTTTTTTTTTTTTTTTTTTTTTATGAAGCCAAACGCATTTAGAAAAAGTAGGTAATATTTATGGGGAATTATTTTATAAGAAAATGTACTTTATTTATTTTTAATTAATTAATTGATTTATTAATTTTTGTTAGAAAGATACTCGTATCATAGGAATTTGTGTATCAATTATATGTTTAAAATATATACACACTGTATGTATATATGTATTTTTTTTTTTTTTTAATTTTCAAGGCGGACTTCAAATTCCTTTTTTCAAGAACATGGGTCCAAAACAAAACTGGAATGTGGCCGTTGTGTTCAGTAGGACCCAGGACCAGCAGGCTGTCATTGTACACCGGACACCAGGGATTTATATAGACGGGGATGACATCATTGTATCTGTTGACGTCATGGATTACTACGGCAACACGCAGTCAGTGGTCGTGGTAGTCAATGTAAGTGTTCTGGCGCGCGTGGGCGTGTTTGCGTGAGTGTTAATCCTTTAAGAAATGAATAAATGTACAGTGTATTTATACGAAGGTTTAAATCTTACGATTTGAAAAGAATTCATGAATAAGTATATTATAAGAGAAATACAAACGACAGACAAAATGGTTTTGTGCTCATGCAGGTGCCCACAGGACCGGGCTTTCTAGGTTTGACCATGACGTGGAATGGGCGTGATCTTGACGTCACTGTTTACACACAAAGTGGCGGAGTGTTCCCAGACATCAGTCTGTCATAGGTGAGACTGGTTCGTCCGAGTTAAAAAAGTTTAATAGTCGTCATAAAACAATTTTTGATTTTGTTAATGCATGAAAATTTTAATAAAAATTTATAAACTTCATGAATACCATTCACTGTTTATTCATTTAGATATTGTTGATTATCCACAGATTCATCCGTTTTATCATATATACCCCAGGCAGACAGACCAGCATCTGCTGTTGAAATCTGAGTCCACGTATCATTCCATGATTTACTTATTGTTACAGACCCCAATGTAGAGAACCTATGGGCCATATACTATCCTCCTCAGGAACCCTTGTTCGTAGGTCACGTTCCGAATCCTCCGTACGTCTCCCCAGCCCCCAGCTATGTAGGACAGATATGCTTCGTAAGTATGCAAATTATATATATATATATGGTTGGGGGGGGAGGGGGGTTAAAGAGGATGGAATAACTGAAGTGGGTAACGATGGGGTAGGGCGGTTAGATAAGAGAGGGTGAAGGTACCGGTAGGTTAGGTGGTGTGGAAGCAGTCGGGATGGAGCGTACTTGAATGGCTTAATGTGGGCGGAGGCGATTGGAGGGGTAAGGTGGGTTAGGGGTCGTACTGAGTGGGGTGGGGTGGGTAGTAGTACCAAGCCCATAGGCAAGGGGGTTGGGTGGGTTCGAAAGAACCCCTTTTTTTCGCGGGGAAAATGTCCTGGTTAAATTTGATATAGGTAAACTAAGGTTTCATGACAAATGGTCCATTTTTTTTTTCAAAAAAAGACCCCAACTTTTGCAATGCCTGGCTACCAGCCTGAGTCAGTAGTGTATAGCAAATAGGGGGAAGTTGATCCAACCGGTCTCTTATTTTATCACACGTTAGACTCAATCGCCTCAGTATTCGTATTATTTAACCGCTGAATGGAAATCCAAAGAGAATGAGCGCGTGTTATTCAGTTTTCATTTTTTTTTTCATTTCAGTTATACTTCACAGACAGGGGCTTTGGCGCCGCAGGGTCTGCCGGCGCTGGTGATGAGAAGGCTGCCATTAAGGACGTCTACAAGGGTCCGGCGTTTGCAGGTCCTCCGTTCAATGAATTGTGAGGTTACACCACCAATAATGCTAGAAACCGCGATAATCGTGTTTAACGGAAAAAGCGCGTCATGAAGAAGTCAACAAATAATACATTTGTTCCTTTGATTTTTTACTGGGAAATTTTCAGCAATGCGAAGAAAGATGACCTCTCGCAACAGAAAAAGGCAACCCATTGTTAAATATGACATTGTTGATTTTTGCATTTTGAAAAAGTACATTGTATGGTATCTGCTAAAATTGATAGCTCATTACGTCTGTAATTATATTTGATAATTAAGGCCTAGGCAATGATTACAATATTTGGTCATCATTTTTACGTTTCCAGGACACGTTAAGCATGTGGCTTTTTTTTCCGAGGACCGAACTTTTAACAAAACAACCAAATTAAATATTTTTGGACAAGATGTGTAGCGACTGCCCAGGGATACTTTTGGTTGCTCTTAATGTAGACCGAGATACCTATTTATGAATAAATAAACATGCCTAGCTTTAAAAATGAATTAGTTCATGTCATTGTTTATATGTGTTTGTAAGATAGAAAGACAGAGAGAGAGAAGTGTGTGTGTGTGTGTATGTGTGTGTGTGTGAGAGAGAGAGAGCGAGAGAGAGAGAGAGAGAAAGAGAGGGAGAAAGAAATAGAGCACCCGAATTAAACGAATTTGTGCTTATATGAAACATCACTTTCCCATGTCATACATCATTTTATCATTTTAACTACACGCATACCCCCCATATTACTCCAAATGATATAAATTTGGTCTAAAATTTGGTCTAAAATGATCTAAAATTGATCGATCTAATCTCTGGGAATGGGGTCAATGAATGCAATCCAACTCGTTTTGATTCAGTAGCTTTTCCCGTATAACAGCAGGTCATACCACCTGTTAACCGTGATCGGTAGAAAAACGATATCTCATCGGCAGAAGTATTTGACAAATATGTTTTACTCAAAATTACCATCACTGCAATCGCACCAGTAATTAAACACTTGAATGTTTTTTTTTCTCCTCTTAGGGTCTCGCTAAAAGTAAAACACGCCTGTTGTGTACCGCATCTGATCCCATTGTACCCTTTAATATCATGGGTAAAGCCAAAATAAATGTTAGTATAAAACAAACTCCGAGCTCCGTGTCGGGTTCTCAAACACGACTTCCTGTGCATCATGAACTTTACCTTTCATGTCTGGGACTGGGGTTTCGTGGGATGAAATGCGGCACCCGGATTTTCGATTGGGAATAGCAGATCTACACATGTACATCCAATCTGGCGCTCTCCGTGACAAGGTTGAAAGTTTCCATCTGATCACCTCTTGTCAACGAAACTGTCGTGGCTGCGTGGTAACTCTGCTGACTTGTAGCAGGCAGGAACTCGGACTCTGGTTCGAGTCCCAGCAGCTACTGTGTCAATTTTTGCCAAAATTAATTTTTAAAAAATTGCGATTGATTACTATAAGAGGAAACTCGCACGTACGGAGGGTGGGCGGGTCAGTCACGGAGCAGTCGGTAGCGTGCATGGATACAAATGAGACAGCCAACGCGTCATCAACCTTGGTAACGCAAAGTCACGGGTTCGAGTCCCGGATGAGGCATGTCACGACAACGACATGGCCCCTGAATCGGGATGCCACGAGACCAAAACGAATGAGGGCTCTCGTGGGACTTAGCAAATTACCTTTTGCATAAAAATACGGAATACTTCAGAAAGTTTACATCTCCTTGGACAATTACATTTCCTTTCTCTTCAGTTAAAAGTACTTTCATTGGTGCCACGATCTTGAACTTAAATTGAGCTAAAGCTAACTCCGTATGTTCTGCATTTCATCTTTTTGGTGGGATTGCCAGAGAGAAAACTTTTAACAAATGTTGCGTCGCCTCTACTCCTTTTATCAGGTACAGGTTTTGTCTTTTTATGCCCCTCCTTTCCTATCTTGGGCCCTTGCTTCTCACGGCTGTTCATATGTTCATACCGTACCCGGGGCAAGTCCGCAGTCGACATTTGAAAGATTAAAGACTACTCAATACTGAAACCGCAGAGGTGTGAACAGCTGTGCATCTCACCGTGCTCTATAACGTCAAAGGTGAAAACAAACGTTATCTCAGTGCAAAACAAAATGAAAATAAAAGCATCTGAAGTCGTCTAACTAGGAACGTTCAGAGCAGGCCCATCAATGAATGCAATCCAACTCGTTTTGATTCAGCAGCTTTTCCCGTATAACAGCAGGTCATACCACCTGTTAACTGTGATCGGTAGAAAAACGATATCTCCTCGGCAGAAGTATTTGACAAATATGTTTTACTCAAAATTACCATCACTGCAATCGCACCAGTAATTAAACACTTGAATGTTTTTGTTTTTTTTTTTCCTCCTCTTAGGGTCTCGCTAAAAGTAAAACACGCCTGTTGTGTACCGCATCTGATCCCATTGTACCCTTTAATATCATGGGTAAAGCCAAAATAAATGTTAGTATAAAACAAACTCCGAGCTCCGTGTCGGGTTCTCAAACACGACTTCCTGTGCGTCATGAACTTTATCGTTCACTTCTGGGACTGGAGTTTCGTGAGATGAAATGCGGCACCCGGATTATCGATTGGGATAGCAGATCTACACATGTACATCCAATCTGGCGCTCTCCGTGACAAGGTTGAAAGTTTCCATCTGATCACCTCTTGTCAACGAAACTGTCGTGGCTGCACGGTAACTGACTTGCAGACAGGCAGGAACTCGGACGCTGGTTCGAGTCCCAGCAGCCTCGGGTGATATTGACTTGCTTGCGACAAATTGCCATTTTTGATTTGGGTTTGGCATATTGTTGTTTGAGCCTCGGGTAATGTTTGACTTGGTTGTGACAAATTGTGTTATTTTTTATTTGGGTGTGGCAGATTGTTTGAGCCTCGGGTAATGTTTGACTTTGGTGAGATAGACCGCGATGAATGTGCCAAACATACAACAGGTTGTGTCCACACGCTTAAGTGTGGCAGTGATAGGTGTGGAACTGACATAATATAAAACAAACAAAACCCTTAGTTTTTTCAATGAGTTTAATTTTCCAGAAAATTAGGGAAAATGTTCAACAACTAGATGCAACTGCTCCAAAGCAAATATCAAAACCAACCAAATTGGACAATACCTACATGGACAATGAACCATACAAATTGGACAATGCCTACATGGACAATGGACCATGCAATTCTATTCTTGCATGTACAGGTAAGAAAAACCAACAAGAATGACACTTTTGCAAATGACCATTTACTTAGGGGAAAAAAACTTACATTTGTGTAGAAATAATACACAAGTTGCTAGTATTCAGTATAACTGTACCTGAATTAAGAGTACATTATCATTTTTGGATCAGAGAGTTGACTGCAATATATGGTCCTGCTTACGATAACCTTCAGCTTCCTATGATGTATCTAAGAAGGGCCTTTTACGAGGTATATAAATTCTACCAAGATACAATTTTATAACAAAATGTGATGATAAATATATCCCTAGGCGTTTGTTTTGTTATTTCATATAATAAAGCAGAAAGGATAAAGCCAGAGATTCTACATCTTATGTAAACTAGTCTTAAAAGTATATACACAAAATAAGTCAATGCCGTACGTAACATACAACAGCTGGGGCAGGTTTGAGACCACCAAAAATACTTTTAATATTACAAATTCAAAACATTTACAAAGGCAAACACATGCATTATTTGAACGTTTTCATCCTCTAAGGTACAAAGGCCATTGTTTCCATCAATATGTCATGCTACAAACTTGTAAAAAGGCAGGCTTGTTTAGCCTTCAAGACGATTTGATAGTCATCTGAAAAGAGAATTCTGAAGGTCATACCTGGCTTTTAAAGATTATGGAATAGAACCCATTATAAATTGTAAAGGTATACGATCTGCATTTGAAAATGTCCCAGAATTATATAATATTTCATGTCTCCATATGTCCTGCAAGGATACCTATCTTTCCCAATTCAGCCATTAAAAATAATGAAACCCCTCATATAAAATAACCAGATGCCAATTTTTTTCCTTTTGAAATGTAGAGGAAGACAAGGCAGCCAATGAGACTGGTCAATCACTTAGAACTAGATTGCTGAATGTAGAACTAACTGCCCAATTAGAAAAGGTATCAAACATTAAATCACAACAACAGTCTTTCAATAGGAAAGATTGATTTTTCTGTTGTGCTTTGATCTGGCTGGAAAATCCCCAATGGGAATTTAAACNTACACGCTGGTGGTACTAACTATACATGTTATATTTACTGATGTCCTTGAAGTCCACTAGAGGGTCATGGTGTAGTACTCGAAAAAGGTCATAGGTCAAGTAGACCTGAGGTGAAAATCAATCTTCCAAAGAAATAACAATTCTTAAGTGCAAATTATATTTCTTAGGAAGATATTATAAATCTGAATTTATCATTCAAAATATTATTTACCACGTTGTAGATAGTGCCTCATTTAAACAGTTGCTTTAATTCGCCATCAGAAAGTTTAATATTCAAAATTTTTTTTCTATGTCCTTAAAATTAAAAAGGGTGAAGAGGCACATTTTTATCAAATCACTTTTTACAATGCCAACCAAATTTCATTCACAGAAATATGTCGCACCACACATCCAAGGACAAAGAAGTTGCTCCAAGCCATCTGTACATCATAACATACTAGTACGCAAAACTTTGGAGCCATTTCTCACCTTTCAGCAATATCATAATACTGGTCACTGAATCTGAGCCTGCCACCAAAGGCATACAGATAGTGGTCAATTGCCACCAACGCCATTCCAGATCGAGCTTTTTCCATTTCTGCGACAAATGTCCATTGGTTGGTCTCGGGGTCGAAGCATTCTACGCTGGCACGGTCAGTATGGTAAGCCTTGTCGTATCCACCTGAAAGAACAATTTTAATATGAATTTTAAGACTATAAAATTAATTCTATGGGGATAAGATATTACATAAAGAAAATAATTTAGCCAATAAAAATATTAAAATATACACTTTCTGTAATAGTTCACCCTGTAAAAGCGTGTGTTAATTTTAAAAGCTTTAAAAAGTGTAAGAATATGAATCATCAAGTTGAGACCACAAACATACAACATAGAATCAAACTCCTTCCACATCTTTCACATATATTCATCACACATACCAATAAGCTAATTTCCATATTCCAGTATACCCTTGGGAACAGATTTTATGGTTAGGCATTATCATTATTATTATGCTTGTTCCTTCATACAGTTAATTCAGGGTGACCCCAATTGCACAAGAATTACACAGAGACCAAATGTTTTACCCTTCAAATTATAAATAAATAAAAAATATATAATATAAACAAAAATAATAAACAAATAAGGCTGGTTTTTCCAACCTGAGCTGTATTTTAGTCATTTAGTTTTTCAGTGTCCAAATAATAAATTATATCCTTTTCCTTTGATTGTGTTTACAGTGAAAAGTGCATGAGATGATAATAACAGACGCAAGCCATGGCTATACACACGGATATACTGTGTCTGTGCATAAAAAGAAACATACAACTATTATACCTGCTACATAGATGACCCCGTCACATACTGCCACTCCCGCGCCAGCTCTACGACGCTGCATGTTAGGAACAAAATGCCACGTATCAGTTTTTGTATTGTATCTTTCCACGATGTTGAAACTGCTCCCTCGATCTTCTCCACCTGCGAGAATAAATCAAGAGTTCTTATTTGAAGTGTTTAAGCAAAGCTGCAATGACTGCACATGCAGACATGACGTAAACTCTGACAGCACTGACAGATTAACAACTTTCTTTAAAGTCAAATGAAATTCATACATACTGCCAACATACGGTATTAAACCCAAGACGTAACTGCACACTTTTAGCTAGAAAACAAGAGAGAATAATGATCCAAAATATTTTAACAATAAAAACATTTTTTTAAAAATTACAACGAAACTTGCTATGAGAAGAGCAGTAAAATGAGAGAATGAGACATGGTCAAGGCTGGATTGGTCATAGATGTATATATTTATTGTTTTTTTTTTTTTCTATGTCTGCAACACAGGATATCAGATCAATTTTCTGTCATACCAACTGACATTCATACATACCAATAGCATACAGATACTCTCCACAGGACACTACGGCCACAAAGGATCGTGGGATTTTCATGTCAGCTTTACTTGTCCAGCATTTAGATATGGGGCTATAGCATTCCACGCAGCGCAGGTACAGGGTGTCGTCCTGGGTCTCTGCCAGTGCACACTCTCCGCCCACCGCGTACAGGAGTCCATTCACTGTTGTCGCACCAACAGCTGTTCTCGCTACAGTCATGTTGCCCTGAATTGAATGATGGAATTGAAATCTTTCTTGAGAACTTTAGAACTGTCTATATGAAGAGAGAGAGAAAGTGAGACATTTTGCTAACCAGCAAAATTTCTACACTAACAAAAGATCTCTTTAGTTACTGAAATGTATTGCATATAACCTGGCATTCATTTAATCAGCATCAAGGACATTTTACATTGTTCTATATCTTTAGTAGTTCAAATTAAGCATTTTGTTTTCAGAAGTGCTACCATGCAATCATTTAACAAGCCTGATGCCAAGTGTACCAGTACATGCAATGTATCACTAGCAATTTTGTTTTAGACATGGAATCTGAACAAATTACCATCTGAGTCCACTGGTCTTGAACAAAATCATATTTCTCGACAGATTTCAATTGGCAGTCTGTGCTATTTCTGCCTCCAAGGACATATATAGACTGGGGTTGGGCTCGGCTTGCTATCCTTCCCAGCATGCCACTCTCATTCTTTATCTTCACTGCCTGAGCAACGATACTCTGGCATTTTGCACAATTTCGCACAAAATCACACTGTAAAACAACATTCTCCAGATAGTTCAAGTCAAGCAAGGCAAGGCGGACATAGGGTAAAATTTGACAAGCATTCTCTGCTCGAGCATATGGATCCCACTCGATCCAACGAATTGTAGCATCTGCCACATCCTCTTCACATGTAACTTGTAACTGGTCACTTTTGAGTAAATTGAGCAGCTGTCCCTCGGGGAGTTGTAGAAACTCGTCTGTGTGAGATAAATCAAGGAAATGCTGAGCTATGTAATTCCAGGAAATCGTGAGAAGATCTGAGCTTGAGTATGTGTCCGCAAGGTGGTAGATTCCTGGAAATTTTAAAGAAATGATGAGTCAAAAACGTTTTTTTTTTCTTTTGGAAGTAGGCAAGTCCATAACTCGAGCAGATATTTCATGTGAAGTGCCGTATAACGTATGTTACAGTTTTCATAAAAACATGACACAAGTGAAGTCGATCAAAGTCCAGAATGATAAACATGGTCCCTACTTAAAGCAAACTTGAAAACCTTTTGTTAATTTTCTGGTTACTGGCCACTTTTTACTACTTCGGATCAAAAGATTCTTAAACATTTGCAGCCCAAAGCCTTGGGACAGAGAGTGTGCCTGATACAACATAAGGGAAGACCACTCACCTAAACAGTTTGTAGCATCCAGCTGAGTCTGCAAAAAGTTACTACACACACTTCGCACACTGCCGATGTTCAGCATGCTCGCAGCGTGCAACACAGCCTGCACATTATCAACCGTAATCTCAATCTTCCCAGTGTACATGAAATCCAGTAAAATCCTCATGGCAGCTGGGTCAATGCCATGTATTTCCACCTGATTTTTCTCTGTCTCCAGCATACCATTTGTGAACATGGCACGTAAATACGGGCTGCTGCCAGCGAGGACAATTTTGTGTGCGTGAAACTCATGTTTTTCAATGAGAAGGACTATGTCACAGAGCTCGCATTTTTTGCGTAGTTCGTCCATGGTTTGGAAGGCATTCACCATGTGCAGGTGGATCCCAAAAAGTCTCGAGTCAATCATGGTGGCTGTTGAGTAGGAAGTTTGCAAATAATCTCAAATTGATGATTCACACCAGGATCTTCACCAGCTCATGGCTACCTAGAAGAAAGAGAGAAAAAAAATTAAAAGATATGATAATCTGTTATTTCTGTTGGATTTTTTTTTTCCAACTAACAAAAGATGTTTCAAAACACTTCACTCAGATGAAATTAACATGAGACCTTTCTTCTTCCTTACAGTGTATCACTGTACAGCACGTAGTATGTCTTCTTTCCTATTGTGTAAGATCATACTAGTATATACCACTTTTGTATTGCCTAAAATGGTTGCCCTACATTTCCCTATAAAATTTATATATGGATATTTTAGCATGAAAATACTAATTGGTTAATAAGGTGACTCGCTGGAACAAACACAAACACTAATAAAAATTATAAATTTAAAAATGAATAAATAAATAGCAATTTTCTTAATTTTATTCATCTTCCTATCTGCATCAACTCAAGCTGCTGACAGCGAAAGTTCAAAGCTCTAAAAATCATTCATTCACAAATTACAGCTGAGTCTGCCATAAACCCCTAACCCCTGAAGTCTCTTTTGTCAGAAAATGGTAATTTTAATAGATTTTTGTACATTAAAACATTTTATGGCTGGGATACAAATATCACTGCATGCCCTATAGCCTCTTCCTTCAATCAGCACTTCTTCATTTTCTTTGACAGTTGCTCTCAACAGCGAGTCGACAACGCTATTTTGAGGTAATCTATGACCACAGGGGGCACTACTAGTCTTTTTACAAAAAATGTTTTGAGCAGACCATTCCCCACAGGGCCCCACAAGGTGATTTTTGTATAGTATTATATAGTATTTTACAAGGGCAATTTTGAGGTTTCTGTCCTCTAAGTACTACAGAACCCCTCGCACAGGATCCCATCTAACTGTCAATGTTCTATTAATATTCAATATACATGATGAAGACAAAGAGATTAAAAGTGCTGTCATGCAGGCAACCTTGTACACAGGTTTTTGCAAGTGAATATGAAAATATACAGTATGAATCACGGCCTATTCATAGGCACGCGTTCTGATACCAGCATGCCGAGATCAATTAGACCAACTTTCTCTATCAGCTTTCATGAAAATAGAATTGCCTGGAAAATATGTCTGTCGTGTTTGAAACACACTGGACTGAGTAATTACTGTAATTGAATGTATTAAACTATTGAAACTTAGATTTGAGACTCCATTCAAAAAAATTAAAAATATATATAGGTAAATAATAATAAAATTAATAAGCAATAAGTGTACTGCAATACTGTACTGTTCTGAGTCAATGTGCAAGAAAGAAGAAAAATTTAAAATATAGAATTCATTATATATTATTTTAAAATTTCTGAAAAACTGACACTTATATTCACTTCATGAAATTTACTTGCATCCAAACAGTGTTCTGTTAGATGAAAACTGTATGCAAATTTTGAATGCAGTTTGGTTTCAAGTCAGATAAAATAAGTATTCACCCCTGAAATATGATAAATTTTACAAAAGCAAAAAATATTTTTTAAAACATAAGGGGTTTGAAAGTTGTGGGTAATTACCATAATAAAGGTGCCATTTCTTTGGGTTCATCACTGGATGCCATGGCAACTGATGTGGGAGGGGGGTCAACTGACAATCAGCTTGTTGTTGACAGAGAAAACTCATAATATGTATGTTCATCATAAATTAAGAGTTCAACTCAGGTGTATCTATGTAATTTAGGTCAACCACACTCAGGTTAAATCCTATTTATACTGCATGAGGGTAATGCCAGTGCAAGTAACCTAACTTTAACACCATAACTAGCATGTACACAAGCACATAAATTTATACTTAATGTTGTGCTTTAGTATAGCTCTTTAGTATGAAAGATCATGCATTTCCTATATTTAGCAAGTTATTTCAAAGAAAAACAATCTGTACTAGTTATTAAACCCTTCCAAATATCACACAGAATTTATATATTCATGAGCAAATAAAAGGTATGCCTTACGTATCATTTCTGTGGCCTTTAAATGGGCTGCTGTTCATCATATCACAAAACGCTGGAGGAATTCCAATTTATTCCCCATCAGATTTTGTGTTATTTCTTAACACCTGCTCTCTCTCTCTCTCTCTCTCTCTCTCTCTCTCTCTGTCAGCCATACAGGTTGAGATGCTGTGCATAATATCCCCCCCCCCTCAATTTAAAGACTAAACTGAGTAAACTGAGTACTAGTACAATAATGATAGCCCATATATACACTGTGTACAACCATGTACTATTATCTATCACCATCATCATTAGACCACACGAATGGAAGGGTTTAACACTTAAGGTATCTTCCCAGAACAGTGTAATCCTGCATCATGTATTTAAGGTATTTAAGTTAGAAATGAGAATATATGCACCTCTGACATATATACTAGTACAGCATATTCCCTACGAAGGTTGAGGGTTGAGGTGTGTTTTAAATTCAAAACAAGAATGAAGAGATGATAAACCTTTATAGAATGATTTCTAAAAAGAAAAGTAAATGTGGTATGTGCCCTCCAATACCCCCCCTTCAACTCCCAACTCAAAAAACAAATCAAAGGAAAAAGCAAACGTTAGAATTACGGAATGAAAATTAATATATATGCAGATTGAACCCACCACAAAAAACAATGACAATGACATTTTACAAAGTATACATGTAGAAGCTGATAGTCATGGACATCTCAAAAAAGTGAAAGCAGCGTGTACTAGCTAGTACTATCAGAAAGAGTATCAATTTAATAAACTGTACTTAAAAATAAGGTCAAAAAACAATCCCTTTGTCAGAGAAATTCCTGAAAATGAAAACACAAAAGTGTGCCCCTCGCCCCTCATTAACCTTTCCCTCCTTCGGTTTTCTAAATCAAATCACAGTCACCAACTACTAATTGTCATTCTTGATCAACATATGTTCCTTACCGTTCACCTGCTACTTTATGTCGGATTCACCTGAAAAATATGCGTCACACCTGTTCAAAAAACGATATCCGAGTCTCCCATGCAATTCGACCAGTGTGCCCTTTACTGTTTATTCTTGTCCAACGAGACGGACGTCATCAGTGCGGGGTTAACTTTAGATCTTATCTAGAAGTGCCAGGGGATTTACGTCAATGAAAAAAGGCGAAGGGCCCAGGGGAGCTAAATTCAAAATAAAACAGCTACATTTGAGCTTAGATGAGAAAGGGCGATTTAGACACACCTGCAAACTGCAAAAATAAATATTAAACCTCACCTTTGTGTCTCGCTCCTTGGCCAAGTGTCTTTGTGTTGTTTATTCTACACATAAAAATGCTAATCGCGATATTTCCGCTTCTTTCCTTGCGTGAGCCTCATGGCAAATACTTCCGGTAGATGGCGGCTTTAGTCAAGACAGGCCATTCCCGTGTGTTCTCCATTAAATATTAGGGGACTATTAGGTGAAGGTGATAGCACTGGTAATCTTAGAAAGGCCAGGTGCTCATCAGAAGAATAAACGTATGACATGTGGAATATTTTATTTGATTCAATAATAATCATCATCATCATTGCTATCTGTAAAATTTCAGGCTGTAGGCTACGGAAAATCAGACAATCAAAAATGTCTGAGGCAGCTGTGCTGGGTGTACATGTATATTTATACGCCTCGCCTAAAGTGGCTGGTTATATGTTTGTGTCTTGTGTGGTGCTCATCAAAACGCTGACTGAAGGAACAGTTTGAATTTTATTATGGACTGGGTAAAAGGAAAAGCTTAACACTTCCCAAAGATACCAAAATATTTTTTCAACTTGGTATTTTACTTTATTTGTGATATTTTTAATCTTTTAGCCTATTTGCTTGTTGATTTTTGTATTCCTCAATTTATTAGTTTTACTAACGTACTAAATCATATATGTATGTATTGAAACTTTGAACCTGAGTGAATTACAGGAGACGACTGTTTTCCAATTCCAACTTTTTTGCTGGACTCGCTGTACATGTAGGCCTATACTGTAACAGGAAGAAATTAACTTTAAGAACGAAACTGATGTTTAAATACAAGGTTTGTATTTTTCCAGCATAAATGTCATTTCATCAGCAGTTTGTTTAGATTACATAAACATGAGGGCTGTAAGGAACACCCGCAGATCTTGTTCGAGACAGCTGCGTAAACAGCGCAGTTAAAACCTTACAATTCCTCATACCTCTTGATAAAAAGACTCAAGTTTTACTTCTTTCTGCAAATCGCTTGAGTCACGGAAAAGTTTCATCATCCAGAACAGTGCCGCTCACAATTTCATGCAGCACGATTGACTTTCTCCCATCAAGATGTTCGTGTTGTATATACTGATACCTACAGTGTTGGACACTCTTCAGACTGGTGTGTTTGTGAGATCCGACCTCGAGGAGGATTCACCACCTGCTGGCCAACAGGTGAAGCTACTGGGTACCCCTTGTTTGCGAGCTAGACAGTGTGTTTGATGGCTTACACGTATGCTACTCTCTTTGCTTGCTTGTACGATTGTGTGAATTAATTGTTGCTTACCAATATTAAAGACTTAATATGAAATTATACACAGGTAGGGCCTACAACCCGAGCCGCCTATACAGTATACTAGCAGTCTGAATAAGTTTTCTTTGAAGAAATGATAATGAAATTAATTTTGTCCAGAATCCATTAAATTGATCAGCAGATTTTAACAAGTAACGATTTAAGAAATGTAGGCTACAAACAATTTTAATGTGAGTAAAATAATCATACCACAAATTTAAAGATCTCTTTAAAATCTAGTCCATTTAGCTTTTTTTTACATATATGTTTTAAATTTCTTAATTGTCATGAGTATCTATAATATGTATAAATGTTAAGTACACTGGAAGATTTTATAGTTAATAACAGTACATAAACTTGTTCAGGGTATAAAGGGGTCGTTATAGATCTTTAATCTATAGCTTATTTATATAAAGCCTACATATCGTCAGTAGTAACTGATCAAGTAATCTTAAATTATCTTAAACAAAAAAGATAGTCATGTGATAATAATAATAGCTAGCAAGAAAACGTTTGACAATTTACATTGCTTATAATGTTCCAGGTTTATCCTTTTGTTTCCAAGAAATGGCTCATAAAAGTGCAACGCATTTTCAACCTAGTTGACGAGAACCGCGACGGCATGATAACTGAGAGAGAGCACACTGACAAAATAGTGGAAAGAGCAAAAGAATATCTGGGAAAAGAGAGCGCGCAGGAATTGAGAGATATATTACAAGAGGCGTGGGAAAATCTTTGGCCCACCGGAGAAATTGGCCATCAAGGTGGGTTTCAGTTTGCTGACGTCATCGGCGTCTTCGCGCGTCTGATTGAAAACGTTAAGACAGAACGAGAGACTAGGCTCACGTTCCGGGGGGTGTTCCATGCAGCTGACGCCGATAATAACGGCAAGCTTAGTCTTGAAGAGCACACCGGGTATTTGAAAGCGTACAACGTACAGGCTGGCTTTCAGGAATCATTTGATTTTGTCGATGAAAATGAAAGTGGTGCCATTGAAAAGAGCGAATTTGTGAACGTGCTCTTGGATTATTACTATAATAAGCATGACTCGTCGCTACTGTTTGGGCCATGAAACATTTGATAAATCGCCTTTTGGCATCTATCGTTCTCATTGTGATGTGTTACTTTGCCCAGAATAAAGCTGCTAGAGTAGGCCTATCAAGGTGTCCATCATTTTGTGCGACGTCTGACGTCATTAGGCAATTCTGATTTCTCCTCGTTATTTTCGTGTTCAGATTTCATAAACTTTACAAATACAGCATTTGAGTAATTATAACAGTAAATGTCCATTGTAAATGTTTGCCAATAATTAATTGACTTAAGACTGCAAAATAGGTCAATATTTGCTACATAAGGTCATATGTGTATATATATCATTCAAGATAACACCAAAATTTGCAACATTGCCGTCATCAAAACACTTAATATCTAGAACGATCTTCACCAAGATTGCCAGTTCCAGATTGCTCCACGTCGTCATTTGAACTTAGCACGAGGTCTGTGTACAGGGTTTCCTGCCAATGGCGCATTGGATGTTCGTAATCTACCGGGGTATAGAAATACAGAATTAATATAAGTAAATGAGGTTGCTGAATTCAAGATCATGCAGCGCAGAAAATAGTTTTAGCGCGGTCTAACTCGCGTTACAAACTTTTAAAGGCTTCAAATTCATTCAAAGCTTGGGTAGTTTTATACAAAGGTTTGACACATTTTCTTCATTGAATTAACCTACTAAACATACCAATATTTTCACTGCAGTGCTCCAGCCCTAGATTGGAGACTTCTCTTTCAGGAACACTACTTGAACTGTTAGCCTCCCGTTCTCGTCTTCGTCTTCTAAAATATGCATTCATAATGTGCGTCACAACTGATTATGCCTGCCTCTACTGAAGCTTAAGTACTAGTATAATCCTACCGTTCTAACGTGCCAAACGTGTGAAACGTGGCCATATTCTTTAGTTAATAGATGCACTTCCCTTATTCATCTTTTGTAAGTGCCCATTGGTCGGAAAAGTAATAGATGCAGGAACAACCCCTACGGCGGTCTAATAATGTTGCAAATTCACTACCTAAGTGACATTACCTCAGCAGTGTTATCACGATTGCCATAACCACAACCGCCGCCACAAATGTGGCGCCAACAACACCACCGACGATCCCACCGATTTCTGGATCTAAAATGTTTACAAAAGTGAAAGTGACAATTTGTTTGATAAATATTTATTGTTGCTGTTTGGGTTTGGGAAGTTGACTAAATACCAAATAATAACAATAATCAAAATCAGACAAAAAATGATGTTCTAGAAATTTTGTAGCTTGTGTTTTTCAGCCATCTAGGCCTACTCGTATAACAGTTGCTGGCACATTTTTCTTTCAAGTTATGTTTCTTGTTACCATTTTACTTATGTTCGAAAAGCCACATACCTTTTGGTTCCGTCCACGTGACAAGCTGTGACGAATTCCCATAACCTGCCGACGTTTTGGCTTTCAAACTACACGTGTACTTAGTCCCCGATGTCAACTGTTTAAAGACGTAGCTTCTTGCATGCATACTGAGCTCTGCAGAGACACCTTTGCCATCAGTGTAACATTCAATCTGGATTGAATAACAGTTAAAATAAAAAAATTGAGTCAAAATGTACAGAACTATGTCAAACGATCCATATTTGTAGTGCGTTTTTATTATTATTATTATTTTTGACAAGCATCGAACAATTACCTTGTAGCCTGTTATTATTCCATTTCTGACACGTGGTGCTTTCCATGAAAATTCTAGAGACGTTTGCGATCTGCTTGTAGCGGTGAAGTTAGAAGGTGGTCCTGGCTCTGTTCAAACAAAAAAGCACGTATTATACCATCATCAGAAGAACATTTGCATAGCTCTTAAACAATTTATATCTGAAGTGAACATATTATTAATCAGTGTAACGTTTTTTCTTCTTTAAATGACATTGGTACATAGCTCAGCACTTCTTGGTTCATACAAACTTGCCTCAACTGTTATTGTTTCAATGGCCTCACTGTACTCCCCGTAACCAAGGTTGGTCATTGCACGAATCTTAATCAAAAAGGAGTAATTAAATTTGTCATTTAAGTGTGCCTCCGGTAAAGAAATCGAGACACTCGAAAAGAAAAACTCAAAGAAGATCAAAGCCTCTTTCATAAAGTATTCATAATCAACGATATCGTATGGCTGGCATCAATTCAAAGATAACTGAGTCATGTTTGCGCAAAAACATGTCTTCGACAAAGCTGAAGAGATACGATGAAAACTAACCCTAAACCAGTGCGTCGTGTTGTATTGAAGGTTGCCTATAGACTTCCCCCTAGTGTCAGAGCTCACAATCAATACCTTCCAGTTAGTCACTTCCATTGTATAACCTATATCATAATCAGTTATGATTCCCCCTGGAGGCCACGGAGCTTCCCAGGTCAACTCTATGGAATCTTTACTCCGACTTACAACGGTAGGCGGTGCCATTTTTGGTGGGACCGGACAATACAGAACCATTTGTTTGGATTTAAGCAAGTCATTACATATTAACTACTACCATTTGTACACTGACTTCGCAATTAGTTTAGTTGGGCCCTATCACTATTACTAAAAGTGCTTTGAACAAACAAGTATTAACACCAACATTACCTATATTTTAGAACATTTTGTAGTACCTACCTCCTTCCGGTGTCCGCCCATTAAGCACCAATACTGGTCCCTCAAGATTAAGATTACTCACTGCTGATATGTACACTGTAAAATTGCTGTATGGAACCAGGTCTTCGATATAAATGTCCTGACTTTCTTTGACAACCACAACGTCTTTCCTGGTGTTGTTTCCGTACTCTCTATTGACATACAGTTTCAGTTTGGCAAATCCATCACACCTATGTACCGCTTCTGTCATATCCTAAAATGGCACGCGTAGAAAAAAGCATAGTAATGTTTCTTTATTATTTTCTATGTTTGTTGTTAATGTTCTCACTACTGAAATACGCATCATATAAACATTCGTAAATTATAGTAAAAATTACATTGTTGTTAGGTTAATATACCAGTAAGCTTATATCTCCCTCAGTAAGATATAGAGACTTAATTAAAGTTCCGATTTGTTTAGATCCGTATAATGTACATCATATAATTAATTAAAGCCAGGCAATACTGATAAGTTTGTTTATGAGCTCGACCGACCATAATTTTGAAAAAAAATGATGTTTTTTTTTCACTCCTATTTCTGTTGGAGTGAAAAAAAAGTGATTTGGGATTGGCTTGCTATGTGGAAAATTTTACAAATGACCCAAGGAAAATCGTAAAGTTACTTTTCTGTGCTTACACTCGCTCACTCTCTGAGGTTGATACTCCTCCCTTTGAAAAAAAATAAGTTACTTAGATAGAGTCGCCGCCCATTTAACATTTTATCATTTTGTCTGGCCAAATGACGAACATGAGTTTTTAATCTTATCTGTGCAGTGTTCCACGGTACTTTCAGGGATAGGATAATGTCTGGTTGTGGAATAATGGAAGGAGCTAGTTAGAAAAATCAGAAAAAATATTTATACCATACTATACCAAAAATCTGTTTATTTTAATTGGCTAAATCTGTGTCAAATGAAATTACATACACAGTGTAAAAATTGCATTCAAGTAGTTATCTGTCTAGAACAAAGTAGTTACAAATTTTTATTATGGATCAAATTTTATGAAATAATACTGCATAGAAGCGGTGTTTAACGATGGTTTCATTTCAATATCGGGGTGTCTGAGTGCTTGATATAAAAGACGCCAACGTGCGAGATATCAGGAACGTTAGGTATAGATACATGTTTTTTTAACCATTTTATTATTATTTAGCATGCTACTCCCTGTCTTCAGTAATTTTGTTCAGTAAAGAAATTATTAACGTTTGAGGGGCAACACCGCAAAAGGCAGAGCCCCAAAGACAATGCTACCCAGTACATGGCATGTTCTTCAGTGCAGTATTGATGGACTCATTTCATCCGGTTTGATAACTAAACACCACATTTTCTAAGCTGATCACCATAAAATTATAGTTGTATCGAGTTAAGTAACATATCATCTATTATCTTCCGAGATTTGGAAATAAGGTAAGAATCATTTTTGACATTCTTACCTCCACATGTCATTTTAGCGACACTCGGACTTTGTTTCCCCTCCTGTCCTTCTTCATCCTCGATAGATACAGTGAACTCATACGCTGTGTACTCCAGAAGGTTTTCAATGGCGATGGACGTGATATCCGCAGAATTTTTCCTAACGTCAATGACGTTACCGTCTTTCCAGACTCTGGCAACGTAAGAGCGTACGCTGCCTTCCCCCGGGTATCTCCCCGAAGACCAAATGTCCCAGCCAATGCTAACAGAATGAAGCGTTCTTGAGGTCACTGTAGGTGCCATCTCAAAATACGGCTTTTCTGTGTGGGTAAAAAGGTATAAGGATACTATATATGGTGGTATTTGTAACTTTGCAAAGCATTTCTAGTAACGTGTCCCTACTTCTGTGACAAAAGATTATTTACTGGAATTACGTTTATTATATAGCAAGTAAAAAGGTTTATTTACGCTGATGGCATCCGTAGCCTTTCCAGTAGGTTTGACACCCTTCAGGACACCTGAAGCCATTGGGTATACTGCAGGTAAAATTTCCTAGGCAGTGGCACGTGTATTCACATAATGGCCCAAATTTCCCAAA